>JAODXP020000025.1:12301889-12316889 GCA_027497455.2 Sardinella longiceps
CAAGCTGCTGCAGCTGCTGGACGCTGTGACAGATGCGCTGGTGTGGGCCATCGCCAAGGGAGGAGGCAGCTTCCAGCAGCAGTCCACTCGCCTGGCACACCTGCTCATGCTGCTCTCGCACATACGACACCTTAGGTAGGTGCACTCTCTCATACACACACACACACACACACACACACACACACACACACACACGGGCACTTGCGCACTCACGCGCCACACACACTCACAGGCATATATGCATACATATACACACCTAAAACACACAAACACACGCACGCGCGCGCACACTCACACACACACACACACACACACACACACACACTCACAGACATACGTACGCACATACACACACCCAAAAATACACAAACACGCACACACACACACACATACTCCTTAAACACACAATTTTTGACACCTTAACTGGATCACACCTAAAATAAAGCTGATGATACACAAGGCAACTTTTTCCATGTGCAATACCTTAGGCACTCTCTCTTTCCATCTCTCTCTCTCTCTCTCTCTCTCTCACTCTCTCTCTCTCTCTCTCTCTGTCTCTCTCCCGCTCTTCTTCAGTAACAGAAAGGCTCACACCCAAGCTAAATCACACCTCAAGTAAATACCTGGCAGCTTTTTTGTCGAAAAAAAAAGTTCCCTCAAAAGTTCTTCTAAAAGTTACCCCAAAATTTTCCTCACAAAATGTCTCCGTGCATCATCACCTCTGCACTCTCCACACAGTATCTGTTTGGTCAGTGACTTCCATTGTGCTATTGTGCCATAGAGTGGCCTCTATCTCAGCTCACATGAGAGACATCATCTCCAAGGCTCACGGTTCTTGGCCAGAGATGAAAGGGCCGATTGCTTTAATGAGCAGTAGTAGAGTAGAGGCTCAACCTCATTATGCAATAGCACTGATAAGGCCAATGATGGGCATTGATTAGACTTTTTTTTTCCAAGAGCTCAGCCAGTGCAGTTATGGTCGTCATTGGGGAGTGTTTACAGTGCTGGAGATAAAGCTGCCTGCAGCAACAAGGTTGTGAGGATGTGAGCAATGAGACTGAGATTCCACAGGCTTTATGCATTGGCACTCAGTGGCTCTGGTTTCTCCCCCTTCTCTCTCTCTCTCTCTCTCTCTCTCTCACACACACACACACACACACTCTCGCTCGTTCTTTTGCTCTCTCTCTTTCTTTCTCTTTCTCTTTCTTTGTTGCCTTCTCGTTCATCTCTCTGTCTCTCCCTCCAGCTCTACTGTCATTTTCTAGCTCTCCAGCTCACTCTCTAATTCTCTCTTTTCCTCCCTCTGTGGCCACCCCTCCCTTTTTCTCTCTTTGTCATTCTTCCCTTTTTCTCCCTCATTCTCTCCTCTTATCTCTCTCTCTCCCCCCCTGCCTGTCTTCCTCCCCCCACCCCTACCTTTCTTGCTCCCACTCCAGTAACAAAGGCATGGACCACTTGCACTGCATGAAGATGAAGAAGATGGTGCCGGTGTACGACCTGCTGCTGGAGATGCTGGACGCCCACGTCATGCACAGCTCCCGGCTGCCCATCCCTGTGGCCCAGAACAGCCCCGCTCCGTTCCAGCACCAGCACCAGCATCAGCATCCACACCAGCACCCTAGGGACTCCCCCAGGGCCCCCGAGCCCCCACTCCCTTGCCCCAGGACACTCTGGACCCAGCCTGGGGTGGAGGACTACAGGGAACCATTGGAGTTCGGTATGTCATGGATAGGGATGAATAGGGTCATAGATTCAGAGCGTGCTTTTTTTGTCCCTCCATTATAACAGTTTACAGGAATTAAAATGAATCAACCCATAGCCGTGTTGATTTACCTTTGCTAAGTGATATGGATAGCTATGAGAGGGACTGAACAGGCCAAATAGCACAACCACAGCCAATGCTAACATATGCAGGCATATAAAAATGATTAAGTTTCATTATATATGCCCGCTTCTGTTAACGCTATCTACCGTTTCACCATTTCGGTCTGCACGGAATTCAGTCATTCTCATAGCTATCAACAGCACGTGTAGCCGGTGGCGGTCCGAACCCATCACCCCGCAAGCTACATACTCCCGGCATGGGATTGTGACGCTCTAACCAACTGAGCTAAAAGCCTGAGCTTCTAACTCAGCTGTTAGAAGTTAGTTAGTTAGTTTGTTTATTGTTCCCTTAGGGAAATTCTTTTTCACAGTTTCCTTTCTGCATTTGATGTTACATACAGTAAGCATGGGTTTAAAACACACATACATAGGCATATAAGCGCCCATGGAATTGGGTGATGAGGATTTACACGTACTGCCGCCACGCTAGCCGAGTTAGCTGGCCTCCGTTACACGCGTAGCAATGTTACACAACTGGGCTACAGGTTGATTCACTCCGGATGATTCCTTTCATGGGGTCAGGTACCTTTACAAGTTGTACATTGTTCACTTGGTAACTAAGGTACCAGAGGACAAAGAAGCTCAGAATGGTTCGGACACTTAAAGTTGTAAGCTGCGCGATATCATTGTAATTCCGTACAGTCATGAGAATGTGTTAAGAATGTAAACAGTTATGAATACTAATGCTGCTAGTTAGAAGGCTTTATGAATCAGTATAAATACTTATGAATCCATTGACGTGTTTAATGCTCTATGATTATGAAAACTGGGTTCGTAGAAAGTGCTACCTAGTTTTACTTAGAATATACTCTTCAGCCACTTTTCCAGCTTGTTTATGACATTGTTTTTGGTATACTCTGTCCAGATGTACTAGTCCGGAGACAGGTGTGTGTGTGTGTGTGTGTGCTTGAGAGTTGGGTCGTACCATTAGATCTATTTCTGGGGTGGTGGTTGCCGAGTTACTGAAGCAATCTGTGGTGCCATGGGAACCAAGTAATTTGCGTTGTCTGCTGGAGAGGTAGGAGCAGAGGCTCTTTGCCCGTGACACTGCAATGTCAGGAGCAAACGCATCATTGGGAAATAAATTACATGATTTCGTGGAGGACGGAACTCATTGTATTCTCTTCCTCGGGTTAAAAGAAACTATGGAATACTGTGTGTGTGTGTGTGTGTGTGTGGAGGGGGGGGGGGGGGCATGTATGCAATGTTCTGTTGCATTTCTTATTTATTTTCTTTCCACCCACCTCTCCTCTTCTCTCCATCTCTCTCTCTCTCTCTCTCTCTCTCTGTTTGGCAGCCCTGAAGACTGATCTGTCGTAGTGCCCAGAGGGACTGAGAGCATTCAGAGGAGATGGTGTGAGAGGGAGGCACAGCGTTACTAGTTGCTGGATGTTGTATGTACAGGGAAGTTTTGCCTGATTCATGTGCCAAACAGGTTTTGACCTTTGATATTTGACCCATGACCTTTTGATAACTGCACTCTGAATAAAACTAACCTCAGGAAAAAAGGGCCCGGAGTTCTCGGGCAAAGGAACTTGAGAAACTGTCATATCTGGTGAATTCCAGAGGAACATTCCGGAAGAATTGGGATTCCAATGCAACAGTGTTTTTATTTGTTGTCATTTTTTCATGATTTTTTTTTTGTACTTTGTTAGTTTTTGCTCTTGTAATGCGATGCGAAGAAAAAGAAAAGAAGAAAACAGGGCATTTGAGTGCCTTCTTTGTGATGTTTAAAGAAAAAAAAAAAGTCTTGTGCCTGTGTAATACTTGCCTTCTTTGTACAGTCTCTGAAGACTCTTTACAGCATCACTTGGCTGATGACTTGAGCTTATTCTGCTCCAGCTAACGTTTTTTATTTTGATTTTGAGAAACTGTGGACAAAGCACAACCGCATGATTCCACTGAAAATGACAACAGTCAAGAGGTGTGAAAGCAATTCAAAAGAATGTAGAATTTGTCTTAGGAAAACCGATGACAAAGAAAATGGCAATCAATCAATCTGGCTGGCTGGCCTTGAGAGCTCTTCTGCTGTAGCTCTTGTATCTGCATGCTTTGTAATGTGACAGTGTATGCAAGCAGAATAACCCTTTCTGTGACTGAAAAGACGTGAGAACAAGTGAATGCAACTGTGCTTTTAGGCCGGTATTCTCCCAATTGCTTAACTTACCGCAGGCTGAAACGCGTGGGGCTAAGCACTTTTTTTGGACTTAAGCACCTGGGAGAATACCAGCCTTAGTGAACACAGCATCCATTTTGTCACTTACTGTAAGTGATGTTTTTTTAAGCCTTAATTAATGACGTCCATTAATGAGATTGGTGTGATTATCCAAAGCACAGTTGTGTTATACTTTTTTGTTTCAGTCATCCCATTCTTACTTGTTTCACTTCCATGTGAAGGCTGTGTATGAGGTAAATCACCCCATAGGCCTGTTGATTGCGGTCACTGAATGCTGTCAGTCGGAAGTTAAAAATTTGGCACAACTTAAGACAGAGTTGCAAAACGGTAGCTAAAGCTTACAGAATGGGGCAAGGAATTGTTTAAGTTTGATTTTTTTCTTTGTCCCATTTAGTTAGTATTACCTGCCGATTTGTGAATTTGTTTTGATTCCTCTTCCTACCAACAGCACGTGGTGATCTTGAACAGCAGGGCCATGAACTGAGTCCAGACAGCTCCTTTTAAGCGTCTTGCACTGTGGTAATTTGCCAGTGGTGTAGCTAACTGTGAAAGTCCATCTTGTCTCACCAGTTTTGCTGTCAGAAAAGGTTGGCACCTTTGTACGTTTGCACTTTTATCTTGCTGGGGTGGGGTGGGTGTCGGTAAGGAGGTGGTCGTGTTTCCAGTTTCCAAATAGCTTTTTTCTCAACTTCTACACTTTGCTCATATAAAATAATGACCAATTTCCAGGAATGGAATCTAAACACCTGACGCAACAACAACAACAACAACAACAACAACAACAACAACAACAATAATAAAAACAGCACAATCAATTCCCTGCTATCACTTGGTATCTCCACGAATCCTGTGAAGATAAAAAAAGAACATTACATAATCTGTGAAGTGCCAGGCAAAGGATAAATATTGACTACTGAGTGCCTGACAGTGTCTGACTCCTAGAGGCTGTGGTGTGTATTGTGTGTGTGTGTGTGTGTGTGTGTGAGAGAGAGAGAGAGAGAGAGTGTGTGTGTGTGTGTGTGTGTGTGTGTGTGTGTGTGTGTGTGTGTGTGTGTGTGTGTGTTTAAATAGGTCAGCTCGATGGGATCCAGCACACACTCAAACTGCTTTCAAAAGTTGCTGATTAACAAGATAAGAGCACTTGTCACCATTTGAAGCATAAATCCCATGTAAATGAATCAAATGAATGTATTAAAAAAAAACAAAAAAACATTGCAGCCTGTAAGGCTTTCGATTGTTGCCTTAAATTCAATAATGCATTTCTTTACTGAATTAAATGTCTTTTTTATTGTTCAGTGAGCTTTTCCAAAGAGTCTGGTATAACAGATTTGTTCATTTGTGTCTTTTGTAGTAACTGTACTCTCGAGTCTTCTCTCCTCTTGAGTGTGTGTCTGCGAGTAGTGATTTTTACCCTCAAAGGGAACTTACCCTCCAAGGGAACTTCTGTAGCAGGCTTTTAAATGTGTAAAGTAAATGCTTTAAATGTCAAGGTTACGCTGTGCCTGTTGAAAAGGAAACTCACTTGTAATATTAAAATCCATTAAAGAAACATTAGAAACTCCACTTGTTTTTTTTTTTTTTTTGCTGAATTTATCCACATCTAATGAAATTAGAGTGGAGTGGACATTTTATTATTGCACTGCATGCATAGCAATGCACTGTTATCCACCAGCTTTTTAAAAATTCTTTTCTATTCCTGCATGTTAAAACTAAATCGTCAATCCCATTTTAGGAAACGTGTGCTATGGCTTTTCACCTACGGTATCTATATGAAGAGTTCAGATGCAAAAAACCCTAACTCCACTTGACCACTTTTTGAGAAAAATGACATTTTTTATCAGGCGTTTACAGTGTTTTGATTGTAAACACATATTTTAGACACGGCGGGGAGCCAGTTTTATTTTATTTTTTCACAAAAACATTTCATTTACATATTCTAGATTTATACAGGATTCACACAATATCATTAACTCAGTTTTCACAAAGATGGTGTTTAGGGGGTTTTGCATCTGAACTCTTCATATATTGTTTTTTTTTTTCACAATAAGCCAGTGGAAATCTCCCATTGAGAATGAATGGTGGAACTTTGAAATTCATATATTCTTTTTTTTTTCCCATTGTCTCCCTAACTATCTCTGGGCCAACTCTCATTTTGTACAGTGCACATACATATCATGAATCACTGTTCCTTACCACTGCTCTAATGTACTGAACTGTAAATCTTGCAGATCTGAAAGCAAATATGAAAATTGGATGCAATATGATGAGTAAGTTGCATAATGTTCATAACATTGACCTAAATCTCTGAAGGATTTCACCCCTGTTCATAGGAACAATGACAGTAAAAAACAATTGCAAATGACAAAGCATGTTTATTGTCAGCTAATTGACACACACCGATCGTTCTTAAACAGACAATCAAAAGTCATTCATGTGTGGTGATATTGGTGGTGACCAAGGAGTCCCACTCAACGGTGTGCAGGTCACAAGAAAAACATTATTTACACTCAGTCACTATTTTCAAAACGCTGCTGCAACCCAACCTATAGTATTTAACATGAATAAAGATGCCATCATATCAAGGTTCATAATGTGATGAGTTGAAATAAAAACAATTCAAATCAATGTGCACTGCTAAGAGCATTAAACCTAGTAGGGTTTCTTTCTCGTCATCGTCAATCACTCAAACATAGTTTGTCTTTAGTGGCCCCCATGTTTTCTACACTCAACACACATCTGTGCAACAGAATCTACAGTAGAGTAGAAAGCAGGCACTGTATTTCCAAACAAGTTTGCAAAATAAAATCAAATAATTACACTAAAATGACCTTTGTGCATGTTTCATGGCTAAAAAATGATTCTTTTTTCCGGTCATACAGTGATTCAGGAAAAAAATTCACTGAAGAAACAAAAAATAAGCAAAACAAAACAAATAATTTTACACATTACTTATTAGAAAATTTCAGCCCCAAGTGTCACAAAGTGTCTTAGGAAAATTCATTAAAATTAATTCAGTAGTATGGCTTTTTTTTCAGGGAATAAATAGTACAAAAATTCAAATGCATAAATAACAGGTGTTTAAAAAATAGTCTCTATTTTTTTTGGGACAGTAGCGATGTTCTCTCTTTTTCTCTTTGGAGATCTCAGAGAGTATGGATGGGTCAGCTTTGAAAGCAGGCCAGCCAATTGGTCATTGTGTGTGTGTGTGTGTGTGTGTGTGTGTGTGTGTGTGTGTGTGTGTGTGTGTGTGTGTGTGTGTGCTCGCGCTCCAGTGCTGATATGTGTAGCTGAGTGTCAGCCTAAATTTATGTGTTATCAGATAATTTATGTGCATTCAACTATGTGTGTGTATGTCTGTGTCTGTGTATGTAGCTCAAGGTAACAACACAAGTAATGCACACCAGCCCCAACACTATACACACGTGCCTCAGTCTCCATGTGTGTATGCACACGCTAGTGTAACACACACATGCATGTAATGTGTGTGTGTGAACAGGTAGTGGTCCATTGGTGTAGCATACTTCAGTCTCTGTGTGTTGACCTAGAGAGTGTGTTGTGTGTGTGTGAGACGTGTGATCACGTAGGCGGTGGGCCGTTGGTGTATCGTAGCATGGGGTAGAAGGAGCGGGCGAAGTTGTTGGCGAGGGTGCAGCTGAAGTCATCCTCGGAGAGGGGCACCAGGCAGGCCAGCACCAGCAGCAGCAGGAAGAGCAGGTGCAGGGGGAAGGCGGCCCGAAGAACCCGCTGGAAGAAGGAGCGTTGGGGGGACGGGTCTCGCTTCTCCGCCCTGGACACCCAGGAGAGGAAATAAACACACTTAGATCAGCTTGTGGTATACTGGGATCTTTCAGGAAAAATTAAATATTTACAGGAAAAATAAACTCATTCACTCACATTCTCTCTCTCTCTCTCTCTCTCTCTCTCTCTCTCTCTCTCTCTCTCTCTCACTCTCTCACACACACACACACACACACACATAAACACAAAATAAAAACATTTGAGAAAAAATATCTACAAAAATAAACACAAGCACATTCACACACACACAAATAAATATATTTTCTATACTACACACACACACACACACACAAACACACAGAAATAAAGTCATCATGTCCAATTGATACATAATTACAGCCCCATGGGTTTATTTATCAATGTTACCAGCTAAAGATTTGTTTGTCAGATTTTCTGTTGTTATTATTGTTGTTGTTGTTGTTGTTAATATTTCTATTTGGGGCTTTATTTATTTCTTGCCTGTATTGAGAGGCCAGTGGAGAGCAGACAGGAAATGGGTGGGAGAGAGCTATGGAGATGGGAGTCAGTGGGCTCAGGTTCAGGTGCAGGAAGTGAGCTCAGGCCGGACTTGAGCCTGCGCCCCTCTGCGTGCGTATCAACTCAACTTAAGGCTTTAGGACATGAAGTGACCATTTCTGTAGGTGATGAAATTCACATACTGTACACAGTGCAAGAGGGGAAAAAAAGCTTTAAGGCACATTGGTGTGTGAGTGTCTGTGTGTCTGTGTGTGTGTGTATTACAGCTCTGTGTGTGTGAGCCTGTATGTGTGTGTGTGTGTGTGTGTGTGTGTGTGTGTGTGTGTGTTACAGCTCTGTGTGTGTGAGCCATGTTGCCATGTTGAAGTCTTACCTGCTGCCTGCTGATGATCGTCTGCTTCCTGGTTCAGATGGGGACTCCTGATTGGACAAAACACACACACAGGACTATCAGTCAACACACTAGCCACTGTGTGTCCACACACAAACACGGGGCAGACATTTGTGATTATTGCATTGTTAGAAGGTGCTTGTTTTGTCTGGTTTGGTGCTTTACTTCAAAACGTCCAAAAATTACATAATTTATAGCAACAGATTTCAAATGCAACAGCCTATAGCGACAGAATGTGAAGCAACAGCCATTCAGACATTATGCCATTATGCCCGTGCTCTGTGTTGTCCAGATATAATATTGCTGTTCTATTTTCTTCACTTTGAGGTTAACAAGAGTAATCAGTCTGTCTGCAGCAGTAGCTCTAGTCTTTCATGCTTCTGCGAAAGTGCACTGATGGGCCTCTGTTCACAGCTAGTGTTGTTTTTTTCCCCCCTCACTTTGACGGAAATGAACTCTAAGAGGGTGATGGATGATAGAGGCAGTGATGGCTGTCTGGTGTGAGCTGCACTTACTTTTGATCCAGGGATTCTGGCCAGCTCCCGGCTCTGGTGCGGCGACTCAGTGGAGTCCTGCAAACACAGGAGAACAAGGTTAGTGGGACAGACAGAGAGATAAGATGCTATCATCTCACGCTAACACTATAATTACACTATTACGAGGCCCACGATTAATTAAGGATCGATTTAATTCCAAAGGACCAATGTAATGTGCCTCCTAACCTCTAATCAATGGGCTCTCAAATATTTAACCAGACTCAGCTATTGTCCAACACAGAATCTGACCAATTTCATCAAGTCATCCACATGCACACACACATCTGCACAAAAGTGGCTGGATGTTCCTTTCTGATAGCTGCTCCGCAGCCTAAGACCGAGATTACGCTTCCAATTGCTGCTGCAAAAATGTCTGTCTTTAGCAGTAGTAAAGAGTGCATTCCACTGTGCTCCAAAACCCAATGAATTGCACTGTTCTGACTGACAGACAGAAATCAGTGAACAGGAAAGCTCACCATAGAAGTTCACCACAGACACACTCTTTTCAGCTCCACCTCAGTGATTAGCCTGAGTGTGCCCTAATTAAGCCTTCACAAACCAAATTGGTTAGCAGTGAGAACACTGAGACTTGTATAATCTCATTTCATATTTGAAAGGAGAAAAAAAAAGGAGCCCCGAGATGGCACAATGTTTCACTGAAATCGAGACACCTTTTCATTATCACCTGAGAACATTTTGTGCAGGAAAAAGAGGAAGTTATTTTTTTTTTTCAGGGAAAGTTGGCTCATTCAGGGCTTTTTTTCCACCCCCTACTATTCTCCCTGGATCCTCTGTCATTGCCGATACGGATGCATGGCCTTTGCCTCATTACTTTCTGTCCGCCCTAGAAATAGACTCTCTGTCTCTCTCTATCTGAACAGGTATTTCCCTGCACACAGAGTGATGATAGTAATGGAACAGTCAAATCAGGTTCTGTGATCAATAAAGTCTCTTTTAAAAGTCTACAGAAGATACAGACAAAAAAGCCGAAACACCTTAGTACTACAGAAGTAATACAACTTTAAATTTCAGACCTACAGTAGGCTATACAAATCCCAATTGTAAAAAGATATCTTCAAATATATCCATAATGTCTCACTTTATTCACCTCTTTCTGATTGTACAATATCATGTTATACAGTATACTGTAGATGAGGTGCAACTCAGTCTGTCTGATTCAGAGGTTAAATTGTACAAACACACCAGTACAAAAAAAATTAAAAAAATAACCCCGAATGAATAAATAAATAAATAAATAAATAAATAAATAAAAAGTTAGTGGTTTCTACACAGTGCAGAGGCACAGTAAGTTATCAGGTAAATGATGATGTAAACAAATAAACAAACAGTGTCTCACCAGTTTTTTCTGCGTGATGCGGATATCCTGGCCCACCTGCCGTAGCAGTAGCCTGAGCTTGTTGCTGATGACGTGCAGTTTCTCTCGGGCCTCAATGCTGTCGTCTCCGCTGGCCTCTGGGAGCAGCTGGGCCGTCAGCTCCTGCAGCGAGCCAACCTGCCTCTGGCGCTCCAGCAACTCCTCCTCCAGACCCTGGGGATGACCACACACATCCACAACAATCACACATCAAGGGCGGACTACAAGATCAGTAACACAAGCACAACTTCCTGTACCAGCTTTCAAAAGCACCTATGGCCAGAGATCATTTTTCCTCACATATACAAAACATTTCATTTGTGATATAAGTTGTTGCTGTCAAATGGTCTTGTTGTTACTGTGATGTGCCCCATTTTTAGTCTATGTCTGTGTTGTTATTCTGTGTTTAGTGTGCTGCAGAACAGGAACCTGCTGTAAACCAGCACATGCTGAGTCAGGCCCATTTCAAAATGTAACTGCCATGTTACTTTTAATTGTTTTCCTGTATAATAAATGTTAAAATAAAATAAAAAATAAATAAACCTTTTCAAACTCTATCCACTTCAGTTCAGATCAAATGAATTCAGATTGACTTAGCTGAAATCAGCAGCCCCATGGCTGCCTTGTTTACACGTATTTATATATATTTTTGAACAGATATTTTTTTCACAGTTTATTCATACCCTTTTCCACAGAATTCAGCCTTTTGAAATATTTCCAACAGAGAAAAAAATATGTTTATAACATATCTACATTAGACATGTGTCAACGGTGACTGGCAGTACTAGGCAGCGCTAGACTGGCTACATTTGAACAGCTGTAATTTGAATTATTTCGTGGAGAGAACATCTTTAGCCTGAACACTGCTTTCCTACGCAATTCATCTCCCTTCAGGGCTCGGACTGGAGTAGGTGCCATTGGGCTTGATTTGTCAGGATACATTTTATCCTGGCCAATCAGTGACCAGATATCCATTGTAAATGCAGCGTGAGAGGACTACAGACTGATTGAATACTATCAGTCAAGGACTGGTCCAATGTTTTTTAATTTAAACACCTCCAGCAAGTAATCATTTCTCTAAACCCGAAATATCCAGAATCTCTGTAGAATGCAATGCATAGAACAAGTGGCTGTTTTTTTTTTAGCAGGCTAGAACATCTTATTCCCATACAGACACGGCAACTTTAGACCTCTCCACTCCTCTGTTCTCTCTCTCTCTTTGCCTCTCAAGTGGATTTTTGAACAAACACACTCATCACAGGCTTAAGCCTTTTGCCGTTCAGGGCTCTAGTTTGAGTGGCTCAATAAATTCAGAGCAGCAATGTCAGCTATCTTAATTTAATTCCAAACAGCGGCAGCTAGGCTATCTCTGGATCCTCCGGGGGGGGTTTTGAATTGATAGATGGAACCCCATCAGGGTGGTGAGCAGCGTCACTGAACAAATTTCATTTGGCTGAAAAGATAAAATATGTTTTTTTTCTCTCTCTCTCTCTCTCTCTCTCTCTCTCTCTCTCTCTCTCTCTCTCTCTCTCATCCTTTGTTTGTTTTGGTTGGTTATTACCGAGTTGGCTGATTTGGGCAGAGGATGTCAAACAGACGGAAATGATGTTTCAGACGAGAGGAGGAAAGAAAAAAAATAAATATATGAGATAAATAATTAATGAACGAATGCAATGCAAGCTGAGTGGAGTGGAAAGGGAGCAGGTGAGGGAGGTTTTCCCCTGTGAGTAAGAGCAGAGTGGCAGTCAGAGAGGCGAGAGAGGCGAGAGCGCTAGAACAGGCCTGGAACAACGTGGGTGGAAGAAAGTAAGCAAGAGTGCAGAGAGACAGAGTGAGAGAAAAAAGAGAGAGAAAAAAGAGAGTGAGTGAGCCAGTATGTATATGTGAGAGAGAGAGAGAGAGAGAGAGAGAGAGAGAGAGAGAGAGAGAGAGAGAGAGAGAGAGAGAGAGAGCGCTTAAGAGGTCAGTTGAATCAGACAAACGGTTTCCTCTCACACATCTAGGGCTTGGCATAGGAACAAATCAGTCATCAAAGTCGCAACTGTCTCTGGGAAGTAGGGTTTGTGTAAACAAACATAAGAGCATCACTACTGACACCACATAAACATCAGCCCAAATAGATACCCTATGTGCATGTACGTACACTGTGGGTATATCATGGGTCTTTACGGATGATAGAGATCTAAAAAGCATAGGCTACTGTATTATATATTATTTCTTTAGCCACACCAGGTATAAACCACAGGCCAGTGTTTTATGCAAAGTACAAGACCAAAACCTATTTAGTGTTTGCTTGAGTGTACCAGCATGTTGTTTGTGGTTGGCTAGATCAGGCCCACAAGAATCAAATGAGTGGCCCACAGCACCATCTGACTCATGAGGTGCAAAGGAAAAAAAAATATGTGCCCATCGTCTTTGCATCATTATTCTGTTTATGTGCCTGTAGCAGTTTGCGAGACAAATTCACTGCCAGTATTTTGCGCTATAAATGATAGGTATACATTCATAAAATAGTTTTATTAAACAAATATGCACACGTCAGTGCAATTGACATTAAAAAAAAAAGTAGTAGGCTAAAGGAAGACCACTTTGTGCCTTTTCAACACAGTTTTTCGGTCTTTGTGGGTTTGGGCAATAGCCTTTTGGTCTCAGTGCATGCCATTTTCCTAGTCTGGCAGACCCAAAATTTGCTTAAACTTAGCGTAGGCATATGCTCGCTCTTTCATATGCTCGCTCATCAAAAAAAAAAAAAAAATTCTTTGATACCTGTGTATTCATAATGAGTACAAATCACAATGGAAATTAAGATGAAGCAATTTCCTCTGCAGATACAGACTTATGATTTATTCTGCCAAAGCACTCCTAGCTGAGCGTAGAGATATCACACAGCACCTGCTTCTTCATTTGCATTACTATTTGTACTCGGGTCACAAGTAGTTATAAGGAGGAGAGGGGATTTTTTTTTTTATTACTTTTGCACCTATGCTAAGCTAAGCTAAGCTAATGGTTGGGCTAACATACTAGGAAAGTAAAGGCGTGCACTGAAACCAAACTGGTAAGAGGAAGAATAACCCATTTTTTAATAAAAAGGTGGTGTGTCCCTTTAAACATCTGCTGTATCCCTTTAAATGTTCACCTTTAATGTGGCCTTGTGGTCGTGTAGGATGGTCAGAGAGGTGGACTCGTCGTGGATATCCACGGTGTAGCGCCTGCTCTCCGCATGGGCCAGCCACAACAGCAGGCCGTGCAGCGTCTCATGGAACTCCTGGGGTCAGAGGGCAAATGTCAAAGGGTGATTCACTGGTTTATGGATTGATTGATTGATTGATTGAGAGTCTCATAGGCTAATAAAACCTTATATGCATGATATATATTCTTGAATTAATGAATAAATCACTATCTTATATCATCAATATATTATCAGCACATGGTAAACAGTGTTTGTAAAACACTAAACATGGTCTCTCATACCTGGCAGCGCATGAGGGTGGTGCGCAGGTTGCTCTCCCAGGCCTCCAGGCGGGAGCAGGCTTCCGTCCAGCCCTTGTTCATGCAACGCAGGGCCTCCTGCAGAAGCCCA
Organism: Sardinella longiceps; assembly: GCA_027497455.2. Classification (NCBI taxonomy): domain Eukaryota; kingdom Metazoa; phylum Chordata; class Actinopteri; order Clupeiformes; family Clupeidae; genus Sardinella; species Sardinella longiceps. Next base: position 12,316,107 of record JAODXP020000025.1, read on the forward strand.
GAGCCCTCAGAGTCCTCAGATCCCTCCGGCTGCTCAGCCTCCCCTTCTTCCTCACCCGCACCCCCTTCCTGCTGCTGCTGCTGCTGCTGCTGGAGTTCCTGGCCTCCCAGGTTCAGAGACAGCATCATGGCCTTGTAGTGGGCAAACGTCTTCTGCAGCTCCTGTGAAGGACACATAGATAGATGGATGGATGGATAGTGTAGCGTTTTGTGACTATTCTCCATGGTTAACTACTCTCGAGTTGCCAGAATTGAGACACTTGGCTCCTGCACCTTGCCCAATGCCTGTGTGAATGTCTAGGATATCTGAGTCAACTTACCTTTCCCCGGTTGAAAAAGTTTTCTGATGCGTGGCAGGAAATTTCCCCGAGCAAAAGACGAACAAAAACCGTAGGGTCTAACCAGGCGTATTCGCCTTTGACTCTACCACAGATAGACTTACTTTTATTTGTAGTTATATATTTGAAATTTACAAAAATATTACAATACCACAATCTAAATTGACAATTTGAGAAAAAATAAAAAAAAATTAATGTAATAAAAAATTAAAAAGATATAAAGAAAAAATAAAAAGATAACCCCGACGCTATTGCTTTAAGTAAAACAGATAACAAAGTAAGAATTGAAAAGAAGACCCTTTCCGTAAAGTAAAATGTCAAAGTTCGAAAAGGAGAAAAAGAGCACCCTCTAAGTTTTTCTCAAACCATTTATACTCTAGAGATACGCAGAGCCTTTCAGTCTCATTACCACATATGGTAATCCCTCGAATGTTCTCCTCTCTCTC
>JAODXP020000025.1:12324389-12331889 GCA_027497455.2 Sardinella longiceps
CAGGAAATGTGTATGTGTGTGTGTGTGTTTGTGTGTGTGAGTGTGTGTGAGAGAGAGAGAGAGAGAGAGAGAGAGAGAGAGAGAGAGAGAGAGGAGGATAAGACAGAGAGAGAGAGAGAGAGAGAGAGAGAGAGAGAGAGAGAGAGAGAGAGAGAGAGAGGAGGATAAGAAGAAAGGATGAAAGGTAGAAGAGAAGGAAAGTAGGCCAGAAGGAAAAGAGCAGGAGGTAAGGAAAGGAAAGAAGTATGAAAAATATTTGGTGGAAAGACTTAAGAGGGAGAACAGGATAGAGGGGTGACAGAAGAGCAAAAGTGAGAGAAAGAGCAAAAAAGAAGAAAAAAAGTGAAATAGGACGTGTTTCTGTTCCTGAAGTCAACATTGTCAACACTGCCATGCTAAGCCAGGCTAAGTTGTGCTGTATAAGTGTTAAAACTATTTTGAACGTGTTAAACATCTGTTTAAAACATCTTTGCTAAATGAAGAAATATTGAGGTGTGAGTGCAAAATAAGATTGATAGGGAAGCTGCAGAGATCACTTGAGTCCAAGTCACTGTGCAACAGCCTAAGCTCGTCTTAAAATGACAGGATGAAGATGTTTATCATCTGGTTTTGTGCTTCACATTAGAATGTTTAGGGTTATACACTCTCTCTCTCCACACACACACACACACACACACACACACACACACATCAAGCACACATACTCAAACACACACACACGAACACACACACACACGTCGTTGATCTAAAAGTACATACGCAAGAAACTTGACACAACTTTTAGTTACAGGGCTTTCATGGAGTGGCTGTGACTGTTTAGATTTACTAGAGCTCTTGAATTGTGGGGATTTTGGCTTTTAGCTTTGCAGCTGGAATCCCAGTCAGACAAGACAAGAAGCAGCAACATCTACAACATCTTCATATGAATTTGTGTGTGTGTGTGTGTGTGTGTGTGTCAGCCCCAAAATGACCCAAAAGCTTACGTTGAGGCGCTTCAGCTTCTCGTGAATGTCGCTCTCGGAGAAGTGCTCCACGTTGGTCAGCTGGAGGTCCAGTTCGGTCAGCCAGACCAGCAGACCTTCCCTGGTGCTCTCAAAGTCCTCTCTCTGGGCTGTGAAATACTACAGGCAAGGAAGAAGGGAAGAAAACAGAAAAGAGGAAAAGATAAGAGAGAAAATAAGATAAATATTTTAATTTGATCTATAAAATAAACAAATAAATCACCACATTGATTATAGCATGTGTATATCAGTCATCAATGTTTCAGTCTCGTTCTAATCACAGCCCTGTTGTACGAGCTGCTGAGCACTGATAATAAAAATGAGAACGAAGGGATTTAGAACTACGTTGGTTGAATAGCAAGTCCGTAGCTTGTGCCTGGTCTTTCGTTAATCACGCTATACTTTTCAATTTGTTCTGTTTTTTTTTCTCCATTCTCCGTCCTATCAAAAGAGCTCGGCAAGGTTGTATGACAAAACTAGGATCGAATTGACACCGTATTATGACTTTAACTGATGAGTCTTTCACGGACAACTTCCTGTCAAACCGATAATAAATAATGTTTGTTCTCTGTCGATGTCGTAAATGTTGCCAGTGTTTGGTGAGGAAACCAGAGGAAATGCTGACGCTCTCTAAGGAGAGGACACTAAATCTGCTGAGTCAGCCTGGCTCACAGATTATTGGTTTAAGATATGATTTATAGAGCAGAGAGTTAACAGCACAAACACACACACACACACACACACACCCCACACAGAAAACACACACGCACACACAGACACACACACACGCACACACACACACACGCACACACACACACACGCACACACACACACACACACACACACACACACACACACACACAGTTTACAAACACACACAGCATAGATACTAACATACACACACACACACAGACATTATTTCCTCAAAAACAAGCGATAACTCATCTACTCAGGGATTTGTACAGCAACATCCAGATGAACACAGATTAATGGCTGTGAGTGTGGTTGAGTGTGGACTATGTGTGGCCATGTGTGTTTGATTAACGTGTGGCAGGGAAGTCAAAACCACACACTCAAAGACTGCCATTTGCATATTCACTCACTTGATCAGTCACATAAAATTATACCCTCGACTACACACACACACACACACACACACACACATACACACACACACACACACACACACACACACACACACACACACACACACACACACACACACACACACACACACACACACACACACCTTTAGTCTGCGCAGAATGGCTGTTGTGCGTCTCTGCAATGAGTCCCAGCGCTGGTTGACCAGACGGACCGTGGCCTTGAGTTGACTGGACGTGTCGGCCCGGTTCTCCCGGACCAGTTGCCGATACTGGTGGTTGATCACCTCCAGCTGGGTTAGGCGCTCGTGAACCTCCCTCTGGAACCCCTGAGAGAGAACAACAGAACCCAGAGAGAACTTAGAACAGGATTCATAGCCAAAAAATATATGGGAGAATACTTGTGTGACAATGTACACATAATGAACACATAATGCTGTATGTTTAAAGTCATATCATTAAATTGCTGTAACAAATTACTTTAATTAAAAATATTAGTAATTTATGATACATTACTGTATTTTATAGTCAGAATACGAACAGACGATGTATAATACTGGAGCACTATCATCTCAAAATAGATAGTGGTTATATATTTGTGTGAGGGCATGTGTATGTCATTGTGTATACGGATAAATACAGTGTATGTGCGCACGTTGTGTGTGTAATAGTGTGTGTGTGTGTAGATGTGTGTGTGTGTGTTGTCGTCTCAAAGTAGACGCTGATGTGACGCAGGAATACAAGCTCACCTTAGCCTAGTAGTATCTGTGAGTTATGTATTTGTGTGAGTATGTGAGGGACGTGTACATGTACATCAGTGTGTTACACGTAAATATGTATAAATATGTAAATATGTATGTGCGTGTGTGTTTGTGCTTCCATTCTCACCTCGTAGGTCTTGAGCTCCTCCTTGGCGTCAGTGTAGAGCACCTCAGAGGTGTTTGCGTTGGCGGCCACGCGCTCGGCCTCTGTCAACCACTCCTCGAAACGTGCATGGTCCTCCTGGAACTTACACCACAGCCTCCACGTCTCCTCAATCCTGCCCACACCAAACACACACACAGATCAGTACCTCAACATGAAGGAAATGATGTGTGTTTTTCAGCTGATTTATACTTGTACTTGTACTATTGGACTTGTTCTCAATCATTAGCAGACATATTTGATGGAAACTATGTTTGTGTGTGTGTGTCTTCTGTTGGAACAATTTGTGTGATTCTTCACTTCAAGTCATCTATGTTCTGTGTGTGTGTGTGTGTGTGTGTGTGTGTGTGTGTGTGTGTGTGTGTGTGTGTGTGTGTGCCTGCTTGAGTTTTCTCGTCTCTAGAAAAGATGACTAGATATTTTTCCACTAATGTTCGAAGTCATCTATGTGCGTCTGAATGTGTGTGTGTGTGTGTGTGTGTATATATATGTGTGTGTGTGTGTGTGTGTCAGACCTGAGTCTCCTCTCGAGGGACAGAGAGCAGATGTTTCTCCAGCGCTGGTCTAGACTGCGTGTGGTCTGCTGGATGGAGTCGCCCTCTACAGCAACACCAACACCAACACCTCCTCCTCCTCCTCCTCCTCCGCTGCTCTCACACGCGTCTTCGTCACGGAGCAACGCGTCGCACAACGCCAACACTGAGGCCACGCTGTCTGTGTGCTGCTCGATGTCACGCTGCAACTCCTGACAAACACACACACACACGCACACACACACACACAGTTGTGTGAGACTTTTTTCCAAAACCATTTGGAACTAATTTGCACCTTATTTGTACCATTTCGCTAAATGTGTCCATGTCTGCGTTTGAGTGTGTGTGTGTGTGTGTGTGTGTGTGTGTGTGAGAGAGAAAGGGTGTCTGTGTGTGTACTGTACTGTACTGTGAGAGAGAGTATGTGTGTGTGTATGTGTGTATGTGTGTGTGTGTGTGTGTGTGTGTGTGTGTGTGTGTGTGTGTGTGTGTGTGTGTGTGTGTGTGTGAGTGTCTGGTGCTAATACCAGGCCTGATTATGTGTGCAAGATAGTGAAGAGAGAGAGAGTGAAAGAGAGAGAGAGAGAGAGAGAGAGAGAGAGAGAGAGAGAGAGAGAGAGAGTGTTTGTGTGTGTGTGTGTGTGTGTGTGTGTGTGTGTGTGTGTGTGTGTGTGTGTGTGTGTGTGTGTGTGTGTGTGTGTGTGTGTGTGTGTGTGTGTGTGTGTGTGTGTGTGTCACCTGTTGCTCTGCCAGTCTCCTCTGGATCTCCTCGCTGTGGCAGATGCGATAGAGTAGGGGCTGGGCCAGCTGGTTCTCTATGTGACTCAGCCAGGTCCGCAGGTTATTCATGTTCTTATCCAGCTGCTGCACCGTTACCAGGGTCTCCTTCAGCTTCTTCACCCTGACACACACACACACACACACACACACACACACACACACACACACACACACACACACACACACGGACAAAGTTACTCTACTGTACAGTCTCTACCCAGAAACACACATTTCAATTTGAATTCACCACATGTCCTACAAAAATGATTCAAATATTTTCAGGGGTAAAATAGAGCTTTGATACTTTGAGCTTTGATGATTTCTCCGCACAGCTAGATAGGCTACTATTGAAGCAATCTTTATCTTGCCTATTACTGTTGACAGGGAGCAGAATTTTGCCAAGTTTTTGGATTTCCCTCTTGCAATATCAAACTACAACACACACACACACACACCCACACACACACACACACACACACACACACACACACACTTGCAAACTATGATACCAAAAGACAAATTACAATGGAGAGTGAGAAGTCACGGCTTTGGCCCATGCTCAATGCATCATTTTGCAAGGCAAGTTTTACGAAGAGGGTTTCACGGTCCCTGTGCTACACTTAGCAGAACAAAGTAGTAACATGTTGGACATTTGTCTCTGAAACAGTAAGTGAATGATGAAGTAAACAAGTCAACAGAAAGCCAGAGAAGCCCAAGAGAGATGCGTTGGACAAGTGCTAAAGATGGAGCAAGACTGGATCCCAAGAGCTGCTTTAGGATGGACACACATCTGGCAAAAGAGCCCAAAAACACCTGGCGTGCAACTATGGGATAGCCAGCTTCAAAGGATCAACATGTTGTGGGGAGAAGCACAATATGCTGCCAAGGACTGCATGTGATGGAAAGCTCACTGAAGCCTTATGTCCCGTAGGGTACGAGTAGAAGAAAGTCAGTGAGAAAAGTTATATTTTATATAAGTTTAGTTACATTATATAGAGTTATATAAAAACACTGGACTTCATGGGGAAGTCACACAACGCCATGAACTATAACTTTATAGTCTAGCCTTTATATATCACCACTCCGAACAGGTCCCCCCCCCCCCCCCCCCCTCACCCACAAAACACACGCACACACACACACCGACTCTCCCCAAGGTGTCTCTCTGCCCTTCAAAGGTCTCCATGGCAACAGCAGCCACACAATCATATTGGACCCCCCCAGCTAAAGGGGGGGCGTTGCTATAGCGACTCGGAGCGAAAACAAAGGAGCATCCTGAGCTCTCAACTTCAGATGTGGACACTCTTCTTCTTTTGTCAACACATCTGCTGACCTGAGACTGCGGGAGCTGCACAAAGAGGAACGGGACAGGAGTACTGGGCATTTGGGAAGGAGGGGGGTGTTGCACACAGACAGAGAGAGAGAGAGAGAGAGAGAGAGAGAGAGAGAGAGAGAGAGAGAGAGAGAGAGAGAGAGAGAGAGAGGAGAGAGAGAGAGAGAGACAGACAGTGAGAGAGGGAGAGAGAGAGAAAGAGAGAGAGAGAGAGAGAGAGAGAGAGAGAGAGAGAGAGACAGAAAGAAAGACAGAGACAAAGGACGAGAGAGTGTGTGTGAGAGAGAAGTACACTTTACAGTCATCTTACTGTATCATACAGTACAAACCATACCTCTTTGGGAATATTGTAAGTCTTTGCAGTCATGCAAATAAAGCTCCTTGAATAGAAGTGAACTGAACTAAATAAGCAAGAAGTACATGAACCGATCCTTGTCATCTGTGTCCAACTCTCAGATTTGACTCAAAGTTAATTTGACCACAAATGTCCAATCAGGCAGTGAAACCCAATCCAGGGCACGACACCCTTGACCACTGACTAGATGTGGCCTTAGTCCAGCCCACAGATCCATTACAAACACCCTCAACTGGACAACTGCTTAAAGTGCATGAGCTTAATGTCTGTTTACTATCACCTCTCTCTCTCTCTCTCTCTCTCTCTCTCTCTCTATCTCTCATAATGCGTTGGCAGGTAAACCCAGCAGCCATGTTAGTCCAGTTCTCTAGTTCACAACAGAGTCTAGTCTCTCTCTCTCTCTCTCTCTCTCTCTCTCTCTCTCTCTCTCTCTCTCTCTCTCACACACACACACACACACACACACACACACACACACACACACACACACACACACACACACACACACTGTTCTCTATATCTTCGGTAATGTGTACAGTATTGGTGCTAGGTGTAGCTATCAATGGAAAGTGCCAATTAGAGTTGCCAATCTCAGTGTCCTGTTTCAGGAGACTCCATCAGGGTCAGGTAGAGGCCAGCCAGACAACCGTCAGCTTCCAGACTGACAAGGGTTTAGCCTACAGGTGACACACACACACAGACACACAGACACAGACACACACACAGACACACACACAAACACTCTCTCTCTCACACACACACACACACACACACACACACATAGAGCTACATAGAGGTGGCATCTACACCTTGTCAGTGCTTCTCTTGGCACACAAGAGCTAAATTACAGTAGGGGAGACTAATACTTCTAGCCCATCATCATCATCTCTCTCTCTCTCTCTCTCTCTCTCATCACTCATCTCTCTCTCTCTCTCTCTCTCTCTCTCTCTCTCTCTCTCTCTCTCTCTCTCTCTCTCACCCACAAACACACAAACAGAAACAAAAACACAGACATACTCACACACACACATGCGGTGCTGGTCTGCATTGTCTTACATGGAGGGGGCCGGATTAACACACACTCCAGCCAAAACCAGGCAAGTCTCATCCCAACAACCCAGCTCAGCTCAACCCAACCCCAGATCCTATCCCATCCGATTGACCCCCCCGGATTAAGCCCATGACAGCAGTTGGTCCTTTATTCGTTCCTTCCTAAAGTGTGTGTGTGTGTGTGTGTGTGTGTGTGTGTGTGTGTGTGTGAGTGTGTGTGTGTGTGTGTGTGTGGGGGGGGGGGTTGTTGAGCTCTGTGTCAGCATTTGGGGGAGTCTTCCATTGCACCTCCAACCCCCTGCTAACTCCCTCCCTCCCTCCCTCCTCCTTCCCCTTTTTTCTGTGTCATCATCGCTAATGTAGGGTGACAGCCAATCACCCCCCAGAACACATCACACTCCCACCCCCAGCCCCCCTCTTC
>JAODXP020000025.1:12336889-12351889 GCA_027497455.2 Sardinella longiceps
TAAAGGCTAGCCGTATGGACAAAGCCTATACATTGTCTCTATAGACTCTTGTCATCTGTGGAGCAGCCTCCATATGGTGCTCCTTGACCCCCCCAAATCCCTTTCCCCCACCACCTATCCAGCACACACACACACACACACACACACAAACACACACACACACACTCTTGCACACACAATCACAAACACACTCTCTCACTCACACACACACACACACACACACACACACAGACACACTCTCCCCTCTCTCCACACACACAAACACACACACACGCACACACATACACATACACACACACACACATACTCTCTCACACACACACAACACACACACACACACACACACACACACACACACACACACACACACACACACACACACACACACACCTCACCTCACTCTCACTCACTCACATACACTCACTCACTCACATACTGTCCTCACCTTCTTGAGTTTGTCCACCATCTCCTCGATGCTGAGGTGCTCTCCGCTGTGGGCCACTTTGCTCTGCATCTGTATCAGCCAATCACAGAGCTCCTTGTTCTTGTCGTTGAAGATGACCCAGGCGTGGAGGCGGTCAGCGATCTCCTGCTTCCGCAGGGACACCTGAGGCACATGAGGAGGAAGCAGAGGAGAGAGACACGGCCTTTCAGATGGATAGGGAGAGATTATGGAACATATACACACCCAGGAAACACACACAATGCCGTCAGCCTCATTCACACACTCACACACTACACACTCACACAGACACACACACACACACACACACACACACACACAGACACACACACACACACACACACACACACACACACACACACACACACACACACACACACACACACACACACACACACACACACACACACACATTTATACATCTGACACCTGCCCTGTAAACCTGACCCTAAGCCTCACACTAACCACAGAACATACACAAAGATCGATAGGAAGGGCGTATTGAGCATACTACACACCCAAGAAAACCACACAATGCTATTAGCCCCACTGACACACACACACACACACACACACACACACACACACACACACACACACACACACACACACACACACACACACACACACACCAGACTTGTAGACACATTGACTACTGTATGAATGTAGATTCTCAGTCTATCACTAGTAAGTGAAATGCAAGTAAACTTGTCTGGTTACATCAACTCCGCTAACATTAAAAATGATAAAAATAATGCATTCAAACCTTATCTGCTTTAGATAAAAGAATCATTTGTAATCATTACACGCTTCCAAATAAAAAGACCCCTGTGCTTCTTTAGCATAAGAAAGACTTCACGGGTCAATCTCTCAAAGCACTCGCTCATTAGGTTGATGGAGAGCTAAAAGGTCAACAAAACGACTACCGGTAGGCTATCTACAAATGATTCAAAGTTCAAATGTAGAACTAAAGAAAAAAAAACACCTTCCAAAAAGAAGAAGAAAGAGAAGAAGAAGGAAAAAAAAACACACTCTAAGCTCGCACACTCTCAAAAAAGTGCTTTAATATTGGGAGTGCTTTTAGCAGACAGTACCCCACAGTGTGTGCCTGACAGTGCTTGTTCACCGCACAGCCTTGGGCTCAGTAGCAGCCACAGACACAATAGCATGGCCTTAATAAAAAAGCACAGAGCAACTTCTAAGTTTATCTTTTTTTTTTTTTTTTGCCTTTATTCATTTCCCTCCAAAAACGGACCAGACGTAAATTAGCTGTTAGCCTCTCAGTGGAGAGCTTTCATGGGACAAAACGCTCATTTGCATTAAGACAGTGATAAATAAAAATGCAAAGTGCAGGGCACTGATGTTAAGAAAAATGATTTTATAAACAGATCTAAGTAACGTTATTGGTTGAAGACTCCCAGGGGACACATTACTGTGACAATAATTCAAACTGGGTGCTCTTTGGCAAATATCATAAGGCAAAATTACTGACAACACCATAGCAATTAGGGCTGATATATCTGACACACACTCTATAGAAGCAAGTGATTTAATAGTAGGTTGTGTGTGTTTCATTGCTCTTTCATACACACACACACACACACACACACACACACACACACTAGGCTTAACCCACTGGTTAATATGGGATCTCTGTAGTCCCCAGAGACAGAAGAGGAGAGAGTGCTATTGTGGCTTCTGCTGCTCTGGGCAAGCCAAGCAAGCGGTTCTCCTGTCACACATCTCACACACACACACACACACACACACACACACACACACACACACACACACACACACACAATAGGGCTGTCCTCAGCAGACTCCTTCAAGCCCCTGGCTGTGGCAGGCTGGCCATCTGCTAGCCGATTCCCTTCACTGGCTGCCTCCACCTGCAACCTGTTGGCCTATAGCCTCCCCAACAGACACACACACACAAACACACACACAAGCATCAACGCACACTTCCTCTCACAAATACACACACCACAGAGACACACACAAACACTGGTAATTAGATACACACACACACACACACACACACACACACACACACACACACACACACACACACACACACACACACACACACACACACACACTTAAACACATTCAAACACAAACTCTTCAGGCTTCACTTTTCCTACACAGATGAGTGGCCACCAATTAAAGACTGAACCCGCTATGGCAACAACCCAACAGCAACCATCCAACAACCTAACCGACTCCCCCACCACTAGCCTACAGCTACCTATGGCAGCAGCAGCAGTGACAGTAACAGTAACAGAGATGTCAGTTTACTAAACAAGGCTTTTTTGTGCTGTCCAATAACGTGAGATTGCTGGCAACGGGCGAGCCCAGGAGAGGCAATGAGGCAATGTAGGCCAAACTGGGGCTTCAGAGCTAAATTAGTGCCCTCGCATTGTGCTCCACTCTCCTGGGCCTTTTCACAAGAGGCATTCCCCACAAACACTACAGTTAGGACAACAACACACATGTACACACACACACACACACACACACACACACACACACACACACACACACACACACACAGACTCTCTGTCAGTCAGAGCGCTGGCTGGCTCTTCCCCAGAGCACAGTAGCACACCCACTAGGGAAACGAATACACAGACAGGATTCTGAAAGATCAGTTCATGGAGGTTCTCCACTAGAAAAAAACAGATACAGAACCAATCTCTATCTGTTAACAGAGGTTCTCCAGCAGAAAACTTATTACATCACTAACAGTTAATGGACACTCTCCACTAGAAAAAGAATGGAGGCTCCCTACAGGGGAACAGATTAAACACAGAGATAAACAAACAAACAGACAACAAATAAACTAAACTCTCCCCTCTCTCTCTCTCGCTCTCTCTCTCTCTCTCTCTCTCTCTCTCTCTCTCTCTCTCTCTCTCTATCTATCTATCAATCAGACAGAGGTTTTTGACAGACTCTCTCAGTAGTAGCACTCCAGTTTGAGAAGACTGTGGAAAAGCATCTGTCATTTAGACCAACTGGTCAGTGTTCTAAACGTCTGTCTCTCTCTCTCTCTCTCTCTCTCTCTCTCTCTCTCTCTCTGAAGCACTAACCCTGTGTATGTAAGAGGGTATTTAATCCGCAGAGACTAAATGAGTGTATTCATATAGAGTGATTTAAAGACGCACACAAGCCAAGCACGTGCCAGCGCTCCAGTGAAGGGGGAAAAAAGGTTGGCTCTGTGACAACACATGGAATGACAACAGTCTCAAACACATGATGATCCTCTCAGAGCTCAAAAGGCTACACAACAAACTCACATGTCATCATCTCAAAACAAACACACACACACACACACACACACACACACACACACACACACACACACACACACACACACACACACACACACACACTTTTACTAAAAGTCATTGACTGACATTAACACAGACATCCTCACAAGACTGCTAAAATATCTTTTTTTCCCCTTTAAGCTTTTTTTCCCCTCTTTTTAAAAGCTTTCTCCATTAAAAAACTCTCTCTGGATTTTCCCTCTCTTTTCCACATGCTTCTTTTCTTCTCAGAGAGAGAGTGAGAGAGAGTGAGAGACATAGAGAAAGGGGAGAAAGAGAGAGGGGGGGGGCACACTTCCCCCCTTCTTAAGTGACAGGGCTAAAGACCCCCAGCAGTAGCAGCAGCCACAGGCTTTTGTGTGTCTCCACCGCTGCCTGGACAACCACCTCATACCTCCCTCACTTTTTGGCGCTCTCTCTCTCTCTCTCCCTCTCTCTCTGTCATTATCCCCCTCCTCTTTCACTCTTTCTTTCACTCTCACCCACGCTGACCTATCCGTTCCACACTCTCTCTCTCTTCTCTTCTTTTCCCTCCCTCCCTCCCTCCCACTCTCCATTTCAGATTACATCATGCCATTATTTCATATATTTATAGTAATATATAAGTTCATAAAAAACACATTTTTATTTCCTCTCAACTTACTCTATCTTTCTATCCCACTGTCACTCTCCTCTCCCTCTATCTCTACATTCTCTATCCATCTCTCTCTCTCTTCTCCCATCTCCATGTGTCTCTACACACTCACACACACACACACACACACACACACACACACACACACACACACACACACACACACACACACACACACACACACACACACACATCACACACACACACACACACACACACACACACACACACACACTCTTACGCACGCACACACACACACACACACACACACACACACACACACACACACACACACACACACACACACACACACACACACACACACACACACACACACACACAAACAAATTCTTACCTTGACACAGAGTTCCTCCCAGTGTCCACTCAGCTGGTCCAGTTGTCCCTGCAGCAGTGCGGTGTCTCCGGCCAGCACGTACTGGGAGGCGTCAGCCTTCATGGCGCTCAGCTCCCTTAGCCGTCCGCCCCACACCTCCACAGCGTCCTGCTGCGCCTGCATAACCAACACCACAGCGGTCAGTCAGTGGAGGGGACCAGCCAGGCAGTGGACAGTCCAGTCCCTCTCCGCTAAGCTACGCTAAGCTATCGCTAAGGCAGGCAGGCGACCAGTCAGTCAGATCAAGCGGTCACTATAGCCAGGAAGGCCCCTCTCTCTCTCTCTCTCTCTCTGTCACTGGTCTGCCCCTAATACACCCTCTCTCCACGAGTGTGTGAGCGTGTGTGAGTGAGTGCCGAGTGTGTGTGTGTGTCTCCCTCTCTCTCTCCCTCTCTCAATCGCTCTCATTTGCTCGCTCGCTCCCTCGCTTACTGGCCCAGTGGATTAAAGGCCTGCTGGCCCGGACAGAGGGAGGGGGGAAGGGAAGAGGGTGGAGAGAGAGAGAGAGAGGGAGAGAGGGAGAGGGAGGGAGAGAAGGGGAGAGAGGGGAGGGAGGTGGAGGATGAGGGTGGGGGCTGTGGAGGGGTGAAGTGTGTGTGTGTGTGTGTGTGTGTGTGTGTGTGTGTGTGTGTGTGTGTGTGTGTGTGTGTGTGTGTGTGTGTGTGTGTGTGTGTGTGTGCGGTGGGGTGCAAGGGTGGAGAGGGGTGCAGGTCCACTCATAATAATGGCACAGTGGGGGGTGTAGCGACTGCCTCAACATGACAGCAGCTAAAGACTTTGGCCTTTGTTGAGCACTACAAGCCTACTAGGACTCTCTTGTTTTAAGCCTTCCGACCAACACATGTACACTCACACACACACGCTTACGCACACACACACACACACACACACACACACACACACACACACACACACACACACACACACACACACACACACACACACACACACACACACACACACACACACACACACACTCCTTTCAGAGATAACGAATGGCAGAGCTATAGAGAAAGGCCGGTCGTCAGGGATGGCCGTTTTTGATCAGCAGCTGCAGATTAACTCAGCCGCTGAGAACGACTCTGATTCTATCAACTCGAGTGAGGGCTCTGTTTTGTAGCCCGTTCTCAATGGCCACTGACACTCACTCTTTCTCTCTCTCTCTTATCCTCCCAGAGAGTAGGGCGGAGGAGAAGAGGGGTGCTGAAAGGAGGAAGAGGAAAGAGGAAGAGACCTTATCTGTCTCCATTGCTCTTGTTTTGGAGAGGGGCTTTGTGGGGTTTGGAGTCTGAATGCTCCAACTAACAGAGGGTACAATAACACTCAGGGGAAACTGCTTTTGACAACTCTAAAGATATTTACTTCCCACACACACACACACACACTCAAGCATCAATCGCACGGTCATCCTCAGAGAGAACCAAGCCTGTATTCGTATTCATCTTGGAGAGCTTCTCCTTTTATGTGCGTGCACACACACACACACACACACACACACACACACACACACACACACACACACACACACACACACACACACACACACACACACACACACACACACACACACTTCAGGAACAGAGGCATCCTCAGAAAGAAACAACAGGCTGTGTGTGTGTGTTTGTGTGTGTGTGTGTGTGCATATTCACCTTGGAGAGCTTCTCCTCTTTGCGCAACTCCTCCAGATTCTCTGGCAGCGGCTGCTCCAGACTGACTTTGATCTCCTCCAGCTTTTGTGTACTATCGGCTAGTCCTGCCTGACAGTGCTTCCAAGTCTGTGCAGGAGAGAGAGAGAGAGAGAGAGAGAGAGAGAGAGAGAGAGAGAGAGAGAGAGAGAGAGAGAGAGAGAGAGATGAGTTTCAGACAACCACTCATAATCATTTCCACTCAACAGTAAATAACAACAATACAGACATTACAAATCACAAGAGAGTGATCATGGGTCTGTCAATCAATCACAAGACATTGTCAAGACAATCAATAATAGCTTCAAACAGTTCTAACAGGATGTTTGCTTCTTTGAATACAATACCTCTTTAAAACCCTCTTTCAAAAGACATTATTTAGTTCTGATCTCAATAAAGAGATAATACATCAACTACAACACACTTCCTTGCAAACAAAAACATCCACCTCATTAAGACAGGTAAATTAGCATTTAGCATTTAGCATAGTCTGAATTATAACATGATATGAATTTTAAAATGTTGTTAGGAAGATGAAGGAGAAAATTCAATAAAACGCAAAGCAGCATCAAAATCTAACTTAATGGAGCATGAGGAAAATGAAAGTGTAAATGGAGTCTCAGGCTCTCCTCAGTTATTGTTAGCTTCCAGTCTGGGTTGTACCAGATTCTCTTGTTCTTTTTCCTATCTTCAGCACTTGGTGAATGCATACAAAAGGGAAGTACTTCTATTACTTTTAAATAATAAACGGCCTGCATGACTGCTTGCCTGATTGACTAGCTGTCTGACAGACAGACAGACAGACAGACAGACAGATGGGCTGACAGTGGAGAGCCGGCGCTATATTGGTGGCCATGGTTGTTAGGCCTGCTGCTGTGTGTATCGCTGTTCTGATCTGCTTGTTGGGCTTTGGGATTTCCCATTCAGTGGGGCTGACATAACCTGTTTGCTTTGGCCCGGAGGGACGCTCTTTCATCTGCAGTAGCACAGCGGAGGTTTAACAGAACCGGGGCAACCCGCTATGCCTCTACACACACACACACACACACGCAAGCTCATACACACACACGCAAGCTCATACACACGCACGCAAGCTCATACACAGTGATGTCACCTCACTGGGCTCCTCACGGGTTAGAACCCCTCCAACCGACCCTCTCCAACTGACCAATCAGAGATGGGGATGAGAGGGTGTGTGTCTGTACTTGGCAGCATGTTAGGTTCATGTTTGGGAGGGCAGAAGTAGTGGAAAAGGTCTTTAGTGTTTAGAGAGCCCCTATCAGGAAATGAGGTCAAAGGTCGCTTATTCTTGGGGGTTCTCTTGGGTGTTAATGTAGCAGACGGGATTACTCTAAGCCAATGCTCCCCCCGATCACACACACACACACACACAGACACACACATACACATACACACAAACACTCTTCACCAAACGCCACTGAATCTTGAAATGCAATGGCATCCGAGTAAACCCCTATAAATTCAGCTTATGGACGCCTGCAGCTTTGCTTACCATCAGATCCTTCACCCGCACCACCCCCCCAGCCCCAAACACACACACACACACACACACACACACACACACACACACACACACACTCATCAACAATGTGATATCTTTAAGTTGCACTGATGTGTAGTTCAGCAATCAGCTTCACTGGCCATAACAAGATTTATGTAAAGTTCTCATGCAAACTAACAAACTACATAGCTTACTGCACTACAATAATATTTACATAGAGCCTGAGTGTTGGCATGCTCTGGCATGTTTGGTGGTTGCGTGAGAGACCCATATGGATCTTATCACATGCCAACATAGGGGGGTGGTAGATTCTTAATACCCCCCCCCCCCCCCCACACACACACACACACACACACACACACACACACACACACACACACACACACACACACACACACACAGTCTATCCGTCCTGCTATATGTCAGAGTGAGAAGCCAGATGACCCATATGTGGATCATGGCAAGATTACAGCTGATCTTTCATCCTCTGTCTGTCTGGCATTTACAGTGTAGCAGAGAGGAGACAGGAGGGGAGGATAGGAGAGGAGAGCGGACGAGACAGGAAAGAAGAGAGGAGTGGAGAAGAGAGGGGGAGAGGAGAGGAGTGTGGATGGGTGAAGAGGGGAGGAGATGGTAAAGAGGAGAGGAGAGGAGGAGAGATGTAGGGAGAGGTAAGGGGAGGAGAAGAAAAAAGAGAAGAGAGAAAAGGCAGGTGGAGAAAAAAAAACGAGGAGAAAAGAGCAGTCAATAGGAGAGAGAGAGAAGAGAACAAGCAAAGAGAGGAGAAGAAGAGAGGAGTACAGTGGAGCACAAAAGAAGAGAGCAGGGGAGCAGAGAGAAGAGGAGAGGAATTGTGGAGTGTTGAGAGAGGAGGGGACTGGTACACTGGGACAACTAAAGTAGGTCAGAGAGAGAGAGAGAGAGAGAGAGAGAGAGAGAGAGAGAGAGAGAGAGAGAGAGAGAGAGAGAGAAGTAGAGGCCATTAGCTCAGAGGCTGTCTGGTCCCCCCACCACAACCCCACACCCCTCCTGTCCATGAACAAAGGGACAACCGAAGGTCGGGGGGGCGAGGGGGAAAGGTGTCGAGACTAATCACATTGAGCGAAAATCCATAAAGACGTCTTTTCATGCGTGTGCGTCTATGTGTGCATGTATGTATGTATGCACTGTATGTACAGTATGTATGCATATCAGTTCATGGACAAAATCAAATTTGGGGTAACTTTAAACAGTGTCTTCAGCATCCATGCCATCTCAACTCTGATATTTAGGTTAAGACCGTATTTGACAATTTCATTTCATTTATTGAAGTGTATTATATCCATACAGTGTATATAGATATATATGACCAGTCTCCACTTCTGGGACTATAATCCTAATACGAAATGTACATTAATCTGTCTACTGGGACTGTGTGGCAACAACAGCTTGTGAAGAACAGATTTCACATCAACACAGCTTTCAATAGATTAAAGCTCCACTAAAAAGTCTGTTTATTTCAGACAGAACAATAATTGGGTTGATTGACTATTACTGTACCGTAGAAGACCACTGGCACACCATGTGTCTGCAACAAAGTGCTTTGCCAAGGCAATTTTGAATTTTCCACATTGTGGAAAACATCTATTCCGAAGAGAAATTCGCTGTTAACTAATCACTGTACTGGTTTCAGCACAAGACTAGCAGCAACTTCATACTTGGACAAAGATAGACACAACATAAAACAAGTATCTATAAATATTTATGTTAAAGCAAATCAGAACCAGACAATGCATTGACTAGTATCACCCCATGTGCACTGTGCAATGCTTTAAACACTACAAGTAGCCACATAACATCCATAGAGTTTGAGTGCACTCACCAGGGTCTTTGGTATTTTTTGCACTCAACGGTGCCTTCCAGGCAGTGCTGCCTTCAAGGCACTACTCCACTAAATTTAGGGTTAGGATGAGGGTTGAGGTGGTTAGGGTTAGGAATAGGGTAAGGGTAACTTTTAGGCTGTGCAGCCAAGAAGGTGCTGTTGGGGGCAAAAAACACCATTGAGCACTCACCAGTATGACCGATTCTGCCAGGGCCTTCCTGACTCCCAGAAGCCTTTGGGTGTCCTCCCAGGACTTCTTCAGGGTGTCCAGATCCTCCCGCACATGGCTCTGGGCCGGCACGTCCAGCCTGGGGACCAGCTCTCTGCCCGCCTCCAGCACCTGGCTGTACAGAGGCCTGTGCTTCTCCAGCTCCACCTCAGCCCACTGGAAGTAATGTAGTAGTAGGTAAGGAAGTTATTACTTTACCTAAGGAGGTTATGTTTTCGGTCACGTTGGTCTGTCTGTCTGTCAGCAGGATAACTCGAAAATAACTGCACGGATTTGGATAACTATGTGTATATTGGGACAAGCAAGAACTGATTCGATTTTGGTGCCGATCGGTGACCCAGAACATGATCTTAAATTTGTATTGTGTATTGTGTCTGTGACCATATTGCCTTGGCGGAGGTCTGCGCTCTCTAAGTGAGTAATCAATTTACACATTGATCTCAATTTTTTTTTATATCATTACATAGTACATTCTCCACACAATAGTCAGATGAGTAGTTGAGGACAGTACAGTCGCTACAAACCACACCTTTTTCCAATTAACCTGCTATTGATTCTCCTTAAAATACCTCTTAGGGCCTTCACACACCGGTTACGACTTTCACATTCCACAATATTGTTTGTTTTATTGACAGGCAACAGTGGCAGTTTGACGCTGGTGTGTGGGGTTGTATTGAAAACAATGGAATAGAATGTTGGAAGCGCAATGCTCTGCTCTTTGTTGGAACCGTTATACGAAGGTCCTTTGTCTTAATCTAGTCCTTAGCTTTAATTTAAGTCTTAGACTTGATACCATATCGGTCCAGAGTCACCCACCTCAAAGTCGTGGATGATGTCTCGGAGCTGATGCAGGCTGCATGCCGCCAGACCAGCAGGGGGCAGGAGAGGCTCCAGGTCACTCAGCAGCCTCCAGAGTTTCCTCTGGCCGCTGGTCAGGAGCCTCCACTGGCCCATCAGGCTTTGCAGCAGTGCACCACGCTTTTCGGCAGACCGCAAGGCCTCCTGCCAGCGTTCCTGACGCTCCGTCAGCCGAACGACCAAATTGCTATCATCGCGTCACACACACACACACACACACACACACACACACACACACACACACACACACACACTGGTTAGAGGGACATCAAACAAAGCACCTTACAAATCTAAATCATAAAAGACCAGAGGCCAATTAAAAAGGCCCAGAGGGAGGAGTGGGCGAGAAAAGATTTACAAATGAGCCAAGTTTGGGATGGGAAGACAAGCCCAGACGCTGCCAAGTTTCTGAGAGGTTGGGTAGTGGATAAATTACTGTTAGACTTGGTCAGACTTCTGAGCAGTAATTGTGTAGTAATCTCTCTCTGGTTAGTTAAAAAAGAAAACACCATTTTATGAAACAACAAACTACTAGGTTCATGACCAGAGTAAGAACTGGGATCTTGTAGAGTTTGGATTCCATCGTGGCACTAACGTTGAGGGTTTTTGTAACCTGACCAAAAGCCAGCTTGATCATCCAGATCGAAGCAGAGGAGATGGACTCACTCTCCAACACTCTACCCTCCCACTCTTCCTTCTCTCTCTCTTTCTCTTTCTCTCTCTCTCTCTCTCTCTCTCTCTCTCTCTCTCTCTCTCTCTCTCTCTCTGAGTTACAGCCGGAGCTGAATGTCTTATGATAAACCCTCTGAAAGAATGCAGGCTCCCAAATGCTTTTTAATTAGCTGTGAGTTCAGATGATGAGATGACTCTCCAGAGAGAACAGATCAAACATATCAAAGTTGCCCTTTGATCAGTTCCCTATAATAAGGGCAACGCAACACAGCCAAGATGATTTCCCATGTTAGGGGAAGTAATTCTGGTGGGAGTGATGTGATGGTAATGGAGGGGCTTTGTGCTGCTGATGGTGGTGATGAATGAGATTTAGCTTCACTACCCTGGAGCATGCTTTTGAATAGTTCTGTATACTGTACACTTAGCTTGTTGCACCTTTTAAAATGTTTACAACTTGGACAGTAGTATTGGCTAAATACAATTACAAAAAAAAACCCTGAACCAAAAGTGTCTGTTATATACAATACATTACCTCCCACTTCCCACCTCCACTAAGTTAAATGAATGCACATCAAATGGAGCTTCCCAGGCTAGAGAGAGAGAGAGAGAGAGAGAGAGAGAGAGAGAGAGAGAGAGAGAGAGAGAGAGAGAGAGAGAGAGAGAGAGACTCTCACCTGTCTCCAGAGGGTCCACTCTCTAGGAGATGCAGGGCCTCACGCACCACCGACTGGAGAAGCTGCTGTCCAGCAAACATCTCCACCTTCAGCTTCTATGATAGAAGACATCAAATAGGGCAAAGGTCATCTTTGGCCCAGCATAGCATTGACTGATATAAAACAACATGGAGAGCCCTTGTGTATGGAATACAATGTCACTTCAGATTTGTTTGCAGAGCTCAATTAAAATATTAGGCTTCCCCTAGCACTAGAACAACAATACTTAAAGCATGGAAAATATCTATGCCTTGAATCAATTCTTAATTTTAGAATTAAGTCTTATATCTGTGAAATAGCCCCTGTGATTGTAAGTATTAGAGTTGTGTGTCCTTTCTGAGAGACCTGGTGTCGAGTGAGCTGCTCTCGGATGGCTGGCTGGGTGGCATTGATGTCTGTGGTCAAATCCCCCTCCATCTTCTCCAGCAGGGCAAACCAGTCCTCGCACCGCTGCTTGAAGCTTTGGCTCGAGAGCTGGGTGGCATGCATCTCCCTGACCATACACAAACAGAAACACAATACACACACACATACACACACGTCAATCAGTCGCGCTACAGTATGTCCGGATATTACGGCTCATGTGTGAATCAACCATGCTGTATAATGTCCGGGTGCAAATGTCTCTCAATATACGTACTTTAATGTACTTGCGTTCTCGTGGACTTGTGAAACATCACAAAACACAGTCGAAGTACTGTTCCAATTCAAAAGTTCACATCTACTCAAGTATGCATGGAGTTCCCGGATGTGTTCTCGATCAAGCCATTTTTTAGAGGATGCATCGGATGGTGACTTCTGATAACTTCAGGACCATTATTCCCCATAAAGCACTTAGGCGCTCCGTTCTGAGATATGGAAATATGGCGGCGCTTAATGCAAGGATTTACCATTTCTGTCTTTAAACTAATAAATTTGGGGCTTATGACTTGATATTTCTTAAAATCAGGTGGGAAATGTTGATTTGTACACATGTCTGTACACATGGGTATTGTAACCAAAAAGTGCATCTGTGGTGAGATACGATGTTCTACCACTGTTGATATTCACCGGCCAACTGGCTGTTTTGGTGCAAGCCTAGACAGCTTCCCCCTGTAGCTTGCGTAGCTAACGTGACTGTCTCAAACGGCAGGTTCAGCGCAATGTGTCCTTGCATTCTTGGAAGTTTGTACTCTCTTTCTCCACTTCCCAAGTTTTAACTCGCAAGTAAGGAAGTACATTCTTTGTATTGAGAAACGGCCCGGGTGTTATGTCTGAAAGCGGCTGTATTAACACAGACACAGACAGACCCCCCCCCACACACACACACACACACAGAGCCCACACACACACACACAGAGTCCAAAATTTACTAAATCTTCTTGTGAAAGAGCACTTCTATATTCAATCGCAATCCAAACTCAAACTTCTATAAATGTTGCCATGCATGCTTCCCACTTGCATTTCTCTCTACAACTGCTCAGCTAAATTGCCTCGACTGTGTTTACTATCAAATTGGCCGCAATGTCCTGCAACTGACATTCTTTTGTGAACTGAACTGAAGCTAGTCCTTCAAGGACCGGCAGCCGTAGTTAATAAATCTGTGTGTTCTAGCAAAGAATTTCCTGCAGATGAATTGGAATCGGAGTTGGAGTGGAAATGAAAACTATGAGGGGGCTGCTGAGCAGCACATGACTAATTCCACATACTTGTGCTTCATCTATCATCATATGGTGTTCTTCTTTTAGGGGTGTGTGTGTGTGTGTGTGTGTGTGTGTGTGTGTGTGTGTGTGTGTGTGTGTGTGTGTGTGTGTGTGTGTGTGTGTGTGTGTGTGTGTGTGTGTGTGTGTGTGTGTGCATGCGTCTCTGTGTGTGTGTGTGTGTGTGTGTGTGTCTGTCTGTGTGTGTGTCTGTCTCTGTGTGTGAGTGTCTGTCTGTATGTGTTTGTGTGTGTGTGTGTGTGTGTGTGTGTGTGTGTGTGTGTGTGTGTGTGTGTGTGTGTGTGTGTGTTTTGGGGGTTTAAGTTCTGCTCCACTACAGTGTATCTCTGCTGCTCTGTCTGTTCTTAGCCGAGGATTACAATCTGGAAGCTCTCAGCGTGCTATGGCTTCATCTGACAGCTTCCTGGCTGGCAAATAGTAAGACTGTTTAGCTATAGTTACAGCTTTTAAATTTGATTCCCCACCACTGTAAAAATTTCAAGCGATTCTCAGTTGTACTGTCATTTACACCAGCAGGAGGCCGGTCGTGAATCAGAGGTTTTGGAGACAACAAGGGTAATCTAATGGCAAATTTATCAGCACATTAAAACTGTGTGTGTGTGTGTGTGTGTGTGTGTGTGTGTGTGTGTGTTTGTCAAGACTCAAGAGTCTGCAGTCTGCACACTCTCCAGTAGTATTTTTAGAGCACAGTTCCCCTTACACAACCTTTGGACTTGAAAAACAAAAGAACAAACTATTAAGTACTAGACCTTTTTATTTGTATCTCCTGATCTGTCTCTCCACCCCCCCCCCCCCAAACACACACACACACACACACACACACACACACACATTTCCTGTCTATTAAAAAAAGGTCCCTTTAAAATACCATTCAAACTAGCCTTGTGATCCTAACAGAAGGAGTAGATCAGAGATCTGTTACCCAACACCGTGGTAG
>JAODXP020000025.1:12356889-12364389 GCA_027497455.2 Sardinella longiceps
CACACACACACACACACACACACACACACACACACACACACACAGGTAGCTGGTTAATTCCAACACGGATGTCTGTCCTCAGAGCGTCTATTTGCATTATTCAATGTAATAACGTCACCCTCCACACCAACTCTGAGAAGGCAGATGGGCCTCATGACGCTCAATGAGAGAGAAAAGCACACACAAACACACACACACACACACACACACACACACACACACACACACACACACACACACACAAGCACTGCTCTGAGATCAGTGCAGAGATCTACATATTTCCACTCATTCCAGCAGTCTCTTTGGCAACGGCTCAAGACCAAAGTGATGGTTCCCTACTTGAGAAAGCAGGCAAGGGAACAAACCCCTTAACTGACTGCTTAGCACTCACAGCCAATGAAAAGCAATAGAGACGTCCACACACTAATCATTATTATAACCATGCCTGGAGAGCCATTCCAACAGTATGACTGTTAACTCTTAAGGGCTACAATTAGAGTATAGTCATTCCAGGCGATGTCTTATTTTATTCGCACACAAAAAAAAAGAACTCGACTTGATTTACTTTTGAGTTGATAAACTGATGAGAGGTCCTTGAAGGCATTATCCAATCAGGACACAGAATAGTAGGGACAGCCAATCAAGAACAAGCTTCTAGTAGTAGCATGTAAAACAGTGACAATCCACCATTCCAAGGGTGCTAGCCTGCCAAGCGTCCGTTTCCCAAAAGCATAGTTGCTAACTAGTTAGTTAGCTCCACGTATGAAGCATCGGGCGGTGCCCATCTCCGTTTCCCTGACCTGAGGCCACATGGCCACACAGGGCAGTATGACTACAGTGAGGGGTTAGTTCTCTGATAGTCTCATAATTGGGGGATAAGCAGTTCGCACCTTAGTTAATTGGCAATGGGAAATTGCATTGCAACCAACCAAGTAAGTTAGCAGTTAGCAACTATGCTTTTTTGAAACGGCCCCCAGATTCCTTCATGCTACGTTAACACCGCTCCAGCAGTATACTTTTGCCAGCTCACACAGCGGGTGCAACGCTTGCGAGTCTGGGCCAAAACACTGGCGTTGCCATGGCGCCCTGTCATCAACACTCACCGTGTTTTCTCCCGCTCCACTCGCTCTGTCAGGAGACGACCAGCACCAGGGCTCACCCTCTCGCTCAGGCTGACCAGAGTCCTGTCCACTGATGACCAACGCTCTGCCCCTTTCTCCGCCTGCCGCTGCAGGACCTGGCAAAGGAAAGGGTAAGTGGTCAGTGACTGGTTGGCTTGATTGATTGGTTGATACACTCATTGATTGATTGATTGATTGATTGATTGATTGAATCCCAATGTTCCTTCTCCAATGACAGATAGAAATGTTACTAATCCAGAAGGAAATGAAGGTGTCCAGTAGTTTAAACAAATGAACAAAACATAGGCACATACTGTAATTATCAGTCATTGATTGATTGATTGACTGAATTGATTGATTTGTTGATTGATTTAAGTTGAGGAAATCTGAATATTCAGTTTACTTGGCAGCATCCTATTCAGGTCATATGGTCATATTCAGAATTACATCAGAATATTAATTAACGCTCATTGTCTGATTATTCAATTGATTGACTGACTGATTGAGCCCTGCACTGGGCCTCATCATCACTAATCAATGTGAGTGTTTCTCAAAGCCAAGGAAGCATGCTTGGAAGGCTGCTTTTTCGAGCATTCCACGTCATTGTCAGTCGCCAAGTACTGTTCCAAAGTCGAGCATCCTTCTTAATTCTAGCGAGGACAGAGGCATTTGTTCATAGATTTTTCAAGGATGCACTGATGGAACCTCGTTTTTGAAGTGTACGGCTTCCAAGGCTAGTGTGCTACCTAGTAAGCATTCTCGACTTTGAGAAACACTGAATGACTCCTTCTCCTGCTCCTCCTCCCTCACCTGCATGTGCTCCAGGTGTGCGCTGCTCTCCTGCAGGGACAGGCACGGGCTCTTCTGCTGCTGGGCCACACTGTACTGGGTCTGAGCGGAGAGCACTGTGGCCTCAGCCAGCTCCCTCTCAAAGCCAACCCACTGATCTCGGACCTGCTGCAAGGAGGGTCTGAGGGAGGCCACCTGAGAGAGGAGGAGAGAGGGAAACTGATTACAGATCAGGTGGTTTCAGAAGGAGATCTGCTCTCAGATCAGGAAAGATCATTCAACGTCATCCTGTGACAAATCCTTGGTATGGTCCGCATATTGCGAATACATTCACTTCTATTTATTTTTATTTCATCATCAAAATGTATTATTATCACTATTGTTTTTCTTTCTTTTTGGCATGAGATATATACTGTGTCGTACTGTACCGTATGTTGGTTTGTGTTTTAATAAAAAATGTTAATCACAAAAAAAAAATCACATGCAGTAACTGCATACTTTTAAAAACAAAAATAAAATAAAAAAAAAAGACTTAAAAACATAAAACATATCTAACACCACTACACTATGACACTGTGTATATACATGTAATTATATAAAACAAGTGTTGATGTTGCACCTCATATTTACTTATTTCAAGGAAACTCAGATAAATCATAACGGAATAAAATGACTGACTAATCTGTCTGTGAGTTCACCTGTTGAGTAAGTAGAGAGTGGTCCTGTGTGACATCCCCCACTAGAGCGGAGAAGCTCTCATCACTGGGGTGATCTTTATCCTTATCCTCAGACACACGGATGGCCTTCAACTCCTGCAGCTCCGCTAACTTCACACTTAGTTTCTCCTCCGTGTCCTGGAAAAAAGTCACACACATAGAAATGAACAAAAACAAAAACTCACATAAATCAGCAACAGCCTGAAACAATTGCGGAATCCAGTTTACAATAGCACACACCTGCTGCAAAACTAGAAAACAGACTTCGCGTATGTATAATATTCTACAGTAAATCATAACGGTATTCTCTCTCTCACACACACACGTACGCACGCACGCACACACACACACACACACACACACACACACTCACCTGAATCTCCTGTAGGGCCTTGTCTATGTGGAAGCAGCTATCTGGTCTCTCATATCCTCTCAGCCTCTCACTCTGCACCGACACCCAGGTACGCAAGCGGCCTAGACGGCCCTCTCTCTGAGAGCACACCTGGTGAGCGTCCTCTACCTGCCGTGTCTACAGGACAACAAAAACACAGCTCACACTCCGACCTCGGTCCTCAGATATAAAACACTACATACACTGCAGGGATCAATACAGTATAAAGTTTCACCAGTTTGCTGTGAAGAGTTGTGTACAGTACAGTATGACTATCATATGACTATGCCGTGACATGTGCTCTATGCTGCACCCTATAGGCTCTGAAATGTAATTACACGTATATGGCTTTGCACTCATACATTAAATACATCATCAAATACATGCAAATACACTCGATACCCACTCAACTTTGAGTGGGTATCGAGTGTATTTGCATGTATTTGCTTCTATAACAATTAAATGATGATGCAGATGTAGGTGTGTGTAATCTCAACAAAGATAAATGCTACAATATGTATGTGTGTGTGTATGTATGTACAGTATGTGTGTATGTATGTACTGTACTGTATGTATGTATGTATGTATGTATGTATGTATGTATGTACGTATGTATGTATGTATGTATGTATGCATGTGTGTGTATGTGTGTGTGTACATGTATGTATATACAGTACAGTATGCATGAATGTATGCATGCCTGTTTGTCATTAATATGTATGCATAGTACTGTATGTATGCATGTGGTTGTGCATATTTGTGTTTATCTGTTTACTTGTTTGTTTGCTTACTCATTTATTTACTCTGCTTAGGGCTTCCATTACTCCCTGATTGCCAAATCAAAACTGTTGATTGAAAAGTGCAGGTGTTTCCTCAGTCCTACCTGACTGTCGGCCTTGGCCTGCAGCAGGTGCCAGCGCAGGTGAAGAGCCCCGACCTGCTCAGCCAGGTGTGTGCGCTCCTCCCTGTCCGCCTCGTCCTTCACATGGCCCGCCTCTTCCACCAGCTGGCTCAGACGCTCCACGCATGGCTGGTGACTGGAGATCTCAGCCTTGAGATACTGTCAGACACACACACACAAACATGCGCACACACACACACACACACGCACACACACACACACACACACACACACACACACACACACACACAAGGTGTAAACAGGTATTCAATTGCATATGTAATAGTCTTAGAGTAGCTGTCTTTGAACTTACAGCTCAACAACTCTGCTACAATGGCATCATATTGTGCTTGGCAAAGTAAGTATAGATAGACAGCATATCTAACTATGCCTGACTGTGCTCTGTGCTGTGTTGTCCATAAGGAGTGGCCAGATCTATAAAAAGCCTTAAGCAGTAAACACACCTGGCAGCGCTGGAGTTGGCTGGCATGTCTCGCTGCCCCCACGGCCTCATGGGATAGCTCCGCTTCCTCTTCTGCCTCCAGTCTCTTCTCCATGGTGCTCAGCCAGGCACTGAGGTGGGCCAGCAGCTCATGGACAGGCAGGGCACTCAAGATCTGTCAAGGAAGCATTAATGGAACTTAATAATACAACAGAAATGCACATGAACTAATGACATTTCTATATGCAGCTGAAAACACATCCATAAAGTAAATGAAACTTTATGGAGTGTAAAAAAAAGACATTACAAATAAATAACACACATTATCAAATGTGTCAACTTACAAACTGCATCTAGATGCTCAACAGAAAAAAAAATAATGAAAGAGTATTTTCTGTAAAACCATAATTATGTCTTGTTCATTATACAAACAATCAAAATAAACAGGCAAAGTTTGCATGCTCTTCCCCAACAGAGGCTTTTGCTAGCGTGTCACTATGGCAACTGGGAGAGCGTGAGCCACAGGTGTTGATAACGGACAGCGTAAGAGATGCCAGGGCATGTGGGAGAGCTGCTTAGAACCGCTTCGGAAAGATTCTGGAACCTTCTCTCTTTGATGTTTGAACTTCATAACCAAACTTAATGAGAACCAAAGAACAGAGCCAAGAGTGGAGAAAAGACAAGAAAAGAAGAAAAAGAGAGAGAAAAGAAGAGAAACAAATAAAAAAAGAGGAGCACAAAGAGAGGTGGAAGAGGAGAAGGAGGCGGAGGAATAGAGAGAATGAGTGGAGAGATTGGGAGAGACTAATTGATGAGTGCTGAGTGCTGAGAGGGCCTTTGTGAACTGGCCTTCACCGGGCACAGCTGTGGCTCTTACCGGACAAGAGGGAGTCAGTAGTGGGGAATATCAGCTGAAATGTAGTATGGAAAGATAAGTGTGTGTGTGTGTGTGTGTGTGTGTGTGTGTGTGTGTGTGTGTGTGTGTGTGTGTGTGTGTGTGTGTGTGTGTGTTTGATGATGAGGCAGGACCAGAGTAGGAAGGCACAGGAGGGCAGAGGAGGACAGAAGAAGATGAGGGGAGGGTAAAGAGGAGAGAAATGTAGAGAAGAGGAGGAGAGAGAAGAGAAGAAGAGGAGGAGAGAGAGAGGAGAGGAGAGGAGAGGAGAGGAGAGGAGAGGAGAGGAGAACCGTGGCTGGTAGCGTCAGTGTTGAGTCACCTGAGGGGATTGATAGGGTTCCCGGTTCTCTCCATTGTTCCTGACCATCAGCCATGTACAGAGTGATCTCATCGCTGACAGCGCATGATGACGGATCGCAGCAATGTCTACAATGTTCCCTCCTTACCTGATGGGCTCTCATGATTCAGCTTCTAGGAAGGGGCGCACTGGACTCACTTGATTACTAACCTCAAATATTTTTTTTATTTATTTATTTATTTATTGTGATAGCTTGTTAGACAAATTTGCTATTTGTTATTTTTATTTCTGTTTTGACTTCACTGAAATGGCACATAGCCTCAATACAGGACATGAGTGGGAGAGAGATAGATTGGGGTTGATTGATTAGATACAAATACACTGCACATGAGGTAAAACATTTGGGCTCACTTATATCAGTTTTATATAAGCTGAATAGAAAAGCTGTAGAGATTTTACTTCTTTTGGCCTTATTTCCTGGTCTGTGGGCTACTGGTCGGGGAGTTGGAGTTGGAATTGTTTGATCACCAGTTGGTTTGATCGAGGGACTGTGCAGTGCATGCAAATTCATGTTCTCAAAAAATTCCACTTAAGCAAAGGCACTCAGATAGTAAATATGGTTTTAGGAAACACACCCCTGATTAATGGCTTAGAGTATAAGTCCGGAGTAAGTTTAAGCATAGCCCTGCTGCACGAGCATTCTAACAGCAATATATTTCGCATGAAATGAAAGAATTCCGAACAGCATAGACCTAACGCGAACGCGAAACACTTTATATTGAGTCAATGTAACCTCAGATCTTACTTTCGGTTTCCAATAGTCAGGTCCCATTGATTCAGTGTAAAGTGCCTGTTCACTTCTGCGTTCGCGTTCGGTCTATGCTGTACCAAATTATTTTGTTCCACTCGCTAACTAGCGCATTTAGCAAGCTCTTTCAACAGGGCTATGCTTGAATTCACTCCGGTGCTTTCCTTTAAATATGGTGAGAAAATACCATGAACAAACAGGGCACAGGAATACCTTGCCATATTTTAGGGCAAATTTACTCATTTTCCAGAATATCCCTTTAAAACATCTCAACATGACTCCAGTCATTGGTAGCGTAGCTAAACAAACTGGTCCAAACATCCATTCAGCCAATCAGAAAACAGTATTCCATTCCAGCTTGTGCTCACCTGCTTGCCCCAGCTCTGTAACACTGGGAGAGATGCCCTCACGTCTGCCCAGTTCTGCTCCAGCTGTGCCAGATGTTCCTGTAGGCACGGGGCCTCACTGTCCATCAGGTGCAGCAGCCGAGTGCCCGCCGCATGGGCACAGGACCACTGGACACGCCGCACCTCCACCTGCTGGCACAGACCCTGGCAAAGGGCACAGACACACACAAACATTTTTAAGAACCGGTGCGGTTGACTCCAAAGATCAAATATTTCTTAGTGTGAGAAAAAAAAGTCATGAAGTCTTGAAGTCTTGAGTCTTGAATCGTGGCGCTGATGTTGGCCTAACGCTGAAATGCATTTCTGCTTACATACAACACGCTTGCACTTGCACGCATGTCCAATAAACTGGTGTTGGGTGAGTTCAAAGAAGAGAGGGTTCCAGTAGCCTACCATGAGCTGAGTGAGCTGGGTCCAGCTGAGTTCTGGGGGATCTGTCTCAGGGTGGCAGCCCCAGGCCTGTAGCTTATCCCTGGCTGCACACAACCACTCTTGCAGGGCCTGGGAGTCTTGCTGGAACCTGCAGTACAAGAACACACACAAATTTAGATGGAAAAGTTCTTCTAACACTTTGATGAATTAACTTTACAGAATTAGTTGTATTCTCATGTCACAACACAAAGACACATGGATCTGCAGTCTGTGTGTGTGTGTGTGTGTGTGTGTGTGTGTGTGTGTGTGTGTGTGTGTGTGTGCGTGTGTGTGCGTGTGAGTGTGTGTGTGTGTGTG
>JAODXP020000025.1:12366889-12394389 GCA_027497455.2 Sardinella longiceps
CTCCTGTCTGGGGCCCCCGCTGGGCATCCCAGCCTCCAGCTCGTCCAGCAGCCGTGCCAGCCTCCCGCTCGCCTCCTCCCACTGGCTCCACTCCTGCAGGGGGACACATGGAGG
Source organism: Sardinella longiceps (assembly GCA_027497455.2). Taxonomy (NCBI): domain Eukaryota; kingdom Metazoa; phylum Chordata; class Actinopteri; order Clupeiformes; family Clupeidae; genus Sardinella; species Sardinella longiceps. The sequence continues at coordinate 12,367,004 of JAODXP020000025.1, forward strand.
TGGAGATGGTCAAAACACTTCCAATGACACACATGAGTGTATGCTAGAAGGCAGTGGCATTCATTACCTGTGTGTGTGTGTGTGTGTGTGTGTGTGTGTGTGTGTGTGTGTGTGTGTGTGTGTGTGTGTGTGTGTGTGTGTGTTCCAAAGTTGAAAATACACAAGTCATGCATGTGAGCAATGTGTGTGTGTAGTCAAGTGTGTGTGTGTGTGTTTACCTGCAGGTTCCTGCACATCTGGCTGCCCTGGTCAACAGCTTGTTTCTGCAGGGAGTCCACCTTTCCCTTCACCTCATCTAGGCTCTGCAGCGCCCCCGATGGCAGTCGCTGGGACACACACTGCAGCAAGGCCCAGTGACTCTCCACGTCCTGGAAAAACTTCTAAACAGAACATTGAACAAACACACAGCTGTCACCACACACCAAAACACACAGTACCATAGCCATGGAAATCACAATAGAGATTGACACTAGGATGTTGAGAAACAGTTGTGTCCCAACTATATCCAGCAGTGTTTTATGTTCTTTTTTCCATCTTTCTTGCGTAACTGAATGAAATGTTTCTACTTTAATACCTGGATTTCTGTAAACAGCTACTACTATACATAAACAACAACTAAGCTAAATGTTGCCACCCAGGAAACATAAAATATGTAAACACTACAACATCAACAACAAGGAGAAATCCTGTGTGAATCTATCCACTGATAGACTTTAATCCATGAGAATAAATCTATTGATTGATTCACCAATTGATAAACACAGGATTTCTCCTTTGCAATGAGCAATAGAGCCAGAGTTACCTATATACTGTATAGTGTCCACTCCATCATACAGTACCTTATGTCTGCTGAGCAGAGGCTGTAGTTGGCTGCGGCTGCAGATCTTTGTGCCGTGGCTGCGTTGCAGACGCTCTGTGCCCAACTCTAACAGAGTACACAGACCACTTATAAGGGTCTTAGCACACGCCTGCAGCTCCTCGTCTGAGCCCTCAGGCTCAGCACAGCCAGACAGAGAGGCTAACACTCGACTGGACACACACTGGAAAGACACAGAACACACACACACAAACACGCACACAGACACACACACACACACACACACACACACACACACACACACATACACACACACACACACACACACACAAACACACAAACACACACACACACACACACACACACACACACACACAGTGGAGGGAAAGTCAACACAGTCGTCAAACCATACGCTGTACACAAAATAGCTAAAAAGCAAGCAATAATTTATTTTTCACTTTTTCTTAATCACAAAATACCATACACATCCCCGACACATGAACTAGCCATTGGTACCTGTGGGCCTAGATGGCCTTCTGGTGCTGTACTGAGGTCAGTCTGTTTGGCTACAGCTTCCTGCAAGATGAACACTGGGCTGTCCAGCTCTGGCTTTCCTGAGAGACTGCCGAGGAGGAGAGCCAGATCCCCTTTGCCCACAGCGCCCTCTCCAGGCTGGGCAGGTAGACTGGCAATGACAGTCTGTGGCCTAAAATATAATAAAAGTCATGTCAAATATATTTGTAATTTTCATATGCCACATTGGCACAGACTCATTGTGCTTCAATGTTTTGATAACATAGTATATTTATAAACCCATGACAAAACAAACATATAGAGAAAAGTCTTCTATGTAAGTGCCAAATGGATCTATGGGACACAACCACCACACTACCTTGCAGAGGGCTGTTCCTTTACTGGACTCATCATCTTCACGTTCCCATTGCTGTCAGCTCTGATAAACTCTTCAGTCAGATCTGCTGCTTTCTTCAAACCATGCTGCAAACCCTAAAGACGCACATTAAGAGGGAAGAAAAAAGTAATGGGAATTTGATAAATAACAATGCGGGTCTAGCTTAAAGCAAAGGACCCTGTGATACTGTACATACTATAGGCTATTTTGAGGTATTCTCCAAATATGGTAACTTTGGTTAGGCTGAAAACAATCCAAGAAGACCTGCATCTCCAAACTATTCAAATAACCTTAGAGTGAATTGCTTTGTTTTTCTGCCTATGATAATGAGCTGTGCTCTGATTCATTGGTGTAGAATGTCAGCCATGCAAGACACACTGACTGAATGTTTACATCAGTTTGCTAATGTTAGAATTACAAGAGATGAAGAACGATTGCCCTGATTTCTCAGTTTACAGCTTTTCATTGACTATTGCCAAAAGCGAAGATAGTGTTGCATTTTCACACACACCATATAACTCAACCTCATCTGGACCAATCTTATTTCAAATACAACAGGTAAAAAACAATTTTGTGTGGCAGGGCACCTTGAACTAACTTAGGTTTACCACTTCAATATACCCCCCAGTGGGTGTACTGTACTGCACATACCAAACTGGAGTCTTCCTCAGGCTCTTGTGTCTTGTCTGTAGGTGTCGAGCCCGTGGGTGACTTGGACTCCGGTGATTCAGTGATGCTTTCTGAGGTCACTGAGGAGGCTAAGGGCTCCTGGCCATGGAGAGGGCTGGGGAGTTGGACCTTCTCTGATTCTGTGGGCAAACTCTTGATTTCTGGAGCGTCCACTGATGGAATTTTCACCTGAGGTTCATCTGTGGTGTTTTTGATTAGCTTCTCACTAGAAGAGGAGAGAACAGTGCCAGGTAGGCCACTGACAGAGGCTAACTCCTTAGTTGTTGATGCTTGTTCTTTAGTTATTGCCTCAGCTTGATCAATAATGGCCGAACGCTCCATGGTAGCCGATTTTGACTCTACAGACTCAGAACCAGGCTGCTTGGAAGCTAATTCCAAATCCTTGGGTGCAGACTCCAAATCATCCGGCTCAGCTCTGGCCAGATCTGGTTCCTTCCGGATCCTTCCAGACTCTGCTCTGGCCTCCCCGTTCACCTTGCTGAGGGGCTCAGTAGGTCCCTTCAGGTCACTGCCACTGTCTGCCGTCCTCCCGCTCTCAGAGTTCTCACAGGTGTGGGCTGGGGTCAATGGGGCCTTTGAAGCTAATGGTCCCATCACCTCAGCGATGGCCTCTGACGCCACTGATGCTGTCTCCTTGGATACCGACAGACCGCCCTTTGGAGGTGATTCCTGTCAGAAAGGTGTAGTGAAGAATGAAAACAGCGGCATAAATGATACATAACAAAGTATATACAAGTCATTAGACATTTTTTACTTTTTTAGACAGAAAATTATATCAGAGCACCTACTATCTATTTTGAGACTGATCATAAAAATGGTGATCACATGACAAATTACTGATTATTAACATGACACAGTGGTGAAGAGACAGCGGCGAGAAAACATCGAGCATCTACCTTTATGACGGTTGCCATGACCACTGTAGGAGAAGTAGCGTTAAACTCGAAACTTTCGTCCCTGAATGTCTCGTCTGGGTCCTGGTCCACAAGCATAGAAAATAATAAGCAGAAACCTTTCTTAATGAAGGCTAATGGGTTTCAAAGGGTTGGCCTCAGAAGCAAGCCTACAAAAGGACCCAGCTGTCATTGACAGACCTTGGGGAGCGGGGGCCTGGGAGGGGGGGACTATATTTAGAGATCCAGGAAAAGACAAAAGAGAGATGAGATGTGGATGAAAGTGCTTCAGTTTGTGCTCAGAACATTGGCCTGACCAGGTGAAATGCCTGAAGATAAATAAAGCTGGTACACATCAACATTTAGAGAGAGGGGATGCTAGCCACATGTGAATATGACAACATAAATAATAAAAAAAAGTCTGTTTGGAGTTAGTGAATCAATTTTTAGAAGTAGTGCATCTGAAGAGCAAGATATAACGAATGTCAGATAATGGACTCAATTTGAAAAGAAGCCTGTAGCTTATCTAAAAACAGCAGCAGTGGGAGAGTGATTCAGTCACTGAAAGGATAAAATTCCCCAAAGAAAGACCCAGAAAAGGAGATAAGAAAGGCAGGAGATGTGCTTTGGACACAAGCTCCTCGGGGAGGGGGAAACCATGAGGATGGGGAGCTGCCATCAACACTGAGAAAGAATGGGGACACTGGAGTAAAGCATCCCAAAGGGAGAAGTCTACAGAGGCATGCTCCCAGGAGTAACAGAGAGGCATTTAAGGAGAACCATAGAGAAGAATCATACAGAAGAAATCCATTAAGAGATGCTTAGGTTAAGTATCCTGAGAGGAGAAATCTCTGAAGAATGATTCTAAGAGGAGAAACCTACGGTGGAGAGTCTGAAGCAGAGATCCTTACTGTAGATCAGAGACTAACAGAGATGTGTCCAAAAGAGGAGAAATCTATGAGGGTACACAGAAGTACATAGAGGTCTACAGAAGGTGCGAGAACAAAATGGGTTCTATATGAAATAGAGATACAAGTTTGGCAGATGCAATAGAGATACTATAGGGTCTATAGAGGAAACAGACATAGGGTCTATACAGTAGATGAGCAATCCGAGAGAAGAAACCTATAGATGAGCATCCAAAGAGGAGAAACGTATAGAGCATCCAAAGAGGAGAAACTTATAGTATAGAGTATCCAAAGAGGAAAGGACTTTCAATGGTCGTTCCAAGAGGAACACCAGAGGGAAACCATCTGAGAAGAAGAATCTACAGAAGATCCTCTAGAAAAGCATTCCAAGAGCAGAGGCCTATAGCGGCGAGTCCCCTGAGGAGAGGACCTTAGGCCCATCTGTTTGTTTACCTCAGCCACACTGCCTGTGAGTGTTCCAGAGGATGACGAGTGGATACTTCCTTCATCATCATCATCGTCATCATCATCATCATCATCATCATCATCTTCACCACGCTCAGAAACTCCATAATAAGAGCTTCCCATCGATCCCTAATTCATAACCCCAGTTAATGCACGTGAAGACAGTTGTTGACTTTCTGTTTTGCCATTGTTCCGCCTGTTATGCAACAGCTGGCACTGACACAGGATAATCTGCCTTTTGGATTTGATATCAATGTGCAAGTATAACATCAAGGCCCTGTAAGTACTGTATATCATTTTTATGTTAGCCGCTCTGGTGAAGCTTTGCACCTTTGATCAGCGAAGCCTAAAAATGTGATCAAACCACAGTGTCGTTTCAACTAAGCTCTTTCCCACACTATCAAACAACACAGAGGCGGACGAGACACTTAGCTGTGGATCTGTAGCGATTAGCTGTGCAGAAAGCTATGCTGGTACTCTTCATGCAGTATGGCAGTGTGGGGCTGGAGTGCACTCACCTCACTGGTGAAGGAGAGGAGCCCTGGTTGGGAGGACATGGCCGCTTCCAGGCCTCTGAGGTGATGGCTTAGATCCATAGACAGCCCAAGCATCTCCTGCAGAGTAATGAAATAATTTTGACTGTCTCAGAATATGTTGCATTCACTGAAGGAGAGGATGTGTACAGCAGCCAGGCTCTGTCTACTAAATATTTATTTACACAGTCACCAATAAAAATGCATTCAATATACTGTGCATAGTATACATTTGTGTGTTAAAATACATAATCACAATACAACTATCTTCAATCAAATTTTTGTGCCAAAAATACATGACATAATATTAATATTAACACTACATTAACGAGGTAAATACTAAAATTACATATTTTTTAATTATTTATTATGCAGATAACCCCTCAGAACAACAGCAACTACTAAGCACAGTAGTGATACTGTATAAGACACATGGGACTTATTTTATGAGTCCTTTTAAGACACATGCGTATGATGGTCCAATTGGTGCTTCCCCTGGACCCTAACTCTTTACTCTTTAGCCTGTCAACCCATCTGTATCCCCCTCTTTCTTTCCTTAAGTTTCCAAGGCACTTCAAAGAGATGGGAGAGATGTCCTCCAGTCTAAGGACACGCACCGGATGATTACTTTTAAGTTTTTACGAGGGAACTGATACAGCCGGGAGAGAGCGAAATAGATTGCTAATTTATCAGGAATAAGATGCCAAGAGAGCAGCTGGATTGGGTCAGTTTTTAAGTATCCTTGTGATTTATGTCATCTATTTGTTACAGTTGCATTATGTTATTTGCCTCCTTTTTCTTCTGCGGCCAAGTAATTCAACTGATTGAAAACATAAAAGCAACATGGAACAATCTAGAAGATTGCTCAATATCGATTGATGTCCTGAGTCCTAAATTGTAGTCAAATACAGTATGTTTGGATATGACTATGATGCAGGTAAGAAATACACTATTTGAGAGGCAAGGTTTGTGGGGTGTGGAGAAGATGCAGGATCTTTTCTTTCAGTTTAGCTTGACAAGTAGCTTTCACAGCCTTTCTAAGGGTATTTGTAAGAAATTGTAGAGAGTGAAAATGGCTGAAAGCGGAAAAAAATGAAGGCACTAAGAGCTGAACTGTGTAGAAAACTGATACCAAAAGGATTGTTTTGTAATCCTCCAGACTGGGGTGGAAGGTGTGTGTGTGTGTGTGTGTGTGTGTGTGTGTGTGTGTGTGTGTGTGTGTGTGTGTGTGTGTGTGTGTGTGTGTGGTGCAGCGAGCGAGTGGTGGTGAGTGAGTGTGTGTGTGTGTGTGTGTGTGTGTGTGTGTGTGTGAGTGATGATGTGTCTGTGTGTGCGTGTGTGTGTGTGTGTGTGTGTGTGTGTGTGTGTGTGTGTGTGCGTGTGTGTGCGCGTGTGTGTGTGTGGGGAGGGGGTCATAAAAACTTGCCTCCAGTCTAGCACTCTGCTCTTGGGTTTGCTCCTCTAGCTCCTGCATGGGCTGCTGAAGGCTCTGGGCTCGCTGGAAGACGGTGAGGGTGTCCTCTGCGCCGCAGGGCAGTCCTAGGTCCGGCCGGCAGTGCTCGATCTCCGAGAGGGTTCTCCTCATGGAGCGGATGTTCTCCACAATCACCTGCAGAGGAGCATAGGATAGTGAGGTTAGGACATGGGGTTTTGACCTTTGACCTTTCTGCACACCTGAGTTAGGGTCTGTAAAGGTCTTGATGTGCCCAAACTACCAAACTGACAGTGCATTGTCCCACATGTAACAGCCTTAACACAGGTAGCAATAGCCACAGAAACCTCATGTGTTTGATTGTGAAGGAAAACACACTCAGATGAATAATGTAATGTTACTAAATACATAAAAAGTGTAATTTCTAACATTAATGCAGATGCTTATATCAACTGATTTATAAAATTGCAAATCACATAAACAACTGCTAAAATGTTCTGCTCTCAAAATGAAAATCTGTTTGCTCAGAAGCTTATCCGATCTTGTTCACCTGGCAGTATTGTAGCTGCTCTTCCTTGGAGGTGCTTTCCTGGTCCATGCTAGACAAGATGGCCTTGATTTTGGAAACATTCTTCTCCATGGTTTTCACTTCCGTTTCAATGGCATCCACCTCCTGTGCAAGAGGGAAAGCAACCATCATGCCAGCTCAGTATGCAGCATAATATGTGTTACTGAAATGCTGCTGCTGATCACTCATACAGAACACACAGAACGCAATAGTGTTTTTTTTAGTTCATTTTATTTAATGCAAGCTGAGATGGGGAGAATGGTGGATGGAGGGAGGGGGTGGGGTTGTTGAGGGTGGGAAGGGGTGGGATCATGGGCCTATTTGTAATGGCAATACTGTACTGTATATTCAATTGCCTGCCTATGATTATGTTAAGCATTCATAAAACAATAAAAAGAATTTTGAAAGAACACAGTAGTGAAAAGCTACTACAAGAAACTTCATACATGCTTGATACTAGCCATAGAGCCAGTGATAATGATACTGATGAAGGGGCTGAGAACATAAAGAGTGTAAGTGACATTTTAACCCAAAATTGATAAAGTTGGGAAATGCCATTTATACCCTTTTAGCATCAGGGTCTTACCAGGGCAAAATAAGGGTCCAACATACCCTAGCATCTAAATTCTTACTGGGAGAAATGAGTTGCGATTAAAAGTGATTAATCATTATTAATCATGGCAAAATTTTGTGATTAATAATGATTATTTTTTTAATTGCTTGACAGCACTAATGTGAACACATTTGTATGTCTGTAACACTGTGCAACCCAAATGTACAGAACACTATCTCAATTGTGTTACTTTAGAACAGTACCAGTAATCAATCATGATAGTGTAACGCAACAATAACCTAAAGGTAAAAAATAAAAACTGTGCAATTACTCCGGGGACCCGGGTTCGAGTCCGACCCGAGGTCGTTTCCCGATCCCACCCCATCTCTCTCTCCCACTTACTTCCTGTCCATCTCTTTACTGTCCTATCTGATTAAAGGCAAAAAGCCCAAAAAATATCTTAAAAAAAAAATAAAAAAAATAAAAACTGATGCCAACCTCAGCAACGTGTTGGAGCTGTGAGTGAGGTTCCATGATGCTTTGCTGCATGTGTGTGACGCTGTGGATGGCCTTCTTCAGGCGCTCCTGCATGACGTTTGTGTCGCACACCGGCGAGATCTCCTGCATCACAGGCACAAAGGCCTCCAGCGCCGTCCGGATCCGCTCAGAATCGTCCAGAGCCATCTGCGCACACACACACACACACACACACACACACACACACACACACACACACACACACACACACTTCAGCATCTATTTAAAATGGCTACCCAGGTCCTGTATATTATGGCTGTGTGTGAGAGAGTTGGGCTAACCTGAAGCGAGAGGGCATGGCCGTGTAGACACTTGGCAGTGGAGTATGTGTGTGGGGTGCTCAGCCAGGACTTTGCTTCCTCCTGCCAGTGGGATGCGCTGTTGAGCAAGTCCTCGTACTCCTGAAGACAGGCTGGGATCTACATGGGCAGAAAGACCAACAAATATAACAGTCCCTACCAGCACACTGCCATCTAATATGACTTTATGATAAACAAGAAACCTTAACTGACAATCAACAAGCCTATAATATAAATAATTTATCACACACAGTATAAAAATATGTATGCCTTTTTGTATTTCATTCTGAAAGTGTCTGCTAGTTGATGGCATATTCCGTTGGCACTTCAGGTGGAAAGTGTTCAAGCTAATATGCGGCTTGATGGAATTTGTGGTTGGAAAGCTCAGCTCAGCACTCTGGGAAATGTAGTTCCACTCACTCTGCTGATGAAGGCTGTCCTCTGCTCTGCCTGCTTGGAAATCATCTGGTAGAGCTGCAGAGGGTCTGTGAGTTCATCCATGAGGGTGTGGGCTTGTTCAGGCTGCTCCATGGCCACCTCCTGCACCTCTGCTTCCAGCACTGCCAGCTGGGAGTGCCAGTGGTCCAGCTCGTCCCAGACACGCTGTACACACACACACACACACACACACACACACACACACACACACACACACACACACACACACACACAGACACAGACACAGACACAGACACAGACACAGACAGACAGACAGACAGACAGACACACACACACACACACACACACACACACACACACACACGACAGACAGACACACACACACACACACACACACACACACACACACACACACACACACACACACACACACAAACACGCATGCATGTACACACACACACACACACACACGCTAACTGATTAATATCTGCACTGCAGTCTTTGCAGAATATTCTCCAGTTTGGAGATGAAGAATACCTATTTTACAAGCCCAGACAATAGAGACAGCTTATGGCATGACAGACCTGTTGTACAGTATAGCATAATTCATAGTAATGAAGGGCAGGGCAGGATTAAGTAAGATTAAGGTGTATTTTCAAACACTCTACAACTATTCGCTGACTCAACCCAAACAAGTCCTGATTGTCATCTTTGTACAGTACTTCTGCACACGTTGCATACAGTCAATAAATTAGACACTAAGCTATATGCAACTTAACAACAATGAGCATACTTTACAGCAGATGTGGGCAAACTAAGCATGCTATTTAAGCTATTTAACCCGGCCCGTGGAGCCTTCCCAAAATAGAATAATTTCTCATTTAGCCAAGGTGATCATGGCCTGATTTATCAAATATGTTATATTCATGAAATACAAATCCCTCCCTTTTAATCTTGTATGTCAACATGTCCTCTGAAGAAAGTGGGTTTACTTGTTTGAGACTTGCCAATTTACTGATTAGCACCCAGCCCATTAGTCAAAATTTAAAACCCAATGTGGCCCTTTAGTCAAAATAATTGCACACCCCTGCTTTACAGTAACTTAATTTAAATGACTTGTCAGGGTTAATTTGCATAAGCAAACCATTTTTACAAAGTCATGTCAACTTACATGACATCTATCATCTATACATTTTTTTATCATTTGACAGCAGTACTTGATATGAGCTATTGGACAGCATGTCTGGTACTGCACTGTATGTCCCATACTTACTTTGAGTGTTCTTTCTGCCTCGGCCACAGAAGGGCTGCTGTGCTGGAGCAGGTCCTGCACTTTCCCCAGGCCCTGGGTGACCTCTCTGACCTGGCCACTCAGACCCTGCTCCTCCTGGGGATGGGGGTCACTCTGCTGGAAGGCTCCCGAGGTCAGCTGTAGCACACACACACACACACACGTCATGGACGCAACTAGTTAGCTGTGGTGCATACAGGACATGTCATGGACACAACTAGTTTTACACACACACACACACACACACACACACACAAACACACACACACACACACACACACACACACACACACACACACACACACACACACACACACACACACACACACACACACACACACACACACACACACACACACACCTATTTTGCACAACTATAGCACTATCTAAATGATGTCCAAGAAGTGGCATGACATTAGATAAAAATGATTCAACTGAATAGAATAAATGTAGCAAAAAAAAAAAAAAAAAAAGAACAGAGTGAACAGATAAATCAAGTAAAAGATACATAGTTGATGTGAAGCTAAAAATAAAATAATAATGTACAAATGCTGCTTTGAAGCTAAAAACAGCTTCGGTGTCCCTACTGTTAGTAAGACTAAACAAAATGAAATTACACACATAAAGTACAGAGTAATGTGCTAAGACTGTTCTTTGATTCTGACCTGTAATCCAATTTAACAAGCAATTTACCTTACTGAGTCACATGGAGGTGGAGGCCAATCAGTGCACTTGTAAAGCACAAATACAGTAGGAGTAAAGAGATGAGTAGATGAATAGATGTTCAGTATGGAGGTTGAGTGATACTGTACCTTTTCTTCCACTTCCTGTAGAGTGTGAGTGGCCTCCTCTAACGGGGCCTGAAGCTCCAGAGGAATGTCCTGGTAGCGGCTCCTCACCCCCTCAATGATCACCTCCAGTTTAGCCCGCTGGCTGGACACCTCTGCCTTGGCCTCCTACACGGAAAGAAAATTAATTATTTTTATTGTAGGCACACACACACACTCAAAACTTTGTTTTTACAGTGATACTTTCCTTTGATATTGCACCCAACAAAAATTTTTTGGATGTGCGTGAGGACTAAATATTTTTACTACACACACACACACACACACACACACACACACACACACAAACATATACACAATAATTATCGCAAATGCCACATAGACACACATGTAAACAGACACTAACCCGCAGGTACACACACACACACACACACACAGCACAATTGATACATTGTAAATACCAACATTCATAAACTGGACAGAGAATCCAAAATCGGAGGTTTCCCATCAAATGACATGTCGAGATGATCCCTGGCTGTGATGTTACGGTTATGTGAATGTGCTGTAAAAACACTTGACCTACCCCAAGAGGCATCTGGTGGCAGAGCCAATGAATTTGCACAGAACTAAGCAATTACTGTGCACACCAAAGTCCATATAAAATACAGGAACTTGTAGTTCTCCTTGAAAATAGGTTTGATTAAAAAATGCCAACTCTTCAAAGTGATTTCCTTTAAAGTAATCTCCTGCATGTGCATAATGTATTATTTCAGTCTGCAGTGAGAAGAGGTTTTAAAAAAATATTTTGCAGTACAAATCCTCAGCTGAAGAAATTGAAAAAGTGAATGCACATGTACTCTAGAAAAAAAAACAAAAGTAGAGGGGGTGCCTTCAGCATTAAAGGTAAGAAGCCATCTGACTGTCCAATCAGAGGCCAGTATTCAATCGCATTAGGACACACACAGAATCTCCTCCAATCGGCATGAGACGCGACTTTCAACCTAAACAATGTACAGGCATGTCCCAACCCACATGGGACTGATTAAATTACCTACAGCACATGCAAATGTCCCCTGCATGAAATGAGGACAACTGGTTGAGAGAAGACTGGAGGCTTATTACTGCTGCTATGGCTGTCTAAAATGAATAGCAAATACAGTACCACCAACAACAACAACAACAACACCAACAACAACAACAACAACAACAACAACAACAACAACAACAAAACAGCACATTGCATAAACCTGATCTTTTCAGACAGTTTTCTTTTTTCAAACCCCTTCACACGTTCAGCTGCTGCTGCAAATACCAGATACATTCATACACGTCTTCTGATTCCAGTATCCCAGTATTTGAGAAAGGGACAAGTAGCCTTGTGTTTGTCAACGCCATGAATCATTTCTAAAACAAAAACTCATGTGTTTTCGTAGTCTCACTGATGACAACTTTCATCTTACTTAATGGATGAGTACTTACAGGAATACACTCAAAGCAGATAGCATTCAAAGCATTCATGTTGTTTGTTTCATAAGAAATGACTCAACATTCATAATCAACCTTTCCTAAATGTGGAAGACAGAATGGCAAAAACATATTGACAAAAAAAAGGTCCAGCTATCTCAAACCAGAATTGTTGCTTCTGTTTTAGACCCGTTAACTGATCATACCACACTAAATTATCATTATGAAGTGTACTTGAAATTTACACTTTAGTTTATAAATTGTGAAATATTCATCCAACAGTCCAACACTGGGAAGTCGCTGTAAATGGACTGCATTTATATTGCCTTTCTCCAAAGCGCTTTACAACGTGCCTTGTATTCACATGTGAACACACACACACACACACACACACACACACACACACACACACACACACACATACACACACCGATGTCAGAGGCTGTCATGCAAGACACCAAACTGCTCATAGGGCGCAACAGTACGTTGCTCAAGGACACTTCAATGCTGGCTTCAAACTGGCAACCCTTGGGTTACCGAGACACTCCTCTACCTCCTGCACCCCCATATGCATTTACAAGCAAATCAGCAAAACCATCATTTTTTCTTTTTACTTTTACACACATTTTATGACTTTTCTTAGTCTTTCTTAGACTATTCTGTGATTCATAATCCATAATGGATTCCTGGCCAGCACAGCCCAAGCTCTACGTCCTGTGATTAGGATGAGAGAAGACATCACCCACCTCTGTCTGAGGGGCGTCACGGTGGGCCTTCGGGAGCGTGATCAAGGACACCACCCTCTGCCGGACGGCGTCAATCTCTTCCAGCTCCCGGCCCCGCTCCTGAATCTCCGTCAGCGCAGTCCGTCGCACCAGCATGCACTGCTCTCGAAGCCTGAGGAGGTGATGGTGGGGTTGGAAGCATGAATAGTGTCGCAACCTTATCCACAGTGGTGTCTAATAACATTTGCCTATGGTAAAGAAATCTGTAGCAGCCTGTAGAGTTAGCTTACACTCTAGAGCACACCTGGGCAAACTAAGGCCCGGGGGCCAGATGCGGCCCGCAGAGCTATTTCATGCGGCCCGCGGAGCCTTCCCAAAATAAAATAATTTATCATTTAGTTATGGTGACTTAGGTTATAGGCCTTATTCATCAAATGTGTTGTATGATCATGAAAAGCAAATTCCACCCTTTTAAACCTGCATATTAACATGTCCTCTGAAGAAAGTGAGGCTACTGGCTTGAGACTTGCCAATTTATCAATATCATTTCGTTAACTGTTAACACCCGGCCCGTTAGTCAAAATCTGAAAGCCAGTGTGGCCCCTTGGCCAAAATAATTGCCCACCCCTGCTCTAGAGAGTGTGTGTACAAGTGTGTGAGGCTGTGAGCAAGAGCAACAGAATGTTTTCCCTCTGAGCTTGTTTTGACCATATTTTGAGGGAAGAAGATTGCAGAGAATTGAATTAGCCTGAAAGCAGCAGTCTGTACATGGGCAAGAGCGTTTATGTGTGACCGTGAGCAAGAGAGAGAAAAAGACCAAGGGAAAAAGAAAAAGACAAAGAGAGTGAAAGACAAAGCGAGAGAGCAAATGAGGCGTTCCTCATACTGCCGCGAGGCAAATGTTTTGTATTTGGCGCTCTACAAATTGAATTGAATTGAAAGAGAAAATAATACAGACAGTTGAAGGTAATCCAATAATAGGCACATAAGTCTAAGTTCGGGGTCATGGAAATATCCTCCAGACATAAAACTAGCCCAAGTGAAACAGACACTAACTAAACTGCATAACTCCCTGAAATGCCTGAAATGCTGTGCCCTTGCAATGTGTTTACAGAATGCAACTTTTCATAGTGCAGTGTGTTTAGAGTCTGTTTTTGCTCTCTAACTCAGTGTGTCTGCAGTGTGTTCTAGCACTCTCTAACACAGTGTGTCTGCAGTGCGTTCTATTTCTCCATAATTCAGTGTGTCTGCAGTGTGTTCTAGATATCTGCCTCAGTGTGTCTGCAATGTGTTCTAGCTCTCTCTAACTCAGTGTGTCTGCATTGTGTTCTATTTCTCTAACCCATGTTTCTGTGGTATGTTGAAACTGTCTTTGGAGGGTGTGTTCAGCTTATGGAGTGTCTCTCTCACCTCTTGCAGTGGCTCTGGAGGTGCTGCAGCTCCTGGTAGATCTGAACGGGCTGGTCTGGACCACGCTGGGCAGCAGGGCCCAGGAGCCGGCTGAGTAGAGCCTGAGTGGAGGCTAAGGCCTGCTGCTCCTGATCCAGCCACTCCTGCTGGAGCTCCGTCTGGGCCAGCATGGCCCGCAGCTCATCCAGGGAACCCCTCACCGCCGCTGGGTCACACAGCTCCTGGCTCAGCCCCTCCAGAGTCAGACTGCTCCTCTCCATCTAGAGAGAGACAGAGAGCATTAGGAGAGGGGGAAGCATCCACACTACCACAGTGAACTAGTGCACTAGTGAACTCATTTTCTTTGGCACCTTTGGTATTAAAACAACATTTGAATGTTTGCATAATACAGAAAATTCCTTTGTTTGTATACAGACTTGATTACTATATACAGTCTTCGGGTGAGGCTAACCGCTGTTATGCAGGGAGTGTAACACGTGAATGTATGCAACGAAATCAGCTTGATTACTTTTTTCCGATTTAACTGACCGTCTTAACTGAACACGACTCAAAGCAGTGTGACTAGTTGCATTGGTACACAACTTTTTAAAAACATTTTAGTCGCTTGGTTCATCTTTTAGTCACACGAGTTGCATTGCTCGGCTAGATTGAATGGAGAATCCAATTGAATAGGACGGCATATTTAACAGACCTAATGTAGACAGTGAACAGTCAATGCTCTGCAACAACCTGAAAGTCACTCGCAGTTAGAACAAGGGGCAACAGCTGAAGACAACACAAAATGATGAGATCTGGAAAAACAACATGGTGTGTTTGTCATCTCTTACACTGAGTGCAGCATCCTTCCACTCCTGTCCTCTCTGCACTGAGCGCGCTCTCAGCACCCCGACACGGCGCTTGAGCCGAGCCCACTGCCTCCACAGCACAGACAGGCCCAGCTCCGCTGGCACCCCACAGTCCACCGCCAGCGCCGGGCAGCTCCGCCTCAACTGCTCCAGACGACCAGCCAGGCACCACACCTCCTCCTGCAGGGCCTAGAGAGAGAGAGAGAGAGAGAGAAGGGGCAGATAGAGACAAAGAGAGAGAGAGGGGGGCAGACAGAGATGGAGATACAGAGATAAAAGAGAGAGAGAAAGAGCGTTAAGAAAGAGGAAAAAGAGGGGGAAGACAAAGATACAGAGACAGAGAGAAGTAGAGAAAAAATGGTTATCACAAATGTTTTTTATATTATTACAGAGGCATTGCTTAGGCAATATTGTACCTTCAGCAATAACCAATTTATCATATTGAATTGAGGGCAGAGATGAGACGGAGTGGGGCGAGGGTGTTTGTGAGGGGATAGGTAAAAGATTGCAAAACTGTCTAAGAACACACATAGACTACATACACCCACACACACACACGCACACACACACACACACACACACACACACACACACACACACACACACACACACACAAAAACACACACAGAGAGAGAGAGAGAGAGAGAGAGATCAGCAAAAAAATAACACTGCACTTAAGGAACAAACCTTTGCTTTTTCCTGCTGTTCAAGGCATTCTTCAAATGAAGTGGCTTTCAGTAAAAGGCACTCATTTAGACGCAACTCAAAACTCTGGAAGAGTCCGTGAAGCTCAACATGCTGCTTCCTGTGACTAGTCTGCTCCTCGATGTACCTGCGGAAAGAAAACATATTAGTCATTCAGGTAAGACTAAGCATGATGGGTTTTTTTTTTTCTTTTACTGCAAAATAGTTTGAAGAAATCATCTACCATTAAGGTAATTATGTGTTCTCCGTACCTCAAACAAGTAAATGTTACTCGCAGCAGCCTAGCCTATCAGTCCATTAAGCTTTTACTATTTAAAGCAGTTTGGATAGCTAGCGTACAACCCCCTTCTATAGCATTTCCTTGTACTATATCTGATAACCTTGCTGCACGAACAGTGAAAAACAATAATAACTTATTTTCCAGAAAGCTGATGATTTACTGTGGTACCTTTATTCATTAGCTCTAAAAGCTCTATGAAAAGGCTAATTACAGTGCCATATCCTCTGTCACCTTTTGTTAACGCTAATTATCAATTCTGAAATTCTACTTTCAATGTCATAACATTATTCCACCCTCATAATAGTTCACTCTCAAATATTTACAGGCTGTCATAGCATTGATGATTAACGAGAATTGTCATGGCAACTACTAATAGTGACAGTCACTGGCAGGGCCATAGAACTGTAAGTGTATGACAGGTTTATATTTATAGTCCTGTGAGTAAACATTTCAAATATTATATAAGGTTATAATAAGTCATTTATAACCACAGTTACCTCTTTAATGTCTCCATCCTCAGCTGGCCCTGAGCTTCCAACATGGCCTCCCTCACCAACAGCAGACTCAGGGCCTGGATGTGCAGTTGCTGGGTCTCCAAAGTGGAGAAGCAGCTCTGCTTGGGCACCAGGTTGCCCAGCCGATCCACGTGAGCCTTGAAGCTGTCCCTGAGGGCAGCCACCGTCTGCTGGGTAGCCTTCAGCTCCTCTTGGCAGTCCCTGGTGCCTGTCAGGTCTAACAGGAGTCGGGGCTCTGCGTCATCCAGGAACCTGACAGCTCCTTGGACTGCCAACTGATAATCTTTCAGCGCCTCCCAGGCCTGAGACAGATTGTCCTACACACACACACACACACACACACACACACACACACACACACTTTTAGTTATACTACTAAAAAATATCACACTCTTACTAAACATAATGGATAATACTTTCATAATGGATAATACTTTCATCTTTTATGGTAGTTAAACTACCTTGGTATTCTGGAATCTGGCCCAGGCAGACTGCTTGGAGGGCAATGACACTCACTTTTACTACATAACCAAACCGTGGGAATACAAAACCCCAAAGGTTCCAAACAACCATTTAATCACCAAACCACATCTAACGGAATACTACCCAAGATGACAAACATTATTGCTCAAATACATTAGAACAGTGTGTGCTCTTTGAGCACTAAATCCAACAAACAAGTAAGCAATCTCAACTCAAGTTCTAAAAACACAACCACAAAGTGGAGATGAAAAGGTCTGATTCTCTATCAAATAAAATAAAACTGCAATTTGAAAGTTATTATCACGTTTGCATCTGAACTCTTCAAATACTTCAAATACTTGATATACAAATAAAACAGAATAAGTATGTCTTAAAATGTACACTAAGGGTAAGTTCTGTAACTGAAGGAGCTGTTAAAACTTCATTACCAAGGGGCTTACCATTCTGATATTGCCATCTCTGCTGATCCTCTTTCCATAGTGGGAGAGTTCTTTTAGCTTCTCTGGTTCAGCTCCTTTCCTGTGTTCCAGGGCCTCCAGCACACGCATTGCACATTCCAGACTCCTCTGCAGTGCTGAGCACTTCTGCAGTTCCTTCACAATGGCCTGCTCATTTGGATCCATGCAGACAGGTCGCTGAAGCTCCTGTCTGGCTTTGTGGAAGACGTTAGCAATAGCAGTGAGATCTGCCGGAGAACCAAGTCCATCTAACAGCTTGCGTTCAATGCTGCACAGCTCGTTGTTTACAGTTAACTCCCAGGTGGCCAGGTTCTCCAGCGTCCGGTGGACTTTCTGCCGCTCGGACGTCAGCTGAGATGGGTAGATGTCCCCTGAGATGGCTTCCAGCTGGTCGACTGCCTGCTGACACTGCTGCTTGACCAAGGGGAGTTCCATGAGCAGAGACCTGCAGACCTGCAGCCTCTCTCTACTGTCCAAAGTCCGATCACTTGTCCTGGGGATCTTCTTCTTTACCTCCTCCCTGGAGTCCTCCATCCGCTTTCTGTGGTTCAGGTACTTTTCATGTTCCCGTGATTGCATGTCAAGCATCCTTGCCTTGGTCTGTAGGGCATGGATGGTCTGCAGGAGCCCCTTCTTCTGCGATTCCTGGCAGTGCTGAAGCTCCTGTACCTGGCACTGGTGCTCAACCAGCATGTGTCTCAGTGGCTCAACGGCAGCTAAAGAGGCACTTGTCACAGGGAATTTTTGTCTCTCCAGGTCCATAGATATCTGCTTAATGCTCTTTTGGATGGTGACCAACTCTTCAGCAGTGGCCTGTTGGGCGTGAAGAAGTTCCTCCAGCTCCCAGCAAGCAGCTCTCTCGGTGCTAGCCACACCTGACACCTCTGCTTGCAGGACTGTAAGCCGGTCAATGAGATAATGGCTCTCTCCAATGCCAAGGTCAGGGATTATAACCCCACATTGCTCCAGGAGGCCTTCTATGACAGCGGTTTGTTTTTCAGCTTCTTTCAGGGCAGCGTTATGCCACTGGAGCCCAACCTTCAAGTCTGCAATGTTAGCCTTTAGCTTTGATTCTTTGGTCCTGCCACTTTCCTTTTCAATATGGGACACCAGCCACATACTGACTTCTGAAATCTGAGCCCACATTTTTTCTCTTGACTGTACTGCCTTCTCAAACTCTTCAGTTGCATGAGTGACCTTTTCTGAAACAACTTGATAAGTATCCTCTAAATCCTCCAATAGTGATAACATGACTGAAATATCCTCTTCCCTCAGGTCTGAGAGCAAAGCCTTCTGTTCCTCCACGACAGCTGTGACTTGAGTTTGTCTGGCAGAAACCTCAGACTGAAGTCTCTTCATGTTAGTAAGCTGGTGATGGGCATGCTCAGAAAACAAGGCTACTTTTCTCCGTGCTTCCACCTGCTGCTCTATATGTTTAGCCCATGGGAGAAATTCCTGAACCATTTCAATAAGTTTAGCTACTGAAGAGTCACCAACAGAAGTGGCTTTACTGAAGACTTGCTCCTGAGCATGATCCAACTGTGCCTTCATGTGCAGCAGGGCCTCTTCCATCTCCTGTTGTTCCTTCTTGCCAAGAAAGTTTTGGTTGAATGCTTCAAAAAGTCCAAGAAGGTTAAAGTATTGCTCATTAGCCGTGGTCAGTTCTGAAGCAGTAACAGTGAGCTGGACGGCCATCTGGCACTCTGAAAGTGGTGCTGAAGACTGCAACGAATCCATGGCGGTTTGAATGTTCTCAAGTTTGCACTGCAGTTCCTTGGCTTCTTGAAGCACAGCAGAAGCCTCTGTTGTGCAAGCAGTGGCGTGCCTCAGGGTTCTGTCTGCAGTCACCTGTAATATCTGCCATCCCTCCTGAAGGCCTTGCACTTGAGCAAGAAGCGCTACCGGCCCGTCTGCCTCACTCAAGTGGGCCGATACCTGGCAGCAGGTTTGCAGCAGTTCTCCTATCTTGCCCTTCTCCTGGTCCATGCACTTCAGGAATGCCTGCAAGTTTTCTGCCTGAGTGGAAGTGCTTCCCAAATTATCCCTGAAACAAAGGGAAACAAAGACATCAGAGGAATTCCGTTAATAACCTTCATAACCACATGCTACCCTCACAATGAGAACACAACAGATGCCATTAATAACCTACTGTAACATAGGTGGTCAAATGTTTTTGCTTGCGGCCATACTATATGCTGAAAAATCAAAGCTTCCAATTACCCATGGAAAATGAATAATGGCCTTTATTGTAATGAGGGTAGGGCATGCTTCACTGGTATGTTGTATCACATCCTTAGTACGGTTTCAGAAAAAATGTGGGATAAATGGTGAAATCAGTTTCCCTTATGGCTAAATCCAAAATATGCTAGTTGCCCATATTTTCCTCCAAAAGCCAATGAGAACTCTTTTGGTAGAATAATTAGTATGAGGGCAAATCATATTTGCTCCTCCCTAAGATAGAAAAGGGTCACAACTAACCCCAGGGTAAGGCCACTTCTGGATCATAACCTGAACAAGATTTTGGCTCTTTTTAAATATAATTACAGGATACAGTACATTGTTTATCTTCTCTCCTTACTCCTCAAATGTCTCATTCAGTACTCAGAATACTGTATACCAAAGTTATACAGGAAGTATAATTTCTCTAATATGAGCCACATCATGAGTAAACCACAGGACAATTCCTTGGCGAATTAAAACATTTGTGTACTATCTCTATATTACAGTTTATTAAACATTACTTGCAATGACACAGATTTAGATCATGAATATGTACTCTGAGTAAAACAATTCAGCACCAAATTTAGCTCATAACTGAAGTAATTTGTAAAATCAATGCATCAACCTGAGTTAATAGTCAGGAAATCAAGGTACACATCTGTGCGTATGTTATAAACTCACAGGCTTAGCATTTCCATCTCCGCTGTGAATCTCTGTAAGGTGTCTCTCAGAGCCTCTGTCTGTTGGTGGTACTGAGTGACCTGGAGCAGCTGAGCCTCTTTGACCTGCACTGTGGCAGAAGCGTCCAGCAGGGCGGCGCTCCAACGGCCTTCCATGCGCTGTGTGGCCTGAGACTGTGGCTCCCGCTCTGCTTCCAAGCGAGACACAGCAGCCACTTGTTGAAGCACACACTGCCTGCAGCTCTGCAAAATAAGCAAATGAGGTCAGAAACAAGGCCTACAGGTTATGGTTGACTGACTCACTCATTCGACTCCACACTCCATACCACATGTGGTGCATGACTGACACTGTAACTCAAAAGCATTCTCCATTCACTATTTTTACATATCACTCTTACAAGGTGAAAATCTTTATAAAGGAAACACAAATTTAGATCAATAATGTTCAGATGACCTTGTACAAAGTCAGTACCTTGAAACAAAAATATGACACATGCTGAAAGCATGCTGCTGACGACTGTTTCGAATTTGAATGGGTAAAACAGTCCCACTAAATTCAAACCAGTTGCACTAACACCAAAACAGTCACATGAAATTCAAAACAGTCCCAATGGTACATACTTCAGCTTCCTGAAGCTGCAGGGCCATGACTTGAGGGTTGAGCTGAGCAGGCTGGTACCGGCAGCCAAGAACTCTGTGAACCGCCCTCCCGAGTCGGGTCTCCGGTTCCGCCACTGTGGGCTGTAGGCACGACATGGCCTTGATTGCTTCATCGCCCTGCCACGTAACAGTGAAGATAAAAAAAACCCACAATGAATTGACTGGTAATAAACATTTGAGAGGTGGCAGGAGAACAGAACAGGCTGTGCCACCATGATGCAAACGTGCGTTCTTCCTTAATTATCCCCCGTCCCAAGACATCACAGGAAATCTCAGCAAGCAGTCTCCATCCGGTATAGGCCCTCCCCATATCCCTGGTGGACACATGTTATCACTCAGCCCAATTTTCATTCAAAGTCTGACGCCATTATCTTGCAAGTGGCCCATGAACCTTCTTCGTCTGTGTAAACACACGCTGACGATATATTTAACAACTGTTTGCATGCTGCTTTCTAACATAGGATCGTAATCATAGGGAACATATCCACAAGCCTTGCTGAAAAGCTAGTTTCCATAATTATAACCTGAGCTACGATTTAGAAAACTGAGACAGAGGCAGAGAGAGAGAGAGAGAGAGAGAGAGAGAGAGAGAGAGAGAGAGAGAGAGAGAGAGAGAGAGAGAGAGAGAGAGAGACAACAACAGTGTTTCGTGTTTGAGTCCCAATTCACATGTATCTTAAGACAGAATAACTTCACAATCCACATTGATACTCACCACAAGACTATGAACTTCCACCACTGGTTCAGCATCAGCCAGAATCTCCAGAAGAAGCCCTCCATCTTGTTGTCCCTGAGGCGATTTCTCTGTGCCACCTACAGCACCGGCTCCGGCAACCTGGTTCTTTGTGGCCTTAATCTTTTTCTGTTGAGACAGAGACATTGGAGCGATGGAGATGTCGCCGCATTAGGGCCTGATAAGACATCAAGTTAAGTTCATGTTCATTCTTCACTTCATAAATCTCATGTTTCTTTCTTTTCGGTTATGCATGTCCAATGCCGTCCTGAGATTGTGTGTGTCTGTTTTCTGTGTCTGTTGGAGCAAGAATGCCGAGCCTGCCCCAGGGCATATGGGGCGTGCCTTAACACCCCCACCCCTCCTCCTCCACAGATTTACTCGAGACTCAAGAAGCTGTCCTGCCGGAACTACTGCTTGTGTCGAGAAAAAAGCTAGTGCAAGGAGGCTGGACTACAAACAGCACAAACCTGCACATGTCATTTTGACACTGAGCCAAGAGGCAAGGAAAAAAATCATTCCTGTCATTGCAAAGGCCCCGGCCATGCAGACTAAGGACTTGTGGCAGGTCATCCTACAAGCTAGCGCATGCATGTGCACCCCTCCACAGAAGAGGGGTGTAATTACACATTGGTTGGAAAAAGTCTCACCAAAAAAAAAAGATTCCGCTGAGTTTTTAATGGCAAACAGACAAAAGATGAAATTTACCCTTTAGGCTAGATCAGGGAATGAGAAAGTGAAATGAGAAAGAGATCTCTACTATTAGCTCTATGAAGCCCTTGGGGCCAAGACATGGTAGAGGTGAAAATTAAAATCTGACAAGACGAATTTACTCAACTCTTGGCAATCTGATCAAACTTGAGTTTACATTAATTAACTAGAAAGGTGTTCCTCCCCATGTTGTGCTGTATTGTGCCTTTTCGGTGTTAAACAAATGTCAGAATGAATATTAAAGTGCTTATATAATTCGCTGTGTTAATTCTCATTATTCAGTGCAGGCTTACTCTTACAATGTTTTGAAAGTTGCTCTTGAAAGTAAGAGTGGAAGCCAAAAAGAAAAAAAAAAAACTGTCAAGCTGAGATGATTCCTGTTATTTGACTTCAGGCAAAATGTGACCTTTTGCTTAGTCACGGCTAAATCATGCCAATGCAAGCCTCGAACAAAGAAAAGGCCTTTGAACACGACCCAAATTTAAATACTGAAAATGTCAAGGCCCCACAGATGATGGGTCTTTACCACAGCAAAACCTTAAGCTCCCCGTTGATTCTTGCACCTCTCGGGAACTAAAGAAGACACTTTCCTTGACTATTTCATCCCCCCTCCAGGGAAGAGTGAATACTGATCATTTTTTAAAGTGCTCCATCAGGATACCTCTTCAGAGAGGCATTAATGCCCCTTAACCTCATTTTTCTTCAGTTTACCACCGAAATGAGACAAGATCGCAAAAAAAGACAATGTTCACAACAATCACTTTGCCAACAACAGGTCCACCGGCCCACCAGTCCCCAAGGAACTCTACTGTAAAAGTGAAAAGTGAAAAAAAAAAAAAACAACTTGCTATAGGTTAAGAAATCCTGCACACAGGTGTACATTACCTCAGGGCCAGGGATTATCTCTGCTGGATCGGTATTGCCAAGCTCCAGGGAATGCATTTCTTCTTTGGAGGTCACTGGAGACACTTTCTGAAGGGATTGGGAGAGGATGTGTTTCTGAACATCTGGTTTATCTTGGTGTGAGGCGTCCATTTGCTCTGGTTTTGTGCCATGAGTTTGCAGGTCAGCTCTATCTTTTCCATGTGAAGAGGGAATAACATCAGGCTCATGACGGGCATGAACAACATTGGCCACTTCAGACACACCCTGATCTGATTCCTCTCGTCTGCTATGTCTGGTTTCTGTTTTTTCGTCTGCGTCTGCGTCTGCGCTCTCTGACATCACAGTATCAACATCCTTTCCTACATGTCTGCTTCTGGAGCCTGTTGAGCTTCTGTCAATACCCTTTGACTGTCCCAAGGCTTTTGCCTCCTGGGAATCCTTGTGTGTGGTCTCAGTTTGATCAATGTGAGTTGGTTCAGTCTCTCTGGACTCCAGGACGATCTGTGCTATTCTGGGTTCTGGGTCCGTGATGGTGGTGCTTCTGTCTGCTCCTTCTAGAGTGACAGATGAAGATGAGACCATTGACTGGAGTAGCCCAGCATCTCGTGAACTTTGCTTGTAGAGGTCAAGTTCAGTGTCTCTAGACTCCAGGACTATCTGAGCTATTTTCCGCTCAGGGTCAGCAGTTCTGCTGCTGCTGCTGCTGTGTGCTGCTTCCAGAGAGGTAGAGGAGACAATTGACTTAAGAAGCCCACCATCCGCTGACCTCTGTTTGGAGAGGTCAAGCTCAACATTAACTGAGTGGGTGTTCTCGGTGGGCTTGATTTCAACACAGCTGATTTCAGAGTGCACAGATTCAGGGGGTCGATGGTCATCACCGTCTGCTGCAGATGTACAGATTTCTTCAGGTAAACTAGAGATTTTTGGTTGTTCTGGGAGACTCTTTCCTGATGGTAAAATTGACACCTCAGAAGATTCTTTCTCTACATGTTCTCTGCTTTGACTGTCCAGAGACTCACTACTAGACGCATCAGATGCTTCGAGGATTATAGTGAAAATCTTTTTAATCTTGGACTTGCCAGGTTCACCAGATAAGCTGTCAGAGTCCGAGTCCTGACGTGGTGGCAGTGTAATATGCTCGTGCCTGGTGCTTTGTAGTTCACCAGGACTAAACTCATCATGGCAGGACATTAAATCAGATTTTTCTGATCTACTAATATGTTCTGATGATACTTCTTTGGATGAATCGTCACTTTGGGGTACTTCTACATCCAAAACGACAGTAGCTATTTTTTTGGTTGAAGCCAGGTCCGCTTCCTGCTTTAGCTTAGGCTGTTCAAGTGGCGTTTTTGTTTGAGCACTGTGGGGTTTGAAACTACTTTCTGGTGCATCCATGCCTCCCCTTTGTTGAGTGTTCACAGCATCAAAGTGACTAGGTCCAGACAGCTGGGGTCCAGACACAGATATATCTGCTGCTGGTGGTTGACTTTGACCAGGACTAGTAAGGTCTGTGTCCAGGACGATGGTGAATACAGGTTTTGGAGGACTATCAGTCTCTTCCCCATGACTATCTGACTGCACAGTTGTCGTCACACTAACACTGCCTGTCCTCAAGGTAGTGTCCAGTTCAAAGCTGACGTTAGCTTGCTGTTCCTTATTATCTATTGTTTTGGCTGGTGTGCTGCTAATCCAAGTAGATGTTTGTGCTGGGGCAATTTCCACAGAGGATTTAGAAGGAGTCTGAGTAGACAGATGCTCTTCACTGCTGGGCTCTGATGTGCATGTGTGTGTACTGCTTTGTTTCATTTTTACTTCGGCATCCAACTCAACGTTGCCTTGTGCGTGGTGGGCCTCACTTGTCAATGTTGTGGCTTGAGTGTCTTTAACCCCAGTTGATGTCTGTCCTGTCATGACAGGTTTGTTTTCAGCTTCAGTAGATCTCTGCCCTGGGGTCGTCTCTGCAGAGGTTTTACGAGTCTGTTTGAAGGGTGTCTCTGAAGAGCTCTTGTTTGCTGGGCTTTGTCTCATTGTCTCTTGAGCATCTGGTTCAAGTTTGCCCTCTGTAGCATCCAATGTCTTGGCTGCTCTGCCTTTAGATTCACTTGATGTGTGCCCTGTCTTGACCACTGTGCTTGTAGTCTGAATAGATCTCTGTGCTGGGGTAATCTCCACAGATAGCTCAGTAGGTGTTTTTGTGGAGAGGGTTTCTGATGTGATCTGAAGTGATGTGCTCTGTTCCACGGTCACTTTGGCATCCAAGTTACCCATTGCCTGTAGTTGATCCCTATCTGATGCCTTGGCTGGTGAGCTTTTTGCTTCAGTAGATCTCACACTTGGACTAAGATCCATTGAGAGTTTAGAGGAAGTGTGTGTGCCCAGGGTCTGTGATGTACTTTCATGTGCTTTACTTGGTTCCCCTGTCACTTGAGCATCCACTTCAAAGCGGCCTTTAGCATGTTCTGGATGACTGTCCATTGCCTTAGCTGGTGTGCTTTTAGCTTCACTCGATTCCTGCCCTCTGGTAAGCAGCGCTGAGACTTCAGAAGGAGTCTTTGTCTTTTTTGAAACACTTTCATGCACTGTACTTTCTTCCACAGCCTCTTCAGCTGTGAGTTCAAAATCGCCCCTGGTGTGTTGTTGTGTACTGCCATCCAACTTCTTGGCTTGTGCGCTCCTGGCCTCGGGGGATCTTCGGGATCCTGGAGTGACCTGCACAGAGGGGGTCTTTGTGGACGGAGTCTGGAGGTCTCTCTCCTGCGCTGGGCTCTGTTCCACTGTCATCTGAGGGGGTGGCGCATGTGTGGCCCCCGCTGGACTCTTAGCCAACTACAATTGATAGAGAGAGCAGAAATAAATGCTTTGCACACATGATCATTATGTAACCCCTTTCCTACTGCACTTCTGTACTTTGCACAAATATATCATTTTGCTGCATTTTTTACATCAGTATCCACAGGCATGTGACATATAAAATTCCTTGATTAAGAGTTATAAAAGCTATAAAAAGCCTAAACAGTACTGTAGTTGATGAATGATTAGTGACTCACTGAGAACAAAATGGCTACCGTCGTGTGGTGGATGTGGCTATGAGGCATTAAATAACTTTGAAAAGTGTCATACAATTTACCATCAACTTTATACTGATATTGATTAATTTGTTCAGGTATCAATTACAGTTGCTGCTTGGTTGACCTTGATCTCTCCTTGGTTGACTTTGATCTTGTATCACTCAATGATACTGTACATGTGGCTCAATGGTCAATTGGCTGCCTGCTCACCTTGAGGCTTTGTGATAGGCCCGACAGCTGAGTGGTGCTGTCAGTCATGGCGTCTGTTGCCTCCCTCTCCAGACTCTGCATGACTTCCTGGCCTACGCTGCTCTTTAGGAAGTCCATCTGTGACAGCACCCCCTGCAGGTTCAGTCTCAGCATCTCTCCCTCCTGCAGGGCCACCTGAGTAAGAATATGGAGCACAGCAGGGCGTTTGTTCTTTTACCTTAGCCTACTGCTGTTGAGTGAGAGGCGTGAGA
>JAODXP020000025.1:12396889-12451889 GCA_027497455.2 Sardinella longiceps
CCCTCCAAAAGTATGCTAATTACTGCTATTATCAGATCATGGATCACAGAATTAACACTTATGGTGCTTGTCATCCTGAGATCCATCAGACTTCAAATTTTCTAGCCTAGAAACCTAGATATATACCAGCGGTAGCAAATTGCTTTGCTTAGCTGGTACATTTAGCTATCAACCATATGGCCTTGGCAGGTCAAAAGAATGGGCTGACTACACCAACATAAAAAAATATCAATGGCTTAATGATTGAAGACTCATGCTGTCTTAGCCAAGGAACAGTAGTCAATTGAATTGCCTTGTTCACTGCTCTGATTGGTTGAAGCACTATATCGCATGCAGAGGCTTGAGCATCGGTCTATCATTTGTGGTCACACTAACCATTTTGTTGTTGTCTGGCTTGTCAGGTAACAGATTTTTGAACTTCATATGAATAACATGAGGTGGTTATGCTGAGAAAAAGCGCTGTATTGTAATCAGCAGTGTCCATCCCTATTGAGACACTAGTTTTAATGACAGAGGTGTGTGTGAGGCAAATATACCTGACTGACTGTTTGTTGAGGGTCCCGAGGGCTGATGCCACCTCTTCTGATGCCCGTCTCTCTGCCCCCTCCGATGCCACTGATCCCTGGAGCTGCTGCAGGTGGGACAGCAGATCCTGCTGACGGCTCTCCAGGGCCTGGAGGTCAGAGAGAAGCACAGGGAGACTAGAGAGATTAGTGGAGGCCTAGGGATTTTAGGGAAGGCTGAAATGCAATTTTTGGGGATACACTCACACCTATTCAAAACACACACACACACACACACACACACACACACACACACACACACACACACACACTCTCTCTCTCTCTCTCTCTCTCTGATACACACATACACACACGCACACTTTGTATAAAGTAAAACCCTTTCCCTACATTAACGCTAACAGCTACACACACACACACACACACACACACACACACACACACACACACACACACACAATAACCTTTGATCCTAATGGGTACTTTGTTTTACTGGAAAAACAAACACTACTACAAAAACTTGCAAAGCACCTTTAGGTTAACCCAGTGCTTCTGGAGCTGGCTGACATCATCATGATGCTCCCCTGCCTTCAGCTCCTCCTCCAGGGCAGCGTTGACACCCTGTAGCTCCCTCTGCAGGCCGGAGGTCTCCACAAGTCTCCGTGTCCTCTCAGCCTCATCCTGCTTCTGTCTCTCCCTCTTAGCCACCATGGCCTGGATGGCCTTCTCCAGGTCAGCTCGCGAGTCTGAATGAGCTTGGAGCTGTGCCCTAAGAGCGGCCTGACCGTCTGCGGACAGGCTTTCTGTGAGGGAGGAGGAGAGGGCAGTGGCCTCCTGGAGGTCCCGGTCAACTCTCTCCATGGCCTTATGCAAGCCCAGCAATAAGAATGGAATGGACTTGAAAAATAAATCAAATTCACAAGCATGTAAATTAAAAAACTACTCTGAACTGAAATGAACCTCTGTTACATAAATTCAAATGGCAAAAAAAATGATTGTCTTAGTAGAAGTTAAGTCATGTAGAGTTTTGAAAAGTGTAATCTGTGCAAAGAGAATTTACACTCCAATTTAGCACAGCGAGCAGCATCCTAACTGATCCTAGCAAATAACAGACTGTGCTTACAGTAAGATTGCTTTGGGTGTTGATTTTGAGAGTCGGAGCACATGACTGTGTACTTACTGCTAGAGCTTTGGGATCTTCCCTCTTGCTCTGTGAGCCTGTGGCCTGGAGTCCTGTCTGCTGAATCTGCTTCTGGAGAGATGCCAGGCCTTGGCTACACTGCTGTAGGAGGTCATGACAACTCTGCTCCTTCTGAATGCTGCTCTCCAACATGCTACACAACTCCTGTGGACAAAGGACACAAACGGTTAATCATGGATTTACTGTAAGATGATCCAAGATCCTTAAAATCGATTTTTATAGAAAATGATTAGCTTAGTTATAATATAATGGCTTAAATGAGCTAAATGTGAAATATAAAACAGTAGTAATTAGTAATAACACATATTAACAATAAAGTAAATGCCTATTGAATCAGGAGTCAGGTAAATTACTATTTACTTGATAGACTTGATATTTATACCAGACAGACAGACAGAAAGACAGACAGACAGACAGATAGATAGATAGGCAGACTAGATAGATAGATGGGCAGACGGACAGACAGACAGACAGACAGACAGACAGACAGTTCATACATTGAGCTCCCTAATCAGCTCCGGGGCTCCATCCTCCAGCACAGCCCAGGATGGGTCCATCCAGCTGGGGTCCTGTGTGAGGCGGACCAGCTCCTTCCTCTGGGCCTTTAGGGCAGACAGCGCCGGCCCCAGCACCTTGGTCCTCTCCAGTAGGGCCCTGGCCCTCTCCACAGCCTGCTGCCTCTCCACAGCCCCGGGCCACGGGAAGAGCCGAGGCAGGGCGGCCGCCTGGCCCCGAAGATCCTCCAGCCGGAGACAAGCCTGTTGACGCTGGTCATGGCAGGATGAGGCCCTCTCTACCACCCCCTGCAGGAGTCTAGGGGGAACAGACAGGACTTTTAAGGACCTGAGAGGGGCTTTTGAGGGGACTGAATGTGCTGTTCCTGTGAGAGGATGTGAAGTTGTTAATGTAATGTTCTGCTTTACTAACAAGCAGCAAGATTGTGTTTAGAACAGACAGAGTCAGACAGTAGCTATAAGAAATCCCATCATCTTTTCTAATGATGTTCTTCAGTGGTAAAGGGCAAACAGTTGCCTGGGTAAGTACAATTAAATAACTCTCTTGTAATGTGATGTTTTACTTTATCTATGCCAAGTTATTGATCTCAAAGGGCCTGTATAATACTTACCAGACAATGAACTTAACTGATTTGGCAAAACGAATTAGAATTTGTCTCTACATTGATTTGCTTCTACATTGAAAGTTCCATAAATGAATAAGTGATGTGAAGTGATGACCTGACCTGAAAGTCAGTGCGTTTCTGGGCGATGAGTTACCTGCTGAGCTGCTCGGCGTCCAGCTGCAAGGTGACCCACTGGGCCTGTGTGTCCTGGGTGAGGCTCTGGATGTCTGGGTGCTGGCCCTCGGCCAAGAGGCTCTCCTGCTGGGATAGCAGACGCTGAGTCGCAGCCTGCAGCTTCTCCAGCCTGGAGTCCCCTTCCTGTCTTAGAGCCAGCACCGCCTGTGCCAGGGCATCACACACACATGGACACACACACACACACACACACACACACACACACACACACACACACACACACACACACACACACACACACACACACACACACACACGACATGCGTACATACACATACATCAAACATATACACATACACACACACACACACACACACACACACACACACACACACACACACACACACACACACACACACACAATCATAAACTTCTGGTCCAGTTCATTGAGAAAGATGACTCATCAACATAGTAATTGCTTCTCAATATGGAAGCCCTATATGTGAGGGATTTTTCAAAGTATCTTATCTGGTTAAATCCACAGATAATCCTATAAAGAGCTCTTAGATAGCACATCTTGTCCCTCTTGGGATGCCATACATCAGAATGATTTACAGTCATAGTGAATTCAAAGGCACATGATCAGGTAGGAAACTGAAGCTTTTTAGCAAACATAACATACGCTGGCTGAGTGCCTATCCTGCTAAAAGTTAACTATGCAGAAATCGAAATCAGCCACAGAGGAAAAATACATGAATCAGAATTTCAAATACCACAGCGACTGAAATAGACTGAGTGGCTGTTCCAGCTGCTAAGTCATTTTTTTGCAAAACGCTGCACGAATCTGCATGAAATGGTCACTTTAGTAAACGTCTTATTGTAAAAGTTTTTGGTTCAACTTTAAAATGATTCAGTCAGTTCAGGTCAGTCCTCCCACTTTAGGACATTTATGATGGGTGGTCAGAAAAAGGACTGCCTGCATTTTCAGTCTGATAGTATCTCCAAGATAGAGGTTTGAGGGGCGCTGCTTATCACAAGCCACTCTTCATCCAAACTGCTTGTATTTCCTCTGTCTCTGTGCTCTAGAACCATTCTCAGTATGTGGTGGCATTCTAGTTACTGCCTCTCAGATAGCCCTGGGAGTTCAGTGTAATTGTTTTATGCACCTGAAGTGTAGGCTACATAAAATATGTTGATAATTGCTAAATTTGTAAATGTGTGTGATATCTCCTCTACTTATGATATATCATCATGATAATTTACGTAATGGAGATACTGTAATTGAATGAGTGATAATAATTGGGTGAGTGAATGAAAGGGTGTAAAATGAATGAGATGACAGAAGATATACAGTACTAATCTATGTGTGGCCACTGACTTCTTATGTAACCATGAATGAATGAATAGATGAATGAATGGATGAATGGATGGATGAATAACTGAAAGGACAAATGAATGAACGAATGGGTGGATGGATGAATGGATGAATGAATGGGTGGGTGGGTGGATGGATGGACGGATGAATGAATGAATGAATGAGTTGATGAATGGATGAATGAATGAGGTTCGGTGGATGAATAAAAAAGGGAGATGCACTCTGCAGCTCTGGGTGTATCATATTTCTCACCTTGGCCTGCTGCAGTCTCTCCTCAGTCTGTGCCTGACTCCCCTGGGTGCCAGTGCCTAGTGCATCTAACCGCTGCCTCGCCTCTCTGACCCAGGCCTGCGTCTC
This sequence comes from Sardinella longiceps, assembly GCA_027497455.2. NCBI lineage: Eukaryota > Metazoa > Chordata > Actinopteri > Clupeiformes > Clupeidae > Sardinella > Sardinella longiceps. Next base: position 12,401,599 of record JAODXP020000025.1, read on the forward strand.
CTCCGCCAGCACCTGCAGCTCTCGCTTGTCCCTGAGGAGTGACTCCTCCTGTGGGGAAGTTTGGCTTTGGGAAGAGCCCTGGGTCTGGAGTTGGGCCTGGAGATGGTCGTAACGTTCTAGAAGCTTCCGGCAGTCTTCCAGGAGGACGGAGTTGGGATTGTCCTCGCCCTCGCCTTGTGCCGAGGTTACGATAGCTCGGAAGGCCTCCACACGAACACTGCACAGAGAGATAGAGGACGAGTTTTATTATCATGGGATCCAGCTGTGCACTGCTTATGTGCGTCATATCTCTAACTGCCAAGACTGTGTGTGTGTGTGTGTGTGTGTGTGTGTGTGTGTGTGTGTGTGTGTGTGTGTGTGTGTGCATGCGTGCGTGTGTGTGTGTGTGTGTGTGTGTGTGTGTGTGTGTGTGTGTGTGTGTGTGTTTGAGTGTGTGTTTGTTTGTTTGTTTGTGTTCACCTCTGTCTGTTCATCTCCACCTGTAGCCCTCCCTGTCCATCCTGGGACTCTTTGGCCCAGCGCTCTGTGGACTTCAGCCACCTCTGCAGCTCCTTCTTCTCCTCAAGCAACCTGAAGCATGGGCGCAAGCCATACAATCCATACAAGCCATATTAATGTTAACTCTGTGTGTGTGTGTGTGTGTGTGTGTGTGTGTGTGTGTGTGTGTGTGTGTGTGTGTGTGTGTGTGTGTGTGTGTGTGTGTGTGTGCCGCCCGCCGATGCAGACATGTGCCTGAGTGCCTCTGAGGGGGGTGAAGGGGATGTGTGTGTGTGTGTGTGTGTGTGTGTGTGTGTGTGTGTGTGTCCGCCCGCCGATGCAGACATGTGCCTGAGTGCCTCTGAGGGGGGTAAAGGGGATGAGTGTGTGTGTGTGTGTGTGTGTGTGTGTGTGTGTGTGTAGTGTGTATAAAAATTCAGTTCAACTCAATTCAATTCAACCATTCAATAATGCAGATAGTTTTTGCCCCAGCACATACCCTATTTGACAGATCTATATGTCTATACTGTACCTGTGAGTGTAGTCAGCCTGCTGTCTCTTGTGCTTGAGCATGTCCCTGGTAGTGGAGACTCTCTCCTGCAGCTGCTTGGTCTCAGCGCTCAGGGTCTGGAGGGTCTGTGGGCTGGTCACACTGGACATGAGGCCCAGCTCCTTCTGCAGGGCCTCCACCTGCCTCCCCTGGGTGTCCAGCTCTCCAGACAGCTCCTATGGGTGGGGGGGTGAGCACAGCATTAAGACACTGAGCTCTCTGAGATCACACGCAATCACTGACACAGCACAGTGTCAACAGGTACTATCGATGTATCAATGTGTCATGCAACTTACAAAGTATATTTAAATGTTTATATATTTTAAGTAACATTACTACAATTTATCAAACATCTCCTGTGGCTTCAGGTTTAAGATAATCTCTTGTCTTATTATTCCCTAAACTGACTCGTCAGTTATTAGTACCCTCAAGGTTAAGTATAAGTATACTCTTTTGCGGGGGATAGGTGTCTTGTTTAGAGTCACACAAGTCATGGACTATAGCATGACAGACTGACGCTCAGTCACATACCTTTCGCACACATTTTTTTGTCTGAGACAAACTAGCCATAGCCTGACATAGCCCGCCCATAAATACGAATGTTCATCCGTATCCATGGTCTGGGGACGGTCTTCTGGGGCGGGTTTGCATCGGTAGAGAGACAACCGACCAATAAGCGAAGCTGATAAGACGAGCTGTCCAATCGTTTCAAACCAGAACTGAATGCCCTCCCTCCCGCCCTATAATCGTGTCAGGTTAAAGAACCTCCAGACCATGAATACGGATGAACAGCAGTATTATGGTCGGGCTATGTCAGGCTAAACTAGCCACCCATTGGGTTACAAACCCAAGGCCCTAACCATAGGCCACAGCTGCCCAACATTAAAAAACATGAAACTCTAAAACCCACCTGTAGCTTGCTGAGGAGAGGCTGTCCCTGCGTGCTTCCCAGGCTCTTCAGAGCGTCCTCAATGCTCTGCAGAGACGACTGGCAGGCGGCCATCTTGGCATTGACCTGGCCCTTGGCAGCCGTCAGCTCCTTGAAGACATCGGCGCTCTCGGCGAACAGGTCCCTCACCTGATCCATCCGCTTCCTCAGCTGGGTCTCAATCACCTGCAGCAGGGGGAGAAGAGACAGATCTCAGGTCAGTAGGAGAACACGGCTGGCACACAACTGTGGAACTTCAAGGCCAAGTTCACAGAGCTGTAAAAACCATGTCTAAGTCTGACAGACTGGTAAACTATCAAACACCAATTCCCTATCTGAATAAAAGTCCCCAAAACATACTTCATTAAAAATAAATAAATAAATAAAATAAAATAAAGCTTTACAGCCTGGTATGATCTATAATGTAAAAAAATATCCCACAAAGTCCAAATATCCATGTCCAAATCAAAATATCTAAATAAATATCCTAAGGCCTTACAAATATGAGTGATTAAACCAGTGAGATTGTTCTCCATTATGAATGCAAATGTTCATGGTGCCACATACAGTATTAATAAAAGAAATGTATGTGTTGTATATGTTTATGTGTATGTATGCTATGTATGTTATATGTATGTTAAATGTATATTGCCGTATATGAACAGTATGTTATAGTAGTAGTTTGAAAGCACAAGTACAAGCATACAGTGGGATCAATGTGCTTAATTCTGTTCTCCACAGTCTTTAGTCTTTAGACCATAATAAAGTCCTGGCCTGTGCCCCTATCAGACAATAACAATGGAGCCACGGGGCGAGCAGACGAGCTAATGCACAATTAGGCAAGCCCAGGCGGAGAGAGACAAGCCCAGACGCAACAGGACACAGACACACACGCACAACACAACTAGGGGCACAACACGACAGGTTCAGACAGTGCACGACATGCCCAGCCAGGCCCTGGCTTGTGTGTGTGTGTGTGTGTGTGTGTGTGTGTGTGTGTGTGTGTGTGTGTGTGTGTGTGTGTGTGTGTGAGAGAGAGAGAGAGAGAGAGAGAGAGAGGAGAGAGAGAGACCTGTAAGTTAGCTAAACTTATTGCTTTTTAGTCTGTGGGAGAGGCTGGATCTCATAGGATCACTGATGTGTGCATATGTGTGTGTGTGTGTGTGTGTGTGTGTGTGTGTGTGTGTGTATGTGTGTGTGTGTGTGTGTGTGTGTGTGTGTGTGTGCATGCATGTGTGCACACTTGTTTCTCACCTGTAGCTCCAGTGGTGCCTCCTGGCTCTGGAGAAGGTGCTGGATCTCACAGGAGCGGCGGCGGAAGTGCTCTATATTTTCCTCTTGGGCCTTTATCTCCTCCTAAACACACACATTTTCACACATAATCATTTATATAATCATTTTCCTCAAGTATTACATTCATTTTTTCATTCATTCAGGGCTGCTGTTTACCTGTATTCTGAGGACCTCCTGTTCGCTCTGAAAGGGCTGTGTCTGTTTGATGAAGGAGGTCAGCCTTCTGGAGATCCATCCCTCCACCTCTCCCCCCAGGAGCAGCAGTTTGTCCCACAGCGCCAGGCCCACCCGCAGGTTATCCAGGTAGCAGTCTGTCCGCTCCATCACCTGAACATTTATTAATAAATAAATAAATAAAATAAAATAATTAATGCCATTAATAGTCTTTTTTCACTGGGTCAAAGTACTACTGTAGGTACTAGGTTGAAGTCTATTGTTGCTTTAAGCATCTTACACTGCACTCTCATTATGTTATGTTGATGTTATTTAGATTTTTTTCTTGATAATACAGCAACTGCAATTCTATGAGGTAATATGCTATATACTGTATTCATACATCAAGCCAGCGGTCCATGATGGTGTCGGCCTCGTTCTCAAATGGGGTGTCTGCGCAGCCAGGGATCCCTCGCAGCTGGTGCTGCAGCTGCCTGCACACACACCTGATCTCCTCCACGCCATCACCGAGACCGCTCAGTTCAGTCTTAGTAGCCGTCACCTGAGACACACACACACACACACACACACACACACACACACACACACACACACACACACACACACAAACACACACACACATACACTTAGAGTGCATACAAAGTAACAAGAACATGCATCAGAAATACATTGTATCATACAAAAGTACTTTGACATACAAATTTGCTACTGGGTTTTCTATCCAGTTTATCCACTGACTGAATAAAACAGAATTTTTGGAATATTACAAACAAAATCTTGTGCCACCATCTAGTGGTAGGAAATTGTTAAAACAGAAACACAAAACCAGTGTGTTTTCTGTACTGTAACGTGTCGGCCATATTTGACTGTGTGTGTCCCTGTCTTGGTCCTCACCCTGTGCAGGAGGCGGTGGAGGTTGTCCTTGCTCATGTAGGAGGCCTGCTCACCGATGGTCTGCTCCGCCTGCTGCAGAACCAGGCACAGACGACTGCGACAGCCCTGGAACTTCTTCAGCAGCTCCATCACGCTCTGACACTGCTCACGTCTGTACACATGTACGCACACGCACACACACACACACACACACACACGCACACACACACACACACACACGCACACACACACACACACACACACACACACACACACACAGCAAATCCACAAACACAAAAACACAAACATTCAATTTTACATTATTTTCCCTAGTATGCTCCTTACTTTTCATGATGGTACTTACTAAATTCAAATCACTCACTTTTCAAAAGTCTTCAGCACATTTCTTGCAAGCTTCAGTCTCAAACACATAAAGGAAAATAATGTTTCAATAACATTCTCTCCTTACCTGTCTTTGACAATCAGTTGAGTCTGTTCCCACAATGTGTCCAACTCTCTGGGGTCGGTTTTGGGGCTGGACGTCTGAGCACACACCTCCTGAAGCTCAGGCTGCAGAGCAGCCATCTTGCTCTCCATGTCTGCCAACGTGCGCAACCTGCAGAGGGAAAACAACAAATAATAAGCCAATTACATAGCTAAATAATAAGCAATAATGCCTCAGGACAGTCACACAGAAGAACCTTGAAGACCAGGTAGATTATGAAACAGAATAGGAACAAAGATCATCAGGACATCTTATAATCTTATCATTCATACCAATTTCATGTAAGGATGGGCTTACACTTCACACAAATACGGCCACTTTATGAGCAATAAGGTATCTGCACTGATATGTGTAAGTGTAACGGTAGCCAGTTGGTTGATGACTGCATACTAAATAGGTTAGTACGCTTCCCTCCCAACACCTTAAGAGCTAATGAGTAAAACTAGTACCCTAGAGTCTCTAGTATGCTCCAGTCTGAGTCCATGGGATTGCAGTGAGTTGCAGGCTTGAGCCCATGCATGTGCGGGGCTGGACCATGTAGGACAATGCAGTTGAACAAAACACTATTTGGTCTTTCTGCCCTCAATGGTGCCTTCCAGGCAGAGATGTCTTCAAGGTGGTCAGGGTGAGGGTTAAGGGGATTAGGGTAAGAGTTGGGGTTAAGGTTGTGCCATTTAGACTGTGCTGCCTGGAGGGTGCCGTTGAGGGCAAAAATCTCCATTGAGCTAAAGCACCAGGACTTTACCAGTGTGATAGAGACTATAGTGGGTGTTTCTTAAAGTCGAGTATACTTCCTATGTAGCACACTCGCCTTGGAAGTCGTACACTTCAAAAACGAGGTTCCATCTGTGCATTCTTGAAAAATCTATGAACAAAGGCCTCTGTCCTCGCTAGAATTTAGAAGGATGCTTGACTTTGGAACAGTACTTGGCAACAGAGATTGACTTGAAATGCTCTAAAAAGCAGCCTTCCAAGCATGCTTCCTCGATTTTGAGAAACACTCAGAGACTAGTGTATTGATGCAGTACCTTTGCTGCAGGGCAGGAAGTGTGGGCTCCTTCAGGACCATCTTCTCTGCTCCTCCTTTCACCTCCATCAGGGTGATCACCAATGTCTTCCTCCTGTGGCTCAGAGACTGCTCCCGCTCCTCCTTCTCCTTCGTCTGCTTCTCCCTCCCCTTTTCCTTTTCTTTTTCCTTCTCTACATCCTTCTGTTGTTTCTCCTTCTGTCCTCCTCCTTTTGCTCCTCTCCCCCCTCCTTTCCTCTGAGAGGACATGTGGGCCTGCGCCTCCTCCACCTGCCTTCCTAAAACTCCTGCCACTGCTTTACAAGATGCTGGAGCACTCCCAGTACCACTACTACCACCACTGAGGGTGATCCTCAGCCCAACTTCCCCTAGGAGAGTGTCCACACGCTGGGCATCGGCAGCTGCCTCCTGGGCTCTCCTCTGGATGGGGGTCAGCCTGGAACTATCCTCCCGTATGGCGGATGAATCTGAGGCAAGAAGGGTGGTGAGGTTGGAACCGGCCTGTTGGAGTGGCTCCAGGAAGCGCTCTAATTGTCCCAGGCCTGAGTCGGTTCTCCTCAGGCGCTTACGTTGCTGGTCCAAGCGGTTCCGGCAGTTCTGGACCGCCTGCTGGATGGCGGAGCGGACTGACTGGGGAGTGGATTCTGAGCCAGCGGCACCAACGAGGGTACTGTCAGAACGCTCAAATCCAGCTAACCGGTCCAGCTCAGTCTGAATGTTGTCATCCAAGACCTGAGACAGAGGAGTCCATAAATTTAATGCAAAAGCCAAAACTGTTCTATTAAAAATCATATACAATATAATTATATACAAAACTGTACAATTTAATTACTTTGCTATGACTATCCTTCTATGACTACATGCTAATTTAAAGATGGTACCAAAAAAAGGTCTGATAAACAGTATACCTGCCTTATGCAGTATGATGATTGAAGTAAGGAATTGAAAATGATACCTTTAGTTCCTCGTGTATTTTTCCTGAGTCAGTTAGGGTGAATTCTGAGATGCTCAGTGGATTCTGGGTAATGTAGTCCAGACGGTTATTGACAAATGCTATCTGAATGTCTGCTGGCTCCATCAGTGTTATTGCAGTCTGCAGTGTCTTCACCCTGTATTACCAGAGCAGTAAGCGCAAATAGTCACAAAACAGTTGTGGTCTGAATGTGTGTGTGTGTGTGTGTGTGTGTGTGTGTGTGTGTGCCCTTGTGTGTATGTGTGGTAAAATGCATGATCATGTGTTAAGATCATTATGTATTTTAAATGAGTAATGTGTATGAGTGAGTCAGTGTCTGTGTGCGTGTGTGTGTGAGAGTGTGTGTGTGTGTGTGTATTGTGTGTGTGTGTGTATATATACAGTCCCACCTTGTCTGCAGGCAGATCTGCTGTGCTCTCCAGCGCTGGATGAGGTCGGCTCTCTCCTTCCTCAGCTTGGCCTCCTCTGCCTCCTCCAGCCGGGACTCACACTGAGAGAACTGCAGCTCAAACTCAAACCACAGAGACTCTGTCTCCTGTCTCAGAGCCTGGACACACACACACACACACACACACACACACACACAGACACACAAAAACACATTTGCAAGCATGTAACCAGCATGCATGCACATGCACACATGGACACACGCGCACTCTCTCACACGCACACACACACACACACGCACACACACACACACACACACACACACACACACACACACACACACATACACACACACACACACACGCACACACACACACACACACACACACACACACAGACACACACATACACACACACAGAGCATGAGCACATAGTGTGACCAAGCTTTATCATGTTGAGACAGTATGAACATGAAAGCCCCTTTTATTGGTACACATATACATGCCAACTATGTTACCTATGATCAAGCTTCATGACAATTTATTGCACCTCAGAGCATTTACATGGTGGTTTGACCCGAAGCAATGTGGATCAAAAACAAAGCTCTTTTATCAGCATTGGCTTTGAACTGATAATGTGCACCACAAATCTAAACACTTTTCTTTCTTTCTTATTTTTTTTTATATGGACCAGAGAGCATAGAGGTTTCATTTGTAGACACAAGTAAAGTCAAGTTACCTCTGCAGCTAAATACAGCAAATCAACAAATCAACAAATTTCATCATTTGCATCACAAAAACATACACAATTTTATAAAGGCATTATGGATGTAATATAAAAATCCATATTATGGGATATGGAATTCCAGAGAGGAGGAAGTGCTGGTGAGTGACTAACCTGGAGGTCCTGGAGTAGAGTGTGGAGTGTCTGGAGCGTGGCGGAGCCCTGGGGAACCTCGGCAGACAGACGCTGGGTGTTCCGCTGCAGCTGCAGGTGGAAGGCTGAGTGAGCAGCACCATACCTGGGAGAGAGAGAGACATTTGGTGATTTTTTGTTTTGCTGTTCTGTCTGTTTATGTGCATGCACTTTGGCAATAATGTCACTACAATGTTCATGTCAATAATGCTTTGTTGATCTGAGCTGAATGACATTGCATTGCGCTGAACTGAACAAACATACTCAAAGTAGTAGATGCAACTGCAAATCTAAAACTATTTTGTTGAGCACCAATTCCTACACATTCATAACTGGCCTATAAGCACTGTTGTAGGGGTAAAATAGGAAGTGGGTAAACTATAAATTTTGTGATCACTGCAAAGGCAGCTGCAATATGCAGAAGCAGATGTTTAAAAAGACAAGCAAAACATGTTTGATAATTATTACTGTGTTAATACATTTTAAAATGGGATAATACAAAGTTGTATTATTTTTGTTCATAAACTCTATCAACTTTTGGATAAACTCTATTTATAAAAGTGTAAATGTGGGTTTAGCCCCCACTACATCCCTGCCTGGACATAAGTTAAGATCTCACCTCTTCAGCACTTCCTGTGTGGACAGCGACTCCTCTTCCTGTTTGGTCTCTCCGGAGGGTTCCGAGCTCCTTTGAAGCACCTGCAGCGTCTCCATAGTCCTGCATGCTCCTGTTCCACCCTGGAGACGTGAGACAGGACAAATAGGAAAAAGGGATACGGAAGAGAGATGAGCGATGAGGGGAAGACAAGTGTTTCACAGATGAGGAGGAGAGGAGTAGGAGAGGGAGGAGGAGGAGGAGGAGGAGGAGGAGGAGGGGTAAGGGTCACGTGCAGGCCAGGCACACGAGCAGCCATGTCCGCGGCACTAGCGCTCCTATCCAATTACCACAGCTTAACTCTGCCAAGCTGCCGTTGGCTTAAACGGGTCAGGGAACAGCCAATCACAAGGCTGCCCCACGCTGCGAAGGTCGGCCCAGAGGTCGGCCCTGGAGCTAACGCACACAGCAGGCTGCATCCACAAGTGCCTACATGAAACCTTACTTAAGACACAATTTTCTTGTTACGATATTACAGAATCACTAAATCTAAGAGAAACTCTCAAAAAGTTCTAAGTTCTAAACATACCACAACTTATATTATTAACAGATAGACACATCAACAGAGAGGGGACCATTTCAACTTAAACATATTTAAAACAAAAACTATGCAAATAGAAGACAGGATGTTTAATGGACAAAAATAAATAAATAAATAAAACACTTTTTATTGTTAAAGTTTCTGAGTGCTGTGTGACAGTCCAACTGGGACAAGAGGTTATGGAGTGTCTGGTCGAGTGTTTCACCTGTGAATAGGCTGGCTTTGGCATCAGGTCAGCAGGCCGGCCAGTCTCTCTCAGTGGGGTGCTGTCTCCAGCCACTTCCCCCCTGCCAAGAACACACCAAACATGCACACAATGCACACGCACACGCACGCACACACACACACACACACACACACACACACACACACACACACACACACGCACGCAGGCAGGCACACTCACACACACACAGCACACACACACACACACACACACACACACACACGCACACACACACACACACACACACACACACACACACACACACACACACACACACACAGACAGAACAACCCCATATGGTTCACAGTGGGAAAAAATATACTTTGCAGTGTAGTTATGGCGAAGAAATACTATTATTCACAGCAACAGCAACAAGAACATACTAGGCCTACAGTTCAATTTAATCAGTTCATGGGTTGAGTGCACAAATGAGGATATAAATCATTACACTAAATTAATTCAAATTTAGTTAAAAATTGAAATAAAAACTCATATAAATTTCACTAAATCCAAACTACAAAATAGTTGTTGAGGAAGTGAATAACTAGGTCCTGTGAAGTGCAGAGCAGTTTTAGTATCAATGGAAGTCAATGACCTAAATGGATGCCTTCCAAAATGCATTGAAAATTTAATGAGGATTCTAACACTGGCTGCAATTTGAGACAGTGTACTCTCTGTTACACCATAAAACATCCTGTCCAGGTAAGAGTACACCGTGTATGCCAGGCAGGCCCTGTGCTTTAGCAAGGGGAAAAGCTCCACTGCATCTGCAAATGCTACAGTATATTATAATACCTTTTACACAGCATGACTGACATTGTCTATTGATATCTTGAGCAGTGTTTGAATGTGTGTGAATGTCTGCCATTCAGCCAGTGCTAATCTGTAACACAGACACAGTCTATGGGATATGTAGCCTTATGGGTATGTGATGTGCATTACAGCATGAAATATGACTTTACACCAAACAATAATCTTAAATATAGTAAGTATAAGTATAAGGAACTAGTGCAGTGCTCCAAGTTCAGTAAAGAGTGGAAACAACCTGTTTACAACCTCTGTGTATATGCATGTATGCCAAACAATCTATCAAATCTATCTATCTATCTATCTATCTATCTATCTATCTATCTATCTATATGTATCTATCTATCTATCTATCTATCTGTCTGTCTGTCTGTCTGTCTGTCTGTCGTTCTGTAAGTCTGTCTATCCTAAGACCTGCCGTTCTTTGTCCCTTCCTCTTACCCTCCAGATGGTGGCGCTGTTTCTTTGCTTCGCTTGTCGTGAGGCTGCGCCAACTCCAGTCTGCCGGCCGTCTCCTTCATGCAGGTGGTAGCCAGGACCAGTGCCTGAGGGGGTCTCAGCGAGTCTTTAAGCCCACTCAGGGCCTTCACTCGCCCCTCACAGTCCCCTGCACCCACACATGCCTACAGGGTGGAGGTGGGGGTAATGGTGGTAGGGGGTGGGGGGTGGGGTTGGGTGGAAATAAACAGAGAGACAAACTGAACTGACCAGTAAGGCGATGCGGAAACCTGGCTGGCAGCCAATCACACAGTTCCCACGCTACGCAGGTGACAACTCAGAGGTGATTGAGTTTACTGTAAGCGGAGGCAGGTATTCTAAGCACAGGTAGAGGGTACCTACAGTATGTCTTGGCTTAAGGTGGATTAGAGCAGCATGACACTGCATATTTTTAACATAGTCTATGTGGGATTATTGCCACATACAGTAACTCAGCATTAAGCATTTCTATTTTAGCCTATTGCAGTATAAACCTACTGTATGTTTCACTTCCATCTTTATGCTCAGTGTAAGTTCTCTGCAAAATGATAATATGTACTCTAAAATAAAATTAAAAAAATAAACAAAACACTTGCATAAACTACAGAGGTTAGACAGTACACTCATGTCTAGTTTATTTATCCCATTGCTGTGTTAAAGATGGCTGTGTTATAATGTATTTTACCCAACATGTAAGATTCACAACTCTGTGAGTATACATAAATACTACATAAATCCAGTTTCTACTGTATGATTCTTTGCTCTTTGCTCCTGTGCTTATCAAAGGTCATGCCACCCTACACAACAGAGGGCAGACAGGCCCTAAAGCTGCCTATGTGTCGGCCATATTGAAAGTGAAGTGCTAATCTTGTTAGCTTTAATGTGACAGAGTAAACAGGTTAAGACCCAAACGCCCAGGGGTCCCCGCACCAAACCTTATCAACAAACAGCCGGACGCCACTTTGCACCAGAGACAATGCTTTGGACTACCTGCTAACACGCTAATGAGCTAACACATTAAACACAGTTTGATAAGCTTACTGGACTTAAAGCGATAAGTGTTTTGAAAGAAACCAATATAAGGAAGAAGATATGATCTATAACCAGTAAAAAAAATGTCAGATGTATGGTTCATTATTTACAAACAAACAATTAAAGGGCGGGGTTAGTTAGGTGTGTAAGTAAGAAGCAGTAACCAAAGGAATGCATATTTCAGTTACAATTATGTATTATCTAATGAAATCCTCCCAAAGCATGCCTAATATTCTCATCCAGTTGCTTTCTAAACTGTGACTGATGCATTCATGCCATGTCCTGTTGTTTCCCATAGTTACACACCAGACATGCAGACGTGCATGCAGACGGGTTTTTAACACACATGCATGCATGCAGGGTCGGCTCGGCGGTGCCGGAGCACAGGCGGTTTAGTGAGGGGTTTCTAGGGATACCTGTTCACTGCACACAGGCAGGATGCGAGAGGAGGCGGAGTCTTGTGATTTAGTGTGAGACACGTGCCTCGAGACAGGCGGCCTAGCCGACAGGCCTCGCTCAAGTTCACACCGCAAGTGTGGCAAAAAGGATGCTATTGCTAAACACACACCCTGAACAGGCAGCATACACACACACACACACGCACACACACACACACACACACAGAGCACACACACACATGTATAGACAGACACAGAAAGATTTTAGCATAGTAAAAGTGCATAAAAAGTCAACATCCAAGACAACATTGCAAACCAAGTCAAAATGCGTTACAGTCTCCAGGCAAGGTTATTGCAAGTCTAATATAAACGTGCTGCACATTCACAGTATTTACTTGAAAATCATGCATTGCTATCATTCCATTGCATCCTGTCAATTAAAGGACTAGGTTACTAAGCTGTAATGCACAGACTGCAGAGATAAATAGACTGTAGCAAACCTACCTTTAAATCTACCTATTCCTCTCTTTAGTTGTGTGTGCACCGCTGGCCAGGATAAGGTGATGAAGGTGAGCGTATGAAGAAGAGTGATCACAACAACACTGATCCTCCCAATCCACTCACTCACTCAATCAATCACTCACGCAAGCTTTCACTGACAACCCTGAGCTCTCACTGGTTACTGGACATGTCAATCAACTACTAGGGGTTGCCCTGACTGCTAATGCCAGGTGAGGAGGGATTTAGGGAGTTATCTCACCTTCAACTAGTGGCGTGGGGAGGGACTTGTAGAGTTATCTTGCTTCCCATTGGCCAATGTACATAAACTTTCACAACTCTGAGCTCTCACTGGTTACTGTACATGTCAGTAAAACTCCAGGGGTTGCCCTGACTGCTAATGCCAGCTACTGTAGGGAGGGGCATGCAAGAGTCATCTTACCTCCCATTGGCCGCGCACGGACACGGAGAGCAGCTCCATCTCTCGGAGCTGGATCTCTGAGCAGAAGGGAGTCATGCCTTCCACAGAGCCCAGAAACTCCTCCAGGAGAGCTGGCTTTAGGACCGCCAGGGTGTCCTTAAAGGTGGAGATACGATATAGGTATTGCAAATATATGCCAAATATATGCAAATTATTTAACATTCAAACTTTCAATTAATAATAATGAGACAAAATCAAAATACACAATGATACACAAAATAAAATATTTGCAACTTAAATAATATACAAAACTGTTGATGTTCAAAGCAACACGGACAGACCAGAATCTGATACACTTATGTGAAGATTTTCAGCCCTTTTCAACCTTTTCATTTTAGATTCAAATAACCAACACAGATATTTCAGTGTAGTTTAATGGTGGAGAATGGAGAAAGAGGATCATAAAAATATAGACAAACCTCCTTCTTCTTGGCCTGCTGTTCAGACAGGGTCTTGTTACTAAAGACGGCGATGGCCTCATGGATATGCTTCTGCAGACGATGCTTGGCTCCCTCCAGCCTGCTCCGGGCTAACGTGCGGGCCTTCTGGTACACCTCGTTTTGGGCCGGGGGTTTTGGAGGACCCTCAGTCTTACCCGTATCCTTGGCCGAGCCGGAGCCGGAGCCCCCCTTCTGCCTCTGTCGTGTGCGGGCTCGGGTCTGGGGACTTGGGGTTTGGGGAAGGGTGTCAGATTGAGAGGATTGAGGGGACTTCTGAGGTGCAGGGGTACGTACCCCAGCTGGGCTACTGGGGGGTTGCTGGGGGGGATCACAGATGACCACAACCTGCTTCTTTGGCCGCGCGTCCACATGAGCACGATCAGGACCCTTATTACTCACACCACCGCTTACAGATCGAGCGCTGCTAGCTGCCTGGATCTCCTGAACCTCCCTTGTAGCGCTCCCCTCTTCCTCCTCCTCCTCCTCTGCCTCAGAGGGGATGTCAGGCAGGCTCTGGGCCTGGAGGAGCTGGGTGTGTGGAGAGTGCTTAGCGAAAGAGCCACGCTGGAGATCTGGCTGGCTCTGTGCCCTTATGATGACCTTAGGGGGTGGTTGACCCTTAGTGGCACCCCCTTCCCGCTTCACATCCAGACGGCTGAGCATCCCCACCACCTCCTAGTATTAACACATGAAAAATATGACAATATATTTATTATGATCGCCACTAGCGTTATGACCGCCGCTAGCGTTATGACCGCCGCTCGCGTAGCAAGCGTAGCGGTTATATAATGATTGTCAAAGTTTTTTTTTTTTCTCCCATCATCTACTTCCTGAATTTTTGGTCAACGATTCCCGGGACACCGTAACACCGGGGCACATGAAACTTGGTGGGCATGTAGCCCCAGACTTTTACGAAAAAATTTCACTCCATCTTTGAGTATTAGTTTCAATTTATTGACAGTGTCCTTATAGCACTACATAAGCACAATATATATTTATCAAACATATGCAGATATCAGAACAATGATGCACGTTCTAAAAAGCGTATTAGGAAAAGGAAATCAAGCAGTGGTAAGCATGGTATATAATGTAATCTAATCAAATCTAATCCAATCTGATCTAATCCCATAGAATAGAATATAATTATGTTGGATTACCCACACATCCTAAGACTAACTGGGCCTAGGCAGACTAGCAGACTGACCTTGGTGTGTGCTGAGGCCTCTTTGACTCTGTCCTGCAGGGTGGAGATGCTGAGGTAGGGGAGGATGGAGCTCTGCTGGACGGAGGCCAGTGAGGACTGGAGCTCCTTTTCCTCAGACACCAGCTGGGCCTCCAGGTGAAGCCCACGAGATACCAGTGTCTGGCAGCAGCAGCAACACACACACACACGCACACACACACACACACACACACACACACACACAACATACAGAATAGTTAGTGTGCTACTACTGACTAGAACTATGCTTCTGATCACAACCACTGACCATGCACGTACTGTTTCCCATATTTGGATGGGTGCTGGATCAAAAGATACATTCAAAGATCCACACAATAACGTACCACTCATTCTATCTTGGATCACAACCACACACACACAACCCCTCCCGCCACACACACATACACACATGCTTTTACACACACAGAGTCATAGCTATTCTAATCACAGACACAATTGTGTTGTTAAGATTTAGAATGTTATCTTTGGTAAATACCTGCATACTTCATCACACAACTTTGTAATCCATAAGATACTCTGATTTGCCATGTAATAATTAGTCAATTACTATAATTCCACATGTAAAGCATAATGAGCTGCTGTAGTAATAACTATGTTATAAGGGTACAGTAATAAGGCATTATGGGCTGCATTAGGACTCTCACCTTGACTCTGGGCCGCAGTCCTGGGTTCCCCCGGCGCTCCCACTCCCTGAGGGTGTCCAGGGCCTCAGTCACCTCATTGCCCCAGTGGCCCAGCTCAGCCAGCCGGCCCTCCAGCAGGGACGCCCCCCGCTGCACCCCCTCACACGCCTGCTGCACCTGCCCCAGAGACTCACGCAGCTAACACACACACACACACACACACACACACACACACACACACACACACACACACACGTACGTACGTACGGCACGCACACACATACACATAAAAACACACATATAATATACATGTATTATACACACACATGCACATCCATATATACACAGCCACCCACACAAACACAAACACACACACGCACAGTACCAACAACGATGTGCAAACACACACATAAACACAGACACAAACATACAGAACACACAATGAAAGTTAGAGATCGCTCAGTATGTTTTGAAAAGTTCGAAAATACAGCACTGACAAAACCACACATGCCTTCTACTCTTCTGGACAGCTGCCCTTATTACTCACCTTAGGAAGAGTTTCTCTCAGATCCTCCAAAGTCTCCACAGAGCAGTCTGGGGACGTGGCTAACGCGTCCAAGTCCACCTCTGTCACCTTCTTAATCATAACCTAAATTACACACACAGAGATAAGCATTGTGAAATCAATATTTACACATTGCTGAAAGGTCTGCAAGTACTGTATACTATGCATCACCAATATTTCATATATCCATTTATGGACCAACCAAATTAATTCAGATTAACATTGGTTTGTATTTGTACAACAAAAACCAGCAATAACATCAAGAACTGAAACAATAAAAATAACACAACAGCCACCTGCAGCCTCTTCCTGTGAGTGCGCAGAGCTCCAGACGAGACCTCCACAGGCTCCCTGAGCATCCAGCCCGCTTCCTCCACCAGAGCCTGGGCTGCCTGGGCACACGCTGGCACCGAGGAGGGTTGAGGGCCCACAGCCTGGGGGAACATGGGCATGGAGAGACACCACTGGAGGGTCAAATACTGGGCATGAAGGGGCTCACATTGGGCTTTTGTAAAGAACTGTGTGGAGTAGCATCCGATTATATGTAAGGTTTTATGGAACCCTACACAGGTCTTGTTTAACAAAATCTTTATAAATACTATAATTTGTGTTATCTGTACTTCAATAAATCTATCTATTCAGCAAACAGACAAAAAAATAGGTCTTATAAAGTATGAATGGGAGCACTGAGTACCAAAAATGAGAATGGCAAGGATAATATTGTGAAGAGAAAATTGTATTTAGTGTATGCTTCGTCACTCACAAATCTTGTGCGTTTGACAAACTCGGCCCACTGCATGTTGACCTTGCACAGCTCTCCTGCCAGGGCGAAACTGGTGGGGCCGTCCGTCGACTCGATCAGGAAGTTCCCCACCTCGTTAAGGTGGGCATGGCGATTGACCCATTCACGCAGGACATCCTGATGCACCATGCAGAAACACACACAAGATTATATTATCGTAAACACACACAACATTATATTAATCTGCACTGGCTCCTTCATTCATTAGATTGCAATACAATTAAGGCTTGTTTTCAATGAACCAATCAAAGAAGGAATAATATGCTAAGGAATAAAGGAAAACTATCTAAAACAGAGTTATACATATATGGATATTGGTATGGATTATGTCATACCAGTCCTGTTTATGTGATTCTATGTGTGTAAATATTTTATGTGATGTGGATGGATGTGTGTACCAACCTCCTTCACAGTGGTGTCCATGGCTTCTGTCTGTTGTCCGAGCCACACCTGCATGGAGAAGAGGCAGTCCCTGTAGGACTCCCAGGCTGCCAGGACACGCCCCATTGTGCCCCGTACCGCCATCACCCCCTCAGCAGCGGTGCTCGCCTCAGCCTCAACCTCCTTCACCTGTCTACTCACCATCTGGGCCTCATCAGCTACAGACACCAAGGAGAGGAATTTTAGGATGAAACCATTTTGTGACACATACTGTTTTTACGATAATGTTCATATGACAAAATGTACCCACTAATTTCATCCTTATGTGTGTGTAAAATATTACATGATGTATAAAGATATGGACTGCAATTTTGAAAGAAGAAAAAAAAAAGATATGTAATCAAAAAAGGAGAAAGTCAGATTAAGAACTGTAAGTTAGCCCCACACACAGACAGCACAAGAGATTTCCCATATTTTACAACAAAAGGGGCAAGCGCTGGGGGGAGTGATTGAACATCACTCTCCTGTCCACTTGCTGAAGTCCCCTTGAGCAAGAGTGTATACTGTATACATATGAAAAACACCCACAAGCACACAGACAGACAGAAACATAAGCAAATTCTCACTCTCACTCACCAAGTGCTGCTTTGCTTGTGTAAGTGCTGGCTGTTTGCTTCAGTTTATGCAGGGCTGCCCTCAGCAGGGACACCAGACACTGCTTATCCACAATCTCCTGAAGTGAGAGTAGTACATTTTTACTACACCGCTAACTGCTTTACTACACTACTCTACTGCACTACAGCACTATTGATAACATTACTGTGCCATGAATATTACACTTCACCATACAACACTTTAATGAAAATAAAAATAAGTACAGAAAAATACACAAATGATTTAACTACACATACACAACTTATACCAACACACCTACACTACGCATCGCAGAAAAGAAATGCAAAGTCTGCACAGTCAAAGCCACAAAACTCTTCATAAGTTGTCTGTCAGTCTGTCTGTAAGACATAGTTTAGCTAGTGTGCCTTTTCTTTCCTGAGCTCAAGTGGTCCACTCACGTGCCAGTCCTGCAGGAGGGTGCGCACTGCATCCTGGGAGCTGTAGGGGCCCCTCCAGGCCTTGAGTCTGGTCTTGAGCTGGCCCAGGAACTCATAGACTGTGTGCCGCTGCTCACGGTACTCCAGCTTGATGCCGTAGTACTTGGCTGTCACTCGGGCACTAGTGAACCTGTGGGGAGAGACACATCCAGACCACTATTCAGACAGAAACTCTGCAACCCCAATCAGAATTGTTTGAGTTATAGTAGGCCTACAGTATAAACATAAGTTACTGTATGTCTTTTCACCCACCCTAACCTAACATCAACAGGATGACATCAGGTTACAAACTATGTAAATAGACAACAGACACAAAATACTTCATACATTTCAATATTTCATATTTAACAATTTCACACAATTTCATGCTCAAAGGTTAGATTAAAGCATGGCACTTTTTAAACCTTGGCTAACAATATGAAATGGCATAACATTCCCCCACCGTCTCTTGAGCTCATCCAGCTTGTCAGGGGGCACCCATGTGTCCTCATGGGGGCTGGTGTTGGAGAAGACATGCAGGGTGTTCAGGTGGAGCCCCATGTCCTGCACAAGCACCTGGGGAACAGCAGAGAAACAACTATGCTAACTGTGCTAAGATGCTAAGATAGTTACTATAGCAACTCTGTGTTGCTCTTGGATTTTGCTGTGTTGTGTTGTCTTGTGTTGTGTTGTGTTGTGTTGTTGTGAAATACATGTGAGTAATGTTGAAATTGCTGAAATTGCTATTATAATAAATTTGAAAATGAAATAGCATTGTAATATAATAGGGATTGGCAAGATACGTCAAAATCGTCATAAACGGCGCCATCTTGCCCCAGAGTTAGCGATTAATTAAGCTGTAACTTTTTTACGGCCCCATCGTAGCTCAGGTTCATACACCCGATCACATTTTTTTTTCACCCGAAATTTTTTTATATATTTTGCGACTCTAGTCAGAGATTGTTGCTAGGGTCTCATTCCGGGGCAAACCCAGAATGCATTGTGTGATGACGACACGTTGGTAATCTCTATTCTGTCACTTAGAGGAAAATGGTCATTAAGGGCGTTATCTGAAACCAACAAAAAGCCTGGGCAAGACAGACCAACACATTAATCCTTCTTGAACTAATATGAATTGGAAGAGAGAGAGGGAAATAAAAAATAGAGAGTGACATGTTACTTTGAGCTGTTCCTGTTTCTCTCTGGCTTCCCTGGCAGCATGGGCGTGGTCTTTTGCAACCCCGCCTTCTTCTGCAAGCACCGCCTCCACACGCTGCAGCCACACACCCAGTGTGTTTAGAGGAGTGGGCAAACACACATCAAGCTCTGTGGTATACTGCTGAAGCTAGAGGAGAAACAACACACAGACTA
This sequence comes from Sardinella longiceps, assembly GCA_027497455.2. Lineage (NCBI taxonomy): Eukaryota > Metazoa > Chordata > Actinopteri > Clupeiformes > Clupeidae > Sardinella > Sardinella longiceps. Next base: position 12,421,332 of record JAODXP020000025.1, read on the forward strand.
TTGTTACGTCACACACACACACACACACACACACACACACACACACACACACACACACACACACACACACACTGCAGCAACATGACTTGTGTGTTTTAAGGACCTGGATAATGCACATCAAGCTCTGTGTCCATATCAAGCCCACACACACAAAGTATTTCTACTTCCTACCATCTACTCTTGTGTCCTGCATGAATGGGTCAACATACACATACACACACACACAGACACACACACACACACACACACACACACACACACACAGACACAGACACAGACACACACACACGACACACACACACACACACACACTCACACACACACACACACACACACACACACACACACACACACACACACACACACACACACACACACACACACACACACACACACACACACACACACACACACACACACACACAGACTACCTTCTGCTCCAGTGTGCTCCAGGCCTGTCTGAGAGCCAGTTGCTCTCTGCTGGGTTTGGGGCTGCGTTTTATAGCACTCAGCACAGGGATCACTGGCCGCCGTTGCTCATAGAAGGACGAGATGAACGTCTGGAAGGCCTGTGGAGAGGAAGGTACATACACAAGTACACTTAATGTGGTTTTACAAACACTGTGGAATACAAATCAATAGGTCCTGCAGGTATATGAGCCTACCTGGTACCTCTCTGCATACCCTGCCCCTTCAGTAGAAGACCACACTTCCTCTAACTCATCATTGGCTTTCTGCAGCCAGCTGGCCATCTCTCGAGCCTTCTGACTGGGTGAGGCCTGGGAATCAGAATTATGAATATTGTAAAGATACATATATCAACTAGAATTCCAGATCATGTTCTGGATCACCGATCGCCACCAAAATCAAATCAGTTCTTGCTTGTCCCAATATACACATTGTTAGAAAATGTCATCCAAATCCGTGCAGTACTTTTCGAGTTATCCTGCTGACAGACAGACAGACAGACAAACCAATGCTACCGAAAACATAACCTCCTCGGCGGAGGTAATAATAACGAAGATCAATATTACTTCTTATCCACACCACCTGTCAATCATGAGTTTTCTGCACCTTACCTTCCCTCGACAGTTATCCAGACTACATGTGGAGCATAATGCACAAAGCACTTCACACACAAACCACACAAAATGCAATTCAAAACACTCTCTTTGCTTAAACCTATTGCCATTAATGCTGTAGAATTATTTCTGAGGCATAAAAGAAGCAAGGTTATCATGTACTGTATGACACAGCAACGGGATGTTAAATGCAACAGTAGTTGGTTTTTGTGGTAGTTATGCAAGCACACAGTTCCCAGACCAGCGGCAGGAGGGGAAACAGCGAGAGAGGTGCGTCCTGACTGTACCTGGTGCAGCGGGGAGGCCGTGACGGCCGGAGTGAAATAGGAAGGCAGGTTGATGGGAGAGAGGCATGAGGGAGAGGGTGCAGTGGGCAGCTACACCCAGAAGAGGGCGCCAAAGAGACACAGAAGAGGACAAGAGGGTCAGAGTGAGCATGAGAATAATATTATGAGAAAAATACAAACAGAATCCTAATGTAAACCCCTAAGCCCTAGGCTCTCAGTGATCTCCAAAAGACTAATTTTCATGATTGGCTCATGTCAATTAAGCCTTTGAAGATTCAGCACTTAGGGATCAGGAGAGACATTGGGATACAGACAGAGTCTATAAACATGAGAAGAAGAAGAAGAAGAAGAAGAAGAAGAAGAAGAAGAAGAAGAAGAAGAAGAAACATGAGAAGGTGACTGACTGCGGAGATGAGTGACCATGGCAGAGGACTTACCTGGATGTCTTCATCAGGCGAGGGCATGTCGTTGGAGTACTGGAGGAACTGGGCTACATAGGTCATAATTGACTTCTCATCAGGGTCACTCACATCAATGTCTGAGGGAGGGCAAACACATTGGCAGGAATGAATTACAACGCTTGATTGAAACATTGTTTTTATATTCAAATTAGCCTATCTTAAACTTTATTACACTATACATTAAACTACATTAAACAATTTTGTTGTAACTTCAGCTTCACTTTTGATTTGGTCCTTGTTTAATTTGTGGTGTCAGTATTCATTTGCAAACACCCTACTGAACATCTGGTTTAGCTCACACATGGATCATACACCACCACATACAATGCACTAATCCACCTTATAATGCAATCATATAGTCATAATGTAATCATGATGCAATTCTTGTTTTTCAGAGCTTGGCACAATAGAATCATATCAAAGCCCACAGTCAGAACCACTGCAAAGTCAAGAGGGTCATCTCTGTATTGTATCAGTATGCAACGGATAAGACTATGACCTTAATCATGTTTATATACAAAGCAATTAAATGAGTGTGTGCAAATATCACACAACAACCCATTACCATGATCATAGTAAGTGTGCCGCTTGGTACGTCATATTTTTTCTGCCTCTCTCTCTCTCTCTCTCTCTCTCTCTCTCTCTCTCTCTCTCTCTCTCTCTCTCTCTCTCTCTCTCTCACACACACACACACACACACACACACACACACACACCACCCTCGTTTAACTGTACTTTGATATTATACAAATGTTAATTGCATTGGTTGAGGTGTGATAGCAAATAGGAGGGAGAGGCATTGTGGGTTTTAGAAATGACTAGAACCAGTGTCCCTGAGACCTCTTGTAGTATGTAGTACTGTACTACCAAATGTTGTACATGTAGATTAGAGTACACTACAGCCACCTGTGCCAGAGGTCCCCCATGAAATGCAAGTGTTGAAGTGTGGTACCCACCCTCCGGCTCCAGCAAGCGGGGGATGTGGAGCTCCTGCTCGGCCAATCGGAAGGCCTCCTCCAGGTTCTCCAGGGCGGTGCGGCCCTGAGCCCGATGCAGGTCCACCAGGTCCGGCCGCAGGGCACACAAGATGGCCAGGAACACCAAGCCACTCCTCCAACTGGACTTAAAGTCTTTCACACTGATGGTGCAGCCAACCCTACAGAGAACGACAGAGAAATATACAAATAATTGTAGATTTTGGATAAATTTAAGCTTGAGAAAAAGAAAAAGTTACAGGAATGAAATGCAAATTGAAAGAAATAATCGATGTACTGTATGTCTGCATTAAAATGAATAACTAAATTAATTTTTTTCAGTAAAATGATGAGTGAGATGACATGTGAGAATAGTGTGAGATGAATGAATGAATGAATGAATGAATGAATGAATGAATGAATGAATGAATGAATGAAACAGGGAGAAAAAGAAGAAGGAAGAAGGATGGAAGGAAGGAAAAAAGGATGGAATGGAAGAAGGAGTGAAGAAAGGATAGAAGTAAGGAAGGGATGGAGAGTAAGAATATAAACTATTTTTAAACTAACTGATTTCATGTTTCAGTAAAATGATAAGTGGGATGAGATGTGAGATGAGAGTGAAATGAATGAATGAATGAATTAATGAATGAATGAACAAACGAAGAAGGGAGAGAAGGATGGAGTGAAGGAAAGAAAAGATGAAAAGGAGGGAATGGAGGAAGGAGTGGATGAGTGAAGGAAGAGAAGTAAGGAAGGGATGGAGAGGAAAGATTTCCTGTGTAGACTGACTTGCGACACTGGTCCCTGACCCAGAGCAGCAGGGCTTTCTTGGCGGAGAGGCGGAAGCGGGCGTGGAGCGGGGAGCTGCGTCCTCGGGGCACTGGGCTGCCCCCGGGTACCGGACTGCTGCAGGTGGAGCTGGGCAGGGAGTCCAGGCTGGCCAGAGACTCCAGAGATGACTGCCTGGAGCCGAACGACAGCGTGCTGGCCAGCTCCTCAATCTGAGACACACAGAGATACATGTATACCGTAAAGCACAGCTGTATGTACTGTAATTACCACAAGCATACTTAGTATCAACATATTACACCTGGCTAGCTCCTTGATCTCAGCCACAAAAATACAGAAACACAAGTTAACGTCTGTATTCCTGTACCTCAATTATGTGAGCTGTCATAACGTGATATGTTAATATTTTTAGAGCATACTCTGACTCATGTATTTAGTGCTGCACTAAAAAACAAAACGGTGTGGCTAGGAGTGTTCAGACCCGTCAATCATAATATCATAATAATATCTTTTATCACCTAAAGAAATGGAATACTGTTTTCTGATTGGCTAAAATGGTGTCTGTTATTTTCAGATAATGGGACATCTGTGGCATTTACAGCATGTGGAGAAAAAGTGAATCACCGTTCCATATCAATGCTCTTTACAATGGTGACTATTACAACACCAAGCGGCCTCGTGGATCTACTTTCACATAAAAAATAGTACCCTAACTGAACAGGCTCACTTCTTTTAAAATGGAAATAAACATTTGCTTATTGTCTATAAACACATGAGTTGTAACCAGGTGATAAGCGGGACAACGGCCTTGGAGGTGTCCGAATATAGGGACTTGGCTTAGCTGGCATGCTGCTCTATGCTTCCACCTCAATTATTATTTCCCTATCAGGAACATTACAAAGGGACATGCCAGACAAAAATAGGTCACAGACTTATGAAATCATGCTACTTTTAAATATCTTAAACACAAATATTGCCAGACATATCTAAAAATAAACATATAAATAATATTTTAGTACATTATACAGTATAACATAAATTTATTACAATCACCTTGTGATTTTTATTATATTAAGTATTCTAAGTGAAGCACTCTCACCATTGTTATTGCTCTAATCATCTTGTGACATTGATCCTAGAGATTAACATAACATCTTTTTTTATAATCTGCCAAATGTCAAATGTAGGTCAGTATCAGACAAAGGGCCTCTGAGACAAAGAAAGACATGAGAAAAAGAGGACGAGAAACTGCATTAAAAACCCATTGTCATCGCTTTCACTACATTCTTGCTATTGTATTGTCACTTCAGCCTTGGGTGAATAGACACGCATTTTCCCAGAGAGACTTCTATGAAACTACATAGATGACACTAGGGACAGCCTCAGGACGTAGCCTAGTACCTCAAACCTACAGAAACTTCTAGAAATTGATACAGGACACAATAAAAAAAGTCCTACAAAAGAAATCTCTGTCCTCCCTACAGCATATTAACTGCCTCCATTGAGCTGCTTAATGCCATTCCAGCCTGTTTGCCAAGTTTCACCAGTAATCCTACGGGGGGAAACACAAAACTGCACAGCCAATCAAACACAAAACTGCACAGCCAATCAAACACAGGAGCTCAGGATGGTGACTCAGCATATGGGCAAAGCAAGAAAGAGGAGCAGACAAATGAATTATTCTCCTTTAAACAGGTAAAATGATAGATAGGCTAGATCAGGGGTTTGCAATTTTTTTTATGAGACTCAACCCCCATAGGTGGGTGTTTGTGACCCCACTAACTCTCCATGTTTTGATTTAGAGTTTTGAGTTGCAAAATCAATTTTTTGTATGTCAGCTAGGGGTTCTGGTGTCATCCACTTGTAGACTGATCTCCTACCTACAACTTTACAGGTATTCAGTAGTTTGAGTAGGACAAAGTCATAATGCAAATAGCAACCATCACCAGGAAAGAATACTTCTAAGGGAACAACACAGGAGGAGGCCATAGAGACATACAACTACTAAACCACACAACCACCCAGACATGATAAACATTTACACAACATTGAGATCTCCACCTAGTTTCAGACTACAGTACTTACATGGCAATGCAATATGATAGTCCAGATGAGACCGAGCACAATAGACGGTCTGCCCTCAATCAGATCAGGGATGTTGATATTCACCAGCTTGACCTGAATAAGAGTAAGGGGATTTTAAGGTGAATGAAACCATTTCACATGCATACAGTAGGACTACAGTAGACAGAATGTCAGCCATGAACTTGACTGGGCTTTTGTATTCTATCATGTTTCATCTCAAAAGGCTTCTACTAAGAAATCTTGCTAAATAATGGATTCTGGTACCCCAAAAATGTCTAATGATAATTTGACTCATTCTGTGTTTTTTCTTTCACCCACTATCATGTAAACCCTTTCATGCAAGTCAACTTTGGTAGAAAATCCAACTGATTCTGTCAGGTTTGTACTTGAAGTGAATAAAGGTGAATTCTTTTGGGAGATTCTCATACCGATTTACTCCTTAAGAATTTCAAGGCTGTCTCAATGTTGCCTCTGTGTTGAAAAAGACCATTGCCTCTTTCTCGTTTCTGTGGGGAAAACAGAATGAAATCAATGACAAAACCTCAAGTGGACATGAAGAGAGAGAGAGAGAGAGAGAGAGAGAGATAGCGAGAGAGAGAGAGAGAGAGAGAGAGAGAGAGAGAGAGAGAGAGGTGCAACCATTACTGTTATCATGGCAAGGCAGATGCACTTCTTAGAACATTTCCTACACGTTTCAATATGCTTCAAACAGAGAGAAAGAGATAGAAAAGGTTAATGAGGAATCACAGACATAATGGCCATATAAATTTGGAGCTCTGGATCCCTGTGGGTTCTGGTCCAAAGAGTTCCTCTGACTCACCATCCTCTGACCGCTCATCACCTCTAGGAGGTCCAGGAGCCGCATGCCGTCCTGCAGGTCCGTGAACAGGTCCTGGACCACCGTAGCTGGTGTTCTCTGGAGTGGATAGAAGTTCACAAAGTCATGTCAGGACCCACAAATACATGTGCAGCCTTTTTAGGTGGCATAAAGCACTGTCTACTTGGACATTTGACGTCTGGTTCACTCCCCTTTCTACTATGGCTATGCTGCTAGTGCTAGGATTGCTGCCATAGTAGCACTGCTTGTGTTATCTCTGTTTTTGTTTGGACAGTACTAAGAAGCCTCTAATGGTAGAATATTGTTCAGATGTGACGTCGTTCCTCATATCCTTTCATAACTCAAGTTTTCACAGTGTTTTGTTAAATGAAATGTAGATATTTAAGTTCCTCAAAGATTAACGAATTTTCATCCTAATTGTTCATCCAGTGGCAAAAGAACTTAGCTTAATGGAGCACTTGCAACTGATGCTATTCCAAAAACACTGCCTGTCTGTCTAACTAATCTTCATCCTTATTATTATTCATCCGGTGGCAAAAGAACTTAGCTTAATGGAGCACTTATAACTGATGCAATTCCAAAAAACAAGAGAAGTGCATCATTTATTTCTGGATAATATTCAAATAAATCAATACAAGTCTTGCTTTGTATGGAAATTGCATAACATGTCTCTTGGGTCTATTTGAATATGCAGTACATCACAAGAACAGAGCTCCATGGTAGGAGCTAATTACTTGTAGAATCTTGTCTCCTATATCCTCTCTGTGTAAACTAAAGAGATAAACCCCCTCTGATCTGCCCAGGTTATCACGTCTATGAGGGGGAGTGTGGGAAGGCAATGTCGACGGTCTCGACTAAGGGGTGCGGATGAAGGTGGAAGGGCACGGCTGGCTCAGGTTGCACACACACACACACACACACACACACACACACACACACACACACTGGAGTGTTCCTCAGCTTTGGTACTATAAATACAGCCCCCCCCCATCCACCCCCTTAGACCCAGTCCCTGTCGTCATACCCACCATAGGGCGCGGTGCCAAGGGGTAAAAAGAACTGCGGTTCTCTGAGAGCCTTGGGGACTGGCCGTGAGTCAGCTCATCTGCATGTCTCTCGCACTCTCTCTCTCTCACAGACACTAGAGCAGCATACAGGTTAGCTTTAGGTGACGCTAGCGTCGCACTCGTAGAGGGGGGGGATTTCCGAGTGAGGTGTGCTATTGAATTGCAGCGTGATGCTATAAGCACATGGCATTGAGAGGAAGTCTGAGGAAAATGAGTGGAACTTATTCTACATTTGATAGATGACAGGTAGGCAGTGTTTTATAGCACACGCCAAGATTTACTGAGCTAAAAATATACTGTATATAGTTCATCTGACGCAAACAACAACAATAAAAATATATACATTTCCTGACATCTGTTGAAGTCATTGACCTTTCACCTCGTTGCAGCTCTCTATTAAGCATGCACACACACACACACACACACACACACACACACACACACACACACACACACACACGTGCATGCGCAAACACACGCACATCACTGCTACATCTACATCTCTGTCTCTGACATACCTTGGAAAGTTGGGCATTTATCCAGTTGGTGAAGGTCCTCTTTTGGATCTGTTCCTGTTCCACTGTGGGTGGGGCATAGAAACACAACACACTTAATAAGACTGAGTCAGAGCTAGCATTAGCTAAGTTCCCTTTTTAAAGGAGAAATCCAGTGTGAATCAATCAACATGCTTGTCGTGTAAGGTCACTCAATGTTATCTGCAGGAAGAAGAACCAGCAAATTTGATACAACATAGAGAGCAGAGCAAGCCATTGGCTAACATTAATGGAATGGGGCACAGGGAAATTAAACTGAAAGTGTGTGTGCCCCCATTCACTTAGTGAAGGCACAGTAACTGATTCACCATTTGCTCTATGTTGTATCAAAATGTCTGGTTCTTTTTCCTACCAACAGCACTAAGTGATCTGGAACAAAAGGGCTATGGGTTGATTAACATCAGATTTCTCCTTTAAGAAAAGAAACCAAAAGCTTAACAAGCAATTCCGTAACATCACATGATAGCAACATGATAGAATTAGCAATGGAACTTCGGATGCTGCCAATAAACAGATCTGAATTCAGTTGAATTGATTTCAGTCCTTGACTGATTTCAAACCCCCATTCTAATAAAAATGTAGGTCATCAAATCACCATTGGCGTGTGTGACTCCTAACTATTACTGGATGTTCTGCACCAAAGAAAGATCACCCATGACCACGCAGATCATCTTACCGGTCTCTGTGCAGCGAGTAGCCACTGTTCTAAGAGAAGCTTTCTGAAACTCCATTTTGTGTGCCACCCTGCCCGAAAAGTGCCCCAAATATGCCCCCGGTAGCCTCTTCACAAGGTAGCCCTACTGTGCAGCAGTCCAAACAGTAGCCCCCCTGCTCTGTCTCGTCAGCGGGTCTCTGGGGGGTGTGTGTGAGCTAACACTAAGCGTCATTGGCACAGAGATCCTATGGGTGCTTCTTCTGAGACTACTCCTGTTCCCGCGCTATTAAAAGGAAAGAGGGTGCAGGGGGCTCTCATAGGATGATCATTGCACAGCATGGGACTGGAGACTAGAGATGCACACACACACACACACACACACACACACACACACACACACACACACACACACACACACACAGGTAAGGGATGTACCAGAGTCCATGATTTAGCTACATGCATTCAATCAGTGTGCAGGTCTCAGCATTTTGGAAACACTAAAGGTGAGCTAATCAGCCAATTGTTGGCATTAATTCAATGATCCTGATTGTTTATAACCGTGTTGTGACCAAGCTACAATTCCTCTTACACAAGTCAAGTCACAAGGTATCAGAGCTTACTCTGGGGCTATAGTATAAGTATTACGGAAGCTTTAAGTGAAGCCATGTCAAAAATACATTGAGAAGACAGGTCTATACTTATAGACTGTTCAATGTGCTGCCGTGGTTGGTGTAGTTTCACTGATAGTTACAGCTGCTACATGTCTGATTTGATGCATCCAATGTCACCTCCATCTTGGGGATGGGGGACATTGTGCTTCAGCAACAGTATAAATGTGTGCATATTGCATAGGATACACTGTAGGCTTCAGCACTCTGGCTCCTCTAGGGCTAATCAGTGAGTGTGGTTAGGGGGGCCCACAGGGCACCAGAACAGAGCCAGACAGGAAGCTCTCATTACCCAGTGCCAGGAGACTTGCCCATTGGCTCATGGAAATAGTGACATCACAGCAAATAGGACTACACACACACAAACACACACTCACACAGAGAGAGAGAGAGAGAGAGAGAGAGAGAGAGAGAGAGAGAGAGAGAGAGAGAGAGAGGAGTACAACACTGCTGCTGCTTTAGTCGTACAGGGTTGATGTCAGAGACTATAATTCCTCTCATGATGAAAGTGGACAGGCAAACATTTAGTCTCTCTGAAAAACCCAAACAACCACAAGTTTGGATGTGGGAAGTCCGGCTCCCGTCATAAAGCTTTCAGGCAGGCCGTCATGAGGCTAAGTTACGAGCCCTCCGGTTTCATGTTGATGTTATGGTTCAAGAGCAACATAAACACTGCAAGATGGCAGGAACTCATTTGTCACTGTATTAGGACTACCCTGCTACAGAAAGCTACAGGCTCCTACAAGCATCACCCCCTCTGCTAATATTTGTTTTGGACATCATTAATATGATTCATTCATTCATTTATTCATTCATTCATTTGCCATCAATATCATTTATTCAGTCACCCAGTCATCTACATCATTCATTCATTCATTCAGTTATTCAGGTTATGTAGCCAAATTTGAGACAAAAATAATATGGCATCAGCAATGTACGCTGGAAGAAAATCACATTGAATTCCATTCATTCATTCATGTAAGTTTGACTTTAAGATGAAGTGAAATTTAATGGTGCAATAAAAAATATCAGTTACTTAAAGGGTAATAAGTTATGTGAGTTTACCACAAATGTATCAAATCATGCTTCAAAAGTTTTGTTAGCATTAGAATAGAGTTCTTTTTTTTTTCTTTTTTTATAATAGAGCTCCTTTTGTCTGTTGGGCTTGGATCTTGAACCCTAAAAAGCACATTGAGACAATGTGTACTAACTGCTGATGCCATCATGTTGATCAATAAAACTTCATTTAAAACAAACTGTCTCATTCATTCATTCATTCATTCATTCATTCATTCATCCATATTTCCCCACAGGTGTAGGTGGAGTCCTCTAATCTCCTAGCACTTGAACACACCTTGCTTGAGAGCAAGGAACACAACACAGTTAGCACTGCCACACTCCCACCCTCCATGGTGCCTGTTGTGACAGGAGACTGAGGCAGGCAGAAACAGGCTCCAGGCTCCAGTGGAGGGTGTGGGAACACAGGCAGCCCCGGCCCCGCCCTGGGCCCATCTCCACTGGGAGGCCTGGCCTAATAGTCTGGATACAGAGACAGATAATCAGGGGCGCTACATAACTGGGCACTGGGTGAAACGCCTAGAGATAAATACTTGGAAATATAATGGACAGAGTTGCAAACAGACCATTTCCGAAGTGGGCACATACAGTATACATAATAATGACGCACAGACATAGATACACAAGTGCACACAGACACACAGACACACATGCATGCACACACGCGCGCACACACACACCTAACAGACTTGGCTCCATGACGAGAATGACAAATAATTAAAAAATAATAATAATAATAATTTGTGTAATTTCCTGAAATGACCCATTCCTAGGCCCCAAAAATACACCATTTGGTCATTTCCCACCAAAATGACCTTTTCAAACTAAATCTTAAATCGGATCTACTGTAGTCCAGCACATGGACCTCCTAAATCCTGAGCTGTCAACAGATACGATCATTAGCCTGACTGACGACGGCCTTGGCACCAGGCTCGATAAGGCCTCAAAAGGGAGGCCATTAGGCGAGAAATAAAGTTTCGCCGCTGGACCTTTGCCCATTGGTCTCCATATTCAGCCATGTTGCACTCCAGTGCCTCGGGTCGGTCTTTCCACTTCCTCTGAGCTGACTGACCAGTGTGAGGATTATGACCGTCTGAGCTGGGAGACTGTGTGTGTGTGTGTGCCTGGGCCAATCACAAAGACTGGGGGGAGATCTGGACGATGTGTTTGGACAGTGCTGTTGGAAGTCATCTCACGGGTGGGATGGTAAGGAGGAGGGCTCCGGCTTAATGTGTTGCCTCAACGTTGAGGAGACAGCAGGGTGATGCATCAGTTTCTATGTGTGAGGTGAGATGTACTGCGACACCATCACACACACACACACACACACACACACACACACACACACACACACACACACAGGGACACACACACACACACACACACATGCACGTACACACGCACAAGCACAGCCAGTCACAGAGACCACACAGTTGCCATAGCAAACACTTCCACCTGGCAACCATGCCCCAGTGAACAGAGTGTATCATGGCCAAGTAAAACGTGCACAGGCACACACACACACACACACACACACACACACACACACACACACACACACACACACACACACACTCCGATACACACATACACACACACACTCTCTTTTTTCTCTCTCTTTTCTGTCCCTCTCTCACTCCACACACACACACACACACACACACACACACACACACACACACACACACACACAGATGTGTTTAACAGACATAGTGGTAGAACAACATAAAAAGCACACCAGGCTACAAGAGGAGCCTCAAAGACACACACACACACACACACACACACACACACACACGCAGAAGGTCTGGAATTCAGTCTCAGTGGGAATCTCCTCAACAGCCTCACCAGCTACCACCAGTCAAAGACCTTACAGGATCTCACTCATGACACAGAGCCTTACACTACAGCAATGTGTTCTAGGAGTCAGACAGATACAAACACAGAGACAGAAAAAGCAGAGACAAATGCACACACACACACACACATGTGCACGCGATGACACAAACAACAAAAACATGTACACAACCTGCTTACTAGTAAACAGTCAATAGGAAATGCGGTGTGTGTGTGTGTGTGTGTGTGTGTGTGTGTGTGTGTGTGTGTGTGTGTGTGTGTGTGTGTGTGTGTGTGATGTCATGAGGTTAATAAAAAAAAACACTGAAGAAAAGGTATTTCTGCAACATCAGTCATTTTGAATAGTGGACTTGTTGAAGTCCAATACACAGCTGTTAACTATTAATAGAATGTGCTTTCACCTTGGACTGAAAATGAGAATGGAGAAATTGAAAAGCTTCCCTTTACTGCCACTGTAATGTAGATGTACAATATTAGCAGTCAGCACTTGGGATGAAAGCACTGCCATGCAGAGAGAGAGAGAGAGAGAGAGAGAGAGAAAGAGTGACGGCATGAGAGAGACATCTACTAGGCACTTGGACGTCAGAGGGGAAAATACTGGTGGAGCACAAGAGCCTGTTTTTCCCCTCGCCCCCAGTCTCCATCTCCACGGCATTGGCACTGCACTACACACTACACACTACACTGCACTACAGTACACTACAACACACTACACTACACTACACTGCACTGCACTACTGTAGTACGCTTGACTACTGTAAATACCTTGCAGTACACTACACGGCCATTCTTCTAGGGGAGCATTGCTTTTACTTGTTTGGCAATGAATCAATGGTTCACACATTACACAAGGTACACAAGCACACACACATATACACACACATACACACACAAACACTATGTGAGTGCGCACACGCCTACACACTCACATTCCAACAGCTACCTGAGCAAACACGCAATCTGTGCCTTTGTATTTCTCTGTGTGTGTCTAGATCCAATGTGAAGTTTAACTGGGAGCACTGGGTTATACATTAAGTCATTAGCTGGTGTGAGTTTGGCATATTGTTGGGAGAAAATAAGGTCATTAGAATGCAGCAGATAGAGCAGAGCCTGCTGGGCAACATGCAGGAAGTCTTGACCTTAATCAGTCTGCATACACACAGACCTGTGCCCGATTACAACACAGAAACTCAACTCAATTTCACCAGCTGGTATACCTGCCAAATCATAAGAGCTTTGGAGTGATCAGAGTACTGTATATACAGTTGTGTCCAATCACATGCTGTTCTAATGTACGTAGAGTTGTTTATTTGTTTTTGTTTGTTTGTTTTTTGTCTGTGTTTGTCTTTTTTTCCCACAACATCTCAGACCTTTTACTGAACTGTTTCATTCTGATGAAAAACATGGATTTTATCTTGCATCATCAGTAGAGGTACCAGCTCATGAGATACTTATTACATTGGCATAATCTCATTTTGAGTTCTCTTCTTTATAAACACAATTAAAGGTTGAATCCACCAATCTGGTGATAGATTGTTGACATCTGAGGTCAACAGCCAATCAGATGATACCCCTTGTTATAGGAGTCTGTCATTGGCAGTGTCCTCTTTGTCGTTCTCTCATCAACTAGATAGGCTGTGAATGAAAGTTATGCTCTGTCTGTGTGTATCTGTATTCTAGAAGTTGCTATGTTCATATGTTTGAATTGCTTATGGTTTTGTCTGAACATTTTGAGTTAGGACTGTACAGTATATGGGAACAACTGAGTTGTGCAAAAACTGACTACTAGAAGACCGTGCCAAAATGTCTGACATATAAAAGAGACACTCACCTTGCAAAAGCATGTGGACATCATCAATGTCTAGAAGACAACCCCCTTCTTCCATGGAGGGGTCATCATCGTCTGGGTTCCTTCCTGACGCCATGGCTCCCTGCGGGGGGAGGATGGGAGGGAGGAGGGGGGTAGCAGCAGCGGGAGTGGGAGGTGCACTCACCAGGAGACCTCTAGCACCTTAGCAGCAGCATGCTGGAGATCTGTACAGTAAGTGAGGAGCAAAGAGATGACATGATGAGTACAAAGAGAGAGAAAGTCCCTTCTGGATGAACAGCTGGGATAGTACTGAACAACACACTGACCTGTCTGAGAGAGAGGGAGAGAGAGAGAGAGAGAGAGAGAGAGAGAGAGAGAGAGAGAGAGAGAGAGAGAGAGAGAGAGAGTGGGTGATGGAGAGAAAGAGAAAGCAAAAGAGAAAGGGAAAGAGAAAGAGAAAGGATATCTATGTCTGTGTGTGTTGTGTGAATGTTAATGAAGTCTATGCTATCTGCAGAGCTGTGATTGTCTCTGTCTGTGTCTCTCCTCCACTCTCCTGCTGTTTTATCCTGTGCAGCCGGAGCAGGGAAGTCCCCTGAGCAACCGCTAGAAAACCCCACAGCAGCCATGAAGGTTATTATCAGTAACACTTAACTAGGAGCTGCTCCACTTCAGCAAGCTTGACCCACACAAGGATGGAGTGAATCTCACGGAGTTCAATTAAAACAGCACACCTGCTATAGTGTAAAATGAAATCAAAGGGATTACAAAAACATATGCATGCAGTAAATTATTAACTTCAGACTAAATCAATATATTTTTCTATTGTAGTTGCCATAGAGGTTTACAAGGTACTAATCTAAGAAAGGAAGGAAATGTCGAAATAATCATTTTTGTATTATGTAGGAAAGGGGATCTGGAGGACAGAGCATCATGCATCTAATGCAAGATGACCTTTCAAGAGTTTCATCTTCAGCCAAAGTCTGTCCGTCTGTTTGATATTTCTGAATTGTGCCGATCAGAAAGGTTACTAGTACATTAAATCAAATTCCTATTAATCCCAACTTGATTTCCATCTGTTGTCAATTCATTTTCCTGAATGTCATTTGCCACATGATGAATGAAATGTTCATGTGGTCAGCAAGTCTAATTTCCAACACACACATCCTAATTATATTTTTTAAAAAGTCATAGATCAAAAGCATAGGCAAAACAGCACAGCCATCACAAGGGATAAACTCCCACCCCAAATAATCAAAGGGGCTTCACAAGGACCTATGACTCTGCAGTGGTCAAGCTTCTCTCCTTCTCTTTCTCAAACATAAAGCTCTACACTTAAGACTTATTTACACATGTGCACACACACACACACACACACACACACACACACACACACACACACACACACACACACACACACACACACACACACACACACACGCACGCACACAGAAAATTTGAAGGGACCCCTCAATTCACGTGACGGCAGTGCATGTGACAATGGTCTCATTTCTGTGCACTTGTAGGGTAGCTTTAACACTCACACAGACACACACACACACACAGACACACACACACAAAATTAATCCTGCATGAAAGGTCTTAATGGGGCCATGCTTTAATAGACTGTAAAGGGCATACGGTTTGAGCCTTTGCATGCAGACCCCAAAGAGAAGGGGGGGCGAAGGGGTTTGGGTTCAAAGAGGCTTACAGCATTCTATACAAGAAAGTCCCACCAATCGGACGCCACAAAAGCTCCAAACTTACGTAAGAAGTTTTGTCTGCATTCTCATGCATGTGACTACTTACTTATACTGTATGTAATGTTGTTGTATGGGGTTTGTACCTGGAAAAAACAATTACTCATTGGAGCAGCGTGAGAGTCTGTGTGTGTGTGTGTGTGTGTGTGTGTGTGTGTGTGTGTGTGTGTGTGTGTGTGTGTGTGTGTGTGTGTGTGGTGTGTGTGTTTGCACAAGTCAAGGCACGAGTCTAACCTACAGTATGGGTGAAGACAGATAGTCACAGACGCATGCAAACTAATCTTATCCATGATTAATTACTTATAGCTAGTCAAACATATGAGCTTAAAACACAGAGGCGCGCACACACACACAAACAAACACACACACTACGGATCTCGGCTATTGAGAAACTATTACTTAGTGGAGGTGTTTAAATTAAAAAAGACTGGATTAGTCCTTGACAGATAGCCTATCATATTATTGTACTGCATTCTCAAAGTTCTCTGATTGGCCAGGATCAGATGTGTCCTGTGTAATCTATCCCAATGACCAGAATCCCAGACAGAGTAGTGAAGGGAGATAAGAATCAAGCAGAATTACATAGGAAGGCAATGGCAAGGCCAGAATGAATTCTCTTGAACATACACACAGTACACACACACACACACACACACACACACACACACACACACACACACACACACACACACACACACACACACACACACACACACACACACACACACACACACACACTCCAATTGACATGTACATGGAGAACACATGGCCCCTAATGCCTCTGGAGTCCCTGGCGTACAGTGAATGGGGCCACAGTTGTTTGTGAAGCACTTTCACAGCTGAGAGGAATCCTAGTGATCCAGAGCTTCACTCCAGCAAGGTTAACTCCTGTAGCACAGAGGTGCGCGACCTTCAGCAGAGGTTAAGGCCTCACACATTCTAGTACAAGCAAGCAAGCAAACAGCAAATAAACTCCAGGCTGATAAGAGTTAATATGGCTCTGTGATACACTGTGATCAGGACACTCAAAATGAGACAAAATATGAATGGGAGAAATCAGAGAAGTCATCCACAGTTCTATCAAAGACTCAGAGTTTACGCAGACAGACACACACACACACAACACACACACACACACACACACACACACACACACACACACACACACACACACACACACACACACACACACACACACACACACACACGTCTACTGGACTGTTGTTTTCTCAGAATGCTGTTACCAAGACCAAGAGAACAGGGGGACACCCAGCCCAGACCAAAAAGCACCTGGCGGACACAGTGTAGGATCAAGCGTGCATGCACACACGCACACACACACACACACACACACACACACACACACACACACACACACACACACACACACCACTGCAAGCTGCCTGACATCAGAGAGGGAGAAACTTTCCCTCCATGAACACACACACACACACACACACACACACACACACACACACACACACACACACACACACACACACACAGTCATAAAGACACTCACACATTCACAGACCTTCACACACAAGCCGTCAATCACAAAGACACACATATATAGTACATTCACACACACACACACACACACACACACACACACACACACACACACATACATACAGATAGAGAGAGTGGCCTTTCAGGAATCTGGGGTGTCTGAAAATAGGACAAATAGGATTGATTGATCTGTGGCAGGAGTGACAGACTGAATTTCATTTCCACAAAAGTGATCTGTGGTATCACTGCAGAGACAACTGGCTATAGCCTGCTTTAAAATCATGCTAATCCAGAGCACGGACACACACACACACACACACACACACACACACACACACACACACACACACACACACACACACAAGTGCCTTCTCTTCAACAAGTGTTGACCTCCCAAGGCCCCTTGCAATTAGACAGCCACAGAGTCCTTACAGGGAACTCTTAACAAACCTCACAGGCCCTTGTTAAGAATTGTGCAATGGAGCATTGGTAATATTTCAAGTGTGTCGCCTCTGTGGTCGGTCACGCTTGCTGTGGTGAGAGAGATCACACGCTCGCTCTTTCCAGGGCGACGGACGCGCGTGTGTCCTCTTTTTCAAACGACCGTAACAGTATCAGATGACAGCACTGGCTAAGAGTATAAGGCGGTGGGGTGGGGGGTGCTATTATTTTTGGTAGGGGGATAGTTGCCTATCACTTGCCAGTTCTGAGCAAAAGAGATTTTTTACCACGTTTTATATTTAAAAAGCAAGCATACCAGACATATATGGTCATGTTCAAGTGTCTTGGCTATGCTCCTGAGTAAGAGAGAGAATCAAGAATGGAGAATTGCACAGAGCCTATTTCCCATTTCCTTTCATTAATGCGATCTATGAGTCTTTCTAAAAGCAGAATAGATAGTTCTACATGGTTTACCACATTCTAATAAGCTGTTATGGCTGCTGTAGTTGAACAGGCTACATTATAGGCCGGTGTCCTAACACTGAATTCCTGTGTAGACTAACCTCTCAACAATAAGAATTGGTCTGATAAGCTGAAATGGAAATATTGATATGTGAGGTGAAGACAAGCACTGTATCATGTGTGGTCTGAACAGCTCTGTTCATTGCAGGTAGAGTCATACCTGAAACAGACCTGGGCTTAATGCAGTTTTCATATGCTTTTATTCACCTGAGAGGCGCTTTTCTCCAGGACTAGCCTGCAGTGTTAGCAGTGGGGTTGAAAAGGTGACTGCATAAACATACTCAGTTTCTAATTCAATTCAATTCAATTATTTGTAGAGCGCCAAACACAATACATTTGCCTCATGGTGCTTTACAGAGAGTAAGACTGTAAGGAGTAACAAGGATAAGGGAAAACTTCCTTCTATTTATAATGATTCTTTGTAGGAAGAAAGCTTGGGCAGATCCACGCCTCATGGGCTCAACCTAACAGCCAGGGGTCCCAGTGAACAGTCAGTCTTAGTAATCTTGTTATGGATCACAAATTGTCCATGGTTTTGACTGAGTACACTACCATGAGTACAGAATATTGTCTGACAACATTATATAGTAGCGAAAGTGTAACCAGGGTCGGTCTGCAACGCACATGGGTCTCCATCCTGCCAGTCCATCCACTACAGCTAACCCACGGCATGGGAGTCGAACACCCTAACCACTGAGCTGAAAAGCCCAGGGTTCCAACTCAGCAGTTAGAAGTGTTCTTGAAGGATATGGGATGTGAGGATTTACACGTACTGCAGCCAGCTAGCCGAGCTAGCCGACATCCAGTACAAAAGCATAGTGTGTTGTGTGTACGGATGTTGTTGGGCAGCCCAGAACTGACAACCAAGTTAGGGGTAGAGGGGTAGAGTTAATAGTGGGGGGTAGCATTAATCAACCTGATATGCAGTAAGTGTGGTTGGAAAAGCATTGGTAGGCTTCTACACTATACATTCTGTTGCCCTTGTACAATCCTTGAGTAGGCTGGGAACTAGTGGTACTCTTATGTAGAGGGTAAAAGGCACTTCTAAGATAGATTTGCATAAAATTGCATTAAAAAGGACACTCAAGCACTATTTTAAAAATTCTGTTGGCTTGACTACAATGAAGTAAATCAAGACAGAGTCTGTCATATCCTCCAAATTGAATCTTTAAATTGTGATGTTTTGAGCCCAGGGTCCTCATCCAATGTCACAAAAGGTCATGATTACAGGTGTTTTTCTGACTTTATCTTGGTTGTCATACTAAGCAAGTGCTCTTACCTGTAGGGTGTGGTGGTGCACACAGATTCAGGGTGAGGTCATGATTAATCAGGTGTGCTGGAAAGGAGCCCGATGCATGTAGTCATCAAAACCACAAACAGACCTGGCTGCAGACAAAACAAGAAACAAAAAAACAAACAAACAAAAAAACATTGGTGAGCAGATAACTTTGCATGAGCCTCCACAACTGGACAAACAACTGTAAACTCTATAGCACATTTACAATGGAACTACACAACTTAAAACTCAAGTAGCACTCTTCAAGTAGGCTACTTATGTTCGTGCATCAACTTCTTAGTGTTATGACTCTCTCAATAAAGTCTATAACAAACAACACATGACTATTATAGATCTACTGGATAAAACCCCTACTATAATAAAACACTATGAGGTAATATCCAAACTCTGAACTTGAAGGTTGTGAGTACACACAGAACGAGCAACATTTTACACGGTGACACGAACTGCGTGCGGCTGTTGCACTACAATGTGCAACCGAATTACTACAATAAATTCTGTAATGCCAGTGTGGAATGTCACAAAGCAAGGGACAAGGACACGCTGAATTACTTGGACTTAACGTGACAGGCAGAAGGACAGACAACTTCAAAGATTTAAATGTGCTGCAAGCAGTGATGACAGTATGAACTGGCTGAATAACGTTAACACAGAATGGCACAATACGCACGGCACGACACAGTGACCTGTCAGATCCGAGAGAGATGCGCCCATAGCGGAACAGCACACCTTACCTGCAAAAATTTATGAAGGTGAACTTTGCTATACGACATTATTTTGACCCAAAATAGCTACTTACATGAACTGGTGGTTTAAGATTCCTGCGCTTTTCGCAAAGTAGGCTACCCTACGAACACTAGATTTTCAGTTTCCGAGATAAGTGGAGAAACAGCGGGTTGTGCATACGAGTCCACTGTATTGAAATCACGCTCCACCCACAACCAACTTCTAGAACGCCCACTGTGCCGACACTGAGAATGACATAACATGAAGAAAGTTTTTAGAAGACAGGTGTTAATTGTAGCTGTTATTAGAGGGTCACAAAATGAGTTTGCCCTTGTCTTGAGTATTGAGTAATATTGAATATTACCAGGTTATATGCAAAGTGAGTGATTTGGTCAGGGCGCATGAATCCACCTTTCGGTTAACTGCGCGCATAGAAGATCTGTTTTTGTTTTCAGATATTCTAATAGGATTGAACTATCACATTGCACATGTAGTGTATCTTCATTCTTCACACCTTCATGAATTAATGTTTTATCTAACAGTACATCCAAGGTAGAAATGTTCCCTATGCTACTTTTCAAAATTAAGCGAGTAATAACATAGCCTACTGAAAACAATGCTCTGAGTAAATTCTAGACATCAGAAGAATATCGGAAGATATAAGATCACTGCAGCAGGGGCTCAGAAGCACACAACAGGTGATCACATGGTCTGTACAAGACAGTAAGGTAAAAGATGACACCGACCGTGCTCTAAAACATGTTATAGTGTGTCTTTAAATAGCTTGCCCTACATCAGAGCGCATACAGCCTACAGTAGGTTTTAAGTTTAGACTACATCTGCATGTCATGCACACGGGGCACAATGCTACTGAATTACCTGAAAAGAGAATGCACTACGTATTTAAATACACATAAAAATGCCTATGTAAAAGAGGTTTGAACGCCTGTGATTTTACAGGTCCGACAGTAACTTTTACATTAGTCTATATTAGGGTGACAATAGTATTCATCACCACTAAAGATAGACAGACATGTTTATTTTCATAAATCAGACTGTTTCAGGTGATTGCATGTTGATTATGAATGAAGACACGATTGAAGATGGAGCAATGTAGGATAAGGTCCGCAGCTCCAGGTCGAGAGGCGGCGGTGTAGACCAACTGATGAGAAGCAGAGGCACAGCCAAGCATAACCTTGGAAAAAAGCGCTCCCTATTGGCGAAAAAAAGTTCCGGACTTCCGTCATGTTGCGCACACTTTGGACTATTTTGGACGTATGTCCACGCTCGTAAGGCAAACAGTTTCAACAGGCTATATTTCAGCTATTATTAAGTAACGAAAAGGTCGCTTCTGCAAGACCTGGAGAGGTTTCCAGGTAAGTGTTACAGCAGCTTTGCAAATGGTCTTTTTTATTTTTGCGGTCACCTGCTTTGCATATCTGGCTACTTCATTCCATTTCATTCGCTTATAATCTCTGAAACAACTGTTTGCTGAAGTGTAGCATTAGTGCCATCAGATGCACTTTTGAATTAGTTTGTTCTAGTTTTAAGTACTATTTTTTTACGCAGGTTACAGACGAAGGTGCAGTTGCATGGCTTTGGATTTTTGCGGGGGTTCTTTATGTAACTCTCTCTCTCTCTCTCTCTCTAATTCAGAATGGAATTGCCACGTCTTCCACCTCATGATGGATCTGTGTTGTCTGTCGTGGATATGCACACGGGAGGAGAGCCGCTTCGTATCATCACTAATGGCTATCCAAAAATTGAGGGGGAGACGGTGCTCTCCAAACGACGCTTCGTGCGTGAACACCTGGACCACCTGAGAAAAGTGCTGATGTTTGAGCCCCGCGGTCACTATGATATGTACGGTGCCCTGCTGGTTCAGAGTGACATACCTGAAGCGGATTTGGGGGTTCTCTTTATGCATAACGAAGGCTACAGTACTATGTGCGGGCATGCAGTCATTGCGCTCGGCCGGTTCGCCGTGGATTATGGTCTCGTGAAAACTCCCAGTGCGCCAGAGACTCAGGTGAACATTCACTGTCCGTGTGGCCTCGTGAAAGCGTTCGTGGAGTATTCAGACGGCAAGACTGGAGCAGTAAGATTTCACAGCGTCCCGGCTTTTGCTTTTGCAACCGGTAAATTATTTCCCTGAAAAGTCCTCGTTTTGTTTGTGGGTAAATGTCCCGAGACACAAAATCAATTGTAATCACCAGAGGCTTGAACAAGCATTAATTAAGCATTACAGCATTAATTTCCATACATACAATGATACACACATTCAATTCCAAATGGAAAAAAATATCAGGTTGTTAAAAAAAACGTATCTGCATTTACAAACTGGAATACTGTAGAAAATAAGTGAAGGTTTAGCTCATCCTTTTAACACTTAACTAATATTTATTGCATACAGTATATACACAGACATTATTTCTGATCACGGCTTTACATCTGTGTGGCATAGAGGCAACTAACATTTGACACCTGTAAACAGCCAAAGCTGACTGGACTACATTCCACAGATCTTCTGCATTCTTGTAGCCTGGACATTTCCTTCCTACACAATTCCATTCGATTCAGTACTCCGTCTGGGATCCTGGCCAGTAGCCTTGTTTGCTCAGGACGCATCAGCGAACTTTGAGAATACAGCACGAGAATACGATGGCCTATGAGTCAAGGGCTCATTCAGTCTTTTTGAATTCATGTTGAGGAAGAAATACAGTGTTCCTCGCCACTCCAATCAACTTTTTGATCAAAGTTCTTTCTCCCTCAGTGCAAAGTGTACAACCTGTGAACAACCCGTTTAACTCAAGGGCTAAAACCAATATTGCTGCCTTCCTTTCTTAAATAAGGGCCATTATTGACACCAATTTCATCACAGACTGAATGACCTCCCTAATTGAACTCCACACTACAATTAGTTTGAACATATTAAATGAGTCTATTACCCCCAATCAACAGCATGTCATGTATCTTAAGTCTGTTGGTTGGCCATTGCAAGGCTGTACTTATGAATTTGTCCCCATGTTGTAACTTCATTTCTGCCAAAATCGGCACTTAAACATTAGTGATGTTAGACTGTTATTATTTTGCATATAACTGTAGTTGTATGGAAACAAACTGAATATCTTCTGTTCTGTTTACAGATGTGAACGTCTCTGTGCCTGGGCATGGTGAAGTCACATTGGACATAAGCTATGGCGGGGCTTTTTACGCATTTGTCAGTGCCCACAGATTTGGTCTCGATGTCAGTAAGTCCAGAACAAGAGACCTTGTGGATGTAGCCACAGCAGTGACCAACGCTGTCAAAGCTCAGGTAAAGAGATTAGCAGTTATGCACACCCCCATACACGGTCACAAATAATCTATTATCGAAATGTTGTATAGGCCTAATAAAGTATTTGCTCATGTAATTGACAGTATGCAAGAGTTTAGATTCCTTCCAAAATAATACTTTTGGTTACATCTGACGCACCTGTTCGCAAGAGCTGTGCAAAAGCTCAGATTAGCGGAAACGTCACGGTTACTTAGTCGTAACCTCGGTTCTCTGAAGGAGAACGCGAGACGCCAACAATTCAGTTTACAAGTCTGAAATGTGACATTTCCAATTGTTGGCGTTGAGCGTTCGACTGAAAGAGAACCACAGTACAGTATATTGAATTTTATAATTATGTTTAATTTTGTGAGATTATATAAAACAGAGAGATGCTTTATTCTAACCAGGTGAAGCTAAGGCACCCAGTTCACGAGGACCTGTCCTTCCTGTATGGGACCATCCTAACAGATGACAAAGACGTATTCTCAGATGAGCCCACGGCCAACATGTGTGTGTTTGCTGATGCACAGGTTGGTCAATTCATTCTTCTTTGCAGTAGACTTGAAGTTAATTTGCTGCAGTGTTGTTGACCAGAATAGGTTGCCACACTTTTGCCAAAGTTAGCCACTAGCACGTAAAACTAAAAGCAAGGGAATAAAATAAAAAAGGAGTATTTCTTTGTGATTTGATAATACATTTTGTCAATAAATCTCATACAATTGGAAAGATTTTTTTTGCGATAGGGCAAAGTTACTGCTTATTTTGGAGTGAGCCCTAGTGTCCATACTGAAGGCTATGTTCCGTATAACGGGATGTTGGGCCGCAGTGGCGTGTAGGACAACACCTCAACAAGACAATTAGCACATCAGCCTCCTTGCTCACCTTTCATTATGACCCCCAGGTCGACCGCAGTCCCACGGGCTCCGGAGTGACTGCTCGCATCGCACTTCAGTTCCACAAAGGCCTGATCCAGCTCAACCAGACCAGGAGCTTCAAGAGTGGAGCTACAGGGTCCGTCTTCACTGGCAAAGCAGTCCAGGTAGGCTACCACGGAAACCCATAGTTCACTTTCACACAGAACAAGGTTTAAACTTCTCATATTAGCAGACGAGAGGACGAGAGTAGACGAGAGTCATCAAGGATAGTGACTAGATCCTTGTAGCCCTCTATCTCACACACTCGTCCTTGACCTGCCTACCCGCTAATACAATCAGATGTCACCTTTTTATAACCTTTAACAAGATTGACCTGTCATGCTGTAGTAATAGCTGAACGTAAGTGAACTATAAACATTGATTACTTAAAAAATTGAAGAACTGTGTCAAATAAACAATTACTATAAACATCAATCTATTACGGTCATAATTACAATAAACAATTTATAAGCCACTAATGCTCAGGTTTCACATTACCATGTTCCACAATCTACAGTAAACTACTGAACTACATCAGAACTAGAAAAGCACTGAGAGCAGACCTTCGCCAAGACAATGTGGTCACTGGTGCAATATAAATTCCGGATGGTGTTCCGGATCACTGATGACCACCAAAAATTAACAGTCTGTTCCTTGTCCTAATACACATATTGTTTGAAGATTTCCTCTAAATCTGTGCAGTAGTTTGAGTTATTTTGTACACACAGACTGACACTGGCAAAAACATAAGATACTTGCCAGAAGTAATTTATCACATTGCATATTACATTGTTACTACACACTGCAAGCTGTAGTAAACTACTCAAGTAGTCATGACTGTCACTTTTAAATAAGATAAGGAAGAATATTTAGGTTAAAATAGGCGAGTTGTTTTGAAGTGTGATACCAGCCTTACTCTTCTTCATGTCCCATCTCCTAGGAAACCACATGTGGAGACTTCAAGGCCGTGGTCGTAGAGGTCGGAGGTCGCGCACACTATACAGGTGTGGCGAGCTTCGTGCAGGAGAGCAATGATGACCTCAGCCAAGGATTCCTTCTCCGATGAGCATGTATCAGATGCATGCAGCCACATGGTTAAATCAGTGCTGGGATGGAGGCTAGTCTGATGAAATCACTATTACCAGTGAAAATTGAAGCCTTGAGACAAAGAACCATAAAAGTCCATATTTCACAATGTTGAGTAAAAATATCATAACAGATATAAATTGGTAGTAAACCAGTCTGAAATCAAAACCAGACTGAAACCAGATATTATTGAAAAGTGCCTTTATAATATCTAAATATAAACAATTCTGGTTGCAGACTGGTTTACAACCATTTTATAATATGTGTTAAAATATTTGTATTCAGAATTTGGAAATATGGACTTGGTTCTTCGTCTCCAGGCCTCAATTATTCTTACTGGTTATTTTCCCTGTGCATATGTTGAGAAACACTATCAAGATAGCCTAAATTACAGACTTCATTCAGTTTTTTTTTTGTGAAATCATGGATAGAGATGTTTAATACATCAAACAAAAGCGCATCAAAATTTTGTAATATTTCACAAAGAATAATGCAACTGGAAAGTTAAAGGCAATTGTTTACCACCTTGTTTACCAAACTTGACTGCACATAAGAGCTGCATCTCTTCCACTGTTTTTTTAAATTGAAAAGTATAATTATAACCATTCAAAATACAAGGCCTGTGAATCTAATAAAATGATATATTTTCGCACAGAATGGGTTTACTGGTATGTACACAGAATTTCAAGCCAGTGAGTCAGTTGAAAACTGCTGTGCTTTTACCAGCAGAGGGCAGTGTTTCACATAAAATTAAAGTAATTGTTTTTCTGTTCATGCCACACACCAAAGTTATTACACCAGTGCATTTTTTAGAGGCTTCTGTAACATTTCATCATTTAATGGGATGGGAATTTAGGGGGCGGGGATTCCTCGAGAACAAAACACCATACCAGTCAGAGAGAGCTTTCTGCAGTTTATTTGTGTCAGACCCATTGTATCATGGAAGGCCATTTTAAATTACAAAAGACCAATGGAGATTCTCTCACATTGTTAAAGAAAAACATTTTTGTACACAATTAAACTAGAACAGCTGAAAGAAAGGACCAGGGGACAACCATGGGCTATGAGGGAACTGATGGAAGAGTATTGCATTGATTTGGTTAACATACTTATCCTGTCATTTAAATAAGTCTACATTTTGTGTTTGCCTTTCCATTATTATGTGTATCATAGACTCCTGCAACAACAGATGCATAGAGTTTAACACTAAAACCCACTTTGGCCATATTTCCCCCGTACAAAGCACAACCCCAATCAAAAATTAGGTCCAGTAATGCTTGAAGACTTGGAACCACAACGGAAGTCCACATGGATCATACACAACTTACTTATGTCCGTTCCACAGTAATCCAGAGCCTTTGTTGACATTAACATTAGTACTTAAACAAACAAAAATCAATATATAAAAAGTCTCTTTTTTTTGTTTGTTTGTTTTCTTTTTTTTTTTGCAAAGGCAATACCATAACTGGGCACTTCTAGATTTTTTTTTTTTCCTTTTCTCAGTTTACATTTGTAACTACTCTATGTAGAAAAAAGGGTTGATGCATAAAGTGTGCCATTGCTATGTCCTTTCCTTGTAGTAATATATATTCAATGTTCTTTAGGGGAACAACTAATAGAACCGTTGAATGGAAAGGTTCTAGCGCCAGCTCTGTCCCTTGAGGTCCAGACAGGAAAACCACTTCCTAAAGTCACGGTCCATGAACATCTGTGTGTGTGTGTGTCTGTGTCTGTGTGTGTGTGTGTGGTGTATGTGAATGTGTTTGTGTGTGCACACGTCTCCTGTTAAGTGTTCTGGTCAAATCGAATTTGACCGCATTATCTTCAGGCCAGAAAACCAGCAGCCCTTTTTTTTTGGTGCGCCAGCACGGTAATAATCAAATCTTAATCTTCTCAAAGGAAGACCTGCATCGAATAAAAACGGTGAGGTTCTCTGCGGCAGCCATCTTGTCAACAGATGGCCGCAGTACTTTCTTCTTTGTCTTCTTCTTCTTTTTTTTAACCCTGCTCAAAAGTCACTGAAGGGTGAAGTCTGAAACAGTCTTGACTCTTCTTCCAGAGAATATGTTTATATATTTATATATCTTATATATCCTCCGTCTGCTCAGTCGCCAGGCACGGACACAAAGCACTCCCTGTCTTCAGTGGAAATCCTGAGCCAGCCTGTCCAAAAGGAGGGTCACATTTATCTGTGTCCTTTTTGCACCCTCCACCAGGTGGCAGCACTGTCTAAATAAAAAAAAACACGGAGCAGGTTGGGAGTTGTGAAGAAGCCAAGGGTTCATGAGGGGAGGGGGTGGGTTGATGGTTGAAATATAGTTGTTGTTGTTTTGTGGCATCGTTTAGAAGTTGAGTTTGGTGACGGGACGCTCGCGGCCCGTGTCAGTGCTCGAGCTGTTTATCCGCCGGCGGTTGCGCTTCATCTTGGACAGATCCTTGTCGAAGACCTCTCCCGAGCGCAGTGCCGACACCAGGTCATCGAATTCGCCGCCGCCATCTTCGCCACTTTCCTTGGCCTTCCGTGCCTTGCGCTCCTTATCCCGCTGTTCCTTCATCTTAAAAAGAAAACGGGAAAAAAAGGAGAGGGGTTTATTGGACACTCTTAGAGAACGCTGACAAAAACAAGAATAATGCTGCTTTGCACATAGTTAATTCAGTCAGAAGAATGCCTTGAAGTTTAGTGAGGAAAATACAAGCATCCTGTTTGTTATTTGCTTTAATAGCGCCGCGAAAAGGACTGTCCTCATTTTACTCCTTTCCGTGACATTGGGTAAAATACCCTCACGTTTTCTCGCATAACAAGGTCTGCCTGTAAACTATTTACTCTCCGAATGCTCGAAATGATAGACTAGGGCCTTCAAAAACAGCTGAAGGCCTTTCGTTTTAATTAGTTTCAATCTAACTCAGCCGAGTGATCGGTAATGGCCGTTTTGGCTTGGTGAGTGGAAGCAGTTTCTTTTTTTTCCTCTCTCTCTCTCTTTTTTGCATGTGGTTCTCACATGCTGCTTTTGGACTGAGCTCGGCGATGTAAGCTGTACCAGCCATGGCTTCGGTTAAAAGTTTTGATACATGCTTGCCTGGCGTTGCTGTGACTTCTGCAGCCCAGCTACAGTGTTTTAACACGTCTGCCGCCTACGCTGTGGCATAGAGACAGGAGTGGTACAGTAGTCACTGCCAGAGGGCTTTAGGCTGGTCTCAATTACCTGCACCTGAAGTACTGCATGTACGGTACAGTAGGAGAGCTAGGCACCAGTAGCTCAAAGTGCATGGGAGCCAAGATTAGTGTGACAAGTGTGTGTGTGTGTGTGTGTGTGTGTGTGTGTGTGTGTGTGTGTGTGTGTGTGTGTGTGTGTGTGTGTTGTGCTTGTGTATAATTTACCTGCTCCTGGCAGAACTGGGCAGGAACAACGCAAAACTATCATGGGTTCCAAAATGTAAATTTTAAGTGTGTGTGTGTGTGTGTGTGTGTGTGTCTATGGGTGGTGAGAGGTATGTGCACTGTGTGTGTTTGTATAGAAGTATCTACTATATAAGTAGAAACTCTCCAATGCCACGAGTCACATTTGTCAAAGGACTGAATGCAGACAGTGAAAGGTGCATTACCTGGGCCTCCATGCGTGACCGGCGCTCCTCCTCCTCCTTGCGCCGCCGCATGTTCTCGTTCTCCTGCCGCGCCTCGCCAAAGGCCTGCAGGAACTGGTCGAAGATGCCAAAGAACTCATCGGGCTGCATTTTGCTGGCGTCTTCCTCGCCAAAGTGCTTCAGCGCCCGCAGATACTGAGGCAGGACAGAGATAATAAGAAGAGATCAGAAAAGGCCATGCGAGGGAGAGGATAGATTTTCCCTTAATTACTCCCACAGTCTGGTCTCCACATGAACCAATGTACTCTTCCATTCCCCTTCACTGCACACAGTAAACAAGTGTTTACGTCTAAACAAACATCTTTATAAAGGCGTTTTATCGTCTCAAAACTCTTCCTGAAGTGTCAACCTGGAGTCCAATTAATGGACCAAAAACACAGGATGTGGAAAGGGCGTACTCTGCTCTGCTACTGCAAACAAAATGACAAAACACACACTCCACACACAGTAGGCTCAGTAAAAACACAAGGAGTGTTTTTAAGAGCACGAAAGGTGGCAGTTAACGCAGGTGGAGAGCGTCAGAAAAAGGGGATTGAGATGAAAAGGAGGCTGGATGGAGATGCACATTAGGAACGTTTTCAACCCGCACGGCCGCAGCCTGGGGCTGGTGTAGATTAACCTTGTCACGCACGGCCGAATCCCCGGGCGCCGGTAGCTAGTCCACGGGTGTCCTCGTTAACCTACGTTTCACTGGCGACTGATTACAGCCCAAACATGGGGGCTGGGGAAAGGGGGTGGGGGCAGGAAAGAGAGGGTTTGGGGGGGGGGGGGGTTGAGGGACCATGAGGGGCTTAAGTAAGGCACCACCTCAGCCTCGTGCCGCCTCACGGTAGGGTTTGGGGGTGGGGGGCGTTCGGAGGCCTAGCTGTCCCACAATGCCTTTGATGTGCGTTTATCACTGCCATATGGAGCGCACACGCAGCATGGGTCGAAACTCAGCTGAGCCAAGGAGGCATTTTTTCCCCTTTCTTACTTCCCTCGTTACACACTCTGTCTCTTTCCTTCTCTCTTTCTCTCTCCCCATCACACACACACACACACACCCCCCCTCTCTCTCTCTCCATCACACACATTCTGTCTCTCCCTCTCTCTCTCCCTCTCCATCACTCTTCATGGTACTTTTGAGCGGGGCCTGGTT
>JAODXP020000025.1:12456889-12469389 GCA_027497455.2 Sardinella longiceps
CTCCTTAGACGCCTTGGACAGTGCTGGGAACGGGCAATGTTGGGACACTCATTAAGTAACGCTGCAATGCCCTCTTAATATAGTATGCATAGTGCAATGTACTGAGATGTCAGATTCTTTGTGATGATGTTGGCACAAAGAGAATATACTGATCAAAAATATTAAATGTACACGTACATTTTAAAGGAACATCTTATCTCAAGTACAATACAGAATATTGCATGCAATGTATCTGTGACAACTTCTGAAAAACACCAGAGAATTTTTATGAAGCAGAGAGAGGTGTTGATGACACATTCAGAACACAGACCTTCAACTTTGGGTTTGATCTCGGCGATCCTTTCGGCAAATTTCTTTTTGAAGTACAACGACTGAAGTCTCTGCTGGTAGTGGTTTATTCTGTGAGAGAGACACAACAAAGACGACAAAGGAAAGTGAGGAGAAAGACATAAAAAGAGAGTTTGCACGGAGAACACAGACTAGCCATTACGAGATGCACATTCAATGCATACACACTTTTGAGTAGTGACAAACAGTACAAAAATTGCTATGATCTTTAAAATGATATTATGTTCATAATTGGATGGTGTAGGAGACGTTGCTCTGCCTTTAGAGTGACACAACATTTAAATTCATATTTACATCGAGTAATTTCATAGACTTTTATCCAAAGTTCCTACTGCCTACTGGGACCCAGCAAGAGAAATGGATAATCCACAAGGAGTCTCAGACTGCCTGTGTGAAGGTGACCTAGCCACTATAAAAGAGCAGAAGGTCTTCCCCATTCCCAAACACTGGACCTTTCATCTAGAAGTAGGCCTAGGTATGACAGGACTGATTATTGCCAAGGGAAGGGAAAACAGGGCAAGGCCTGGGTTGAACGTAATGCTTGCTGAAGGGTTTAACACCCACATGCGGATTGGGTGACTGGTGGGAGTTTGTTGAGGGTGTTGCTATGGTTACTGGGCGAGGTCTAAAGGGCGGCACTTTGATGAGGAAGAGAAAACATTTAGTAAGGCGGAAGTCGATCTTCTCATATCATGCCCCAACTCAATCGAGTCTTTTCAACGACCCAAGCACATGAGGAAAAGCAAATAACTGTGTGATTTAGCAGTGCTTTTGCTTTGGCAAAAAAACGGAGAACTGAGAGAAGGGAATGAGACAATAAAAAATAAACCTGAAGGGGTAAATCATTTCCAAGACACCTGCGAGTGCTCTGCCGACTGAAAACCGAGCACTCTGTTGTTGTCTCAGGGCTGTCCACAAACGCAAAGAACTTCAGCGCTCAGAGCGTTCTGCAAATATTGATACGGCCCCCGAGTCTCCGTGGAGACCAGATAAACATGTTTGGGAGGATTTGACGCGATCTCTCTTTTCCACCCCCCTTAAGCCGGAGTCCGTCGGCGAAAGGGAATGCGATCCTCTGAAGAGCAGCGCAGATGCTGCGCAGAGCCCACGATGCTAAGCTCAATAAAAGGGCTTTCAGAGTCGTGGGTGGTCTTGCTCTAGGTGGATCTTCGCATTCGCACTTCTCTCTAGTCGTACACCATCAGAAAGATGATTATTTCAAGGCCACGAAGGGTTGTAAACGGGGATATTTCTCATGCCAAAACACCCACAAGTTGTTATGCGTAAATCTCGACTGAGGTTAAATCTGACACTTCCAGGAAGATAATTCCGAGCAACCCCCATTAGCAGTGGTGAAGACAACAAGCAGGGATATCTAGTCACACACTGTAAGCTCCAAACACATTGGGAAACACTCTGTAGGCTCCCTTCATACGATGACTCAACATATGGGGGAGAAAAACATTGCTTTGATAAAAAACAAGGGAAGATTTAATTGCAGATGAAATTACTGTATTTGACACTTATGCGAGGGAAGCACATTCTTTGAAGATGACCTGAAGTTTCAACAGAAGAAAAGGGTTGGGTGGGGTGGGGTGGGGGGGGGGTCTCTTTATACACTGTAAATCTTGCTCTGCTCTATGGATGCCTGTTTCCACCACTTTGGGGGGGAAATAAGTTAAAGGTTTGAGATACTATTTGAGTTCAAATAATAAGATGCTTGTCATTATTTTGAGATGATTCAGTATCTCAACATTTGGACTTAGTTCTTAGTAAATTCTACCCTTGTTTTGGCAACTTTGGGGACCCTATTATGTTTACGATAAATTTGGTACAACAAGTTAAAGAGACAGTATGTAGACGTTTTTTTTCCAAGGTAATAAATTTTAACCTATGGTCTAATTGGCGTGCAAACTTGCTGTAGTGGGAACTTGGTTTTCATTCAATACCTGCTCATCTCGTAGAGGAAGCGATCCGCCTTGGCCATACGGTCCAATTCATGCTTGTGCTCTTCCAATAGATCCACATCGCTCTTCTCTGGGACAAACTTCAGCATCTGATTAAAAAAAAAAAAAACAAGCACCAGTACCACATCAGTTCTCATTCAACTTCACTGCCAAGACTAGAGAGCAGATGTACCCAGCATGTAAATATGTCATGAAATGTGTAAAAACAGGCGTTAGCCTTTACAGCTTAGGCCTCACAAAATAACAGGCTAGCTGCAAGATGGATATAGCTTAAGGAATCCATGGGCTGAGTTGCCTTAATCTATGGGTTATAACTATGGTTTCCTATGGCCTACTTAATCTAAGGGTTATAAGTATGGCTTATTATGGCCTGCTTAGAGCTGCCAGCAAATGAGCCTAAATATAGCAGAACACTCATCTAGAGAGGCCTTTGCTCATGTCTGTGGTGGGTAGGTCTCCCCTAGCCTGAGGTGTATGCTGTTGTGTCTGGTAATGATGTGTGTCCTAACCCATTTAGAGTCGAGAGGAGACTAGTCTAGGGTGAAGAGACACCAGACATACCATTAAGACATCTACTGTAGGGGTGGCAAACACAACAAAACACAAAGATGACGCCCACTGACAAACTTACACGGAATTGCTCACAAATGCATTTTTTTGCGTATTCTAGTTCTTGTATTGTGGGGAAGTGTTAATTATGTATGATAATATGACCAGTCTATGTCGAGCAGCCAGTGGTGTTTTAATGTGTAGACTAAGGTGTAAGTACTGAGGTCTGGCTGCGGTGTACAGCCTCCAAACAGGAGCATGAAGAATTGAACATAATTTGTGCATGACCTCAAATTTAGGTAGACCATGTCTGCAACAAGTTTATTTTTGATGGAAGGGTGAAGGTAGTAAAACAAGTGCCAATTTCCATTCATCACAAACAACACTCCCCTTAAGGTTAAAACAAGACGCAATCTGAAGGAGAAAAAAAAGCAAGCCTCAGCATATTTGGCTGTTCTGGCTTTGCGAGAAACATCAACCATGTAGACTTAATGTCTAACAGCAATGCCAGGGTTGCACCTGGAGTTTGAGTAGTGTCTGGCCAAGGTTAGCACTGCGGAGGTCTTTGTAACGCGATACACCTCCATCCGAAACAATTGCCTTCTGGGCGAGACGAATGACCCACCTGCTCCAACATGTCCTTGGGCAGATCCTCCTGTTCGTCCATGGTCAAGATGGCTCTCTTGATCTCCTCGTTGGACAACTTCAACCTGGAACAGCAGAACAGCAGAGAATTTGGTTAGGTCTCTACAGCTAGATAATGAATCCAGGCAGCAGCACTGCATAGTTTTGGAGTTGTTCGACACTTTAAGCCAAGCTCCCCCAAAGAAATCCACTGCCAAATAAAAGAAATTGTGGTTCCTGTGCACAGATGCTGAATAACTACAGTGAATCTTTTTTTTTTTTTTACCCCTCCCTCCTGTTTCAGCTGAAAAATTAAGAGAAAATATGCCTCTTCTGGCAATGGCCAGGGGGAAGAGAGAGAGAGAGGGAGAGAGACTGCTCCCCACTATAAATAAGGAGAAATAAATGAGATGTCCTGGCCTGCTCACGTCAAGGGTGCAAAGGCCTATTTAGGACAAAGACTGTACTGAGGAAACCAGTTGCTAACCAGTGAAATGGGGAAGAGTGACTCACTCCACTTCACAGACCCCTTTTTATTGGGTGAGGCTGGAGGTTAGCCATAATCATGCTTACAATTGAGATGTTAATGAGATCTAAATGAGACCATAATGAGACCTAAATGAGATGTGACCACTGTATAGAAAGCAATTGAAAACTGTGACCGTTTCTACGGAAACGATGAGCCTCTCAGACCCACTTTTGTTTAGAAAGGAGAAAAATTTCCTGAGATACAGCTAAAACAATTGTGGTGATGGGAGCAATTGGAGCAAGAGAGAGACAACCAAAGATCGCCAAGGCAACCTGAAAAGGCTTCACCTGAACCTGCCCTCTGTACCCTACTTCCCACGAGCCCCTTATGATGACAGCGCGCTGAAAGGTCACATGACACAGGAGAGAGTCAAGGGAAGTAGGCGAGAGGCAGTAGGGAGCAGGTGCCTGACAGGCTTCGGCCGCCGCTCACTTGGCTCACGGGGAAATGACTCTGGGTTTGGCAGTTAGTGGAGTGAGAAAGGGAGGATGAGAGGAAGGAGGGGGAAGGAGGTGGGGAGAAAGGGAGTAGGAGATGCTGGAGAAGGATGAGGGGAATGGGGCCAGGGTACTTTCCATGTCAGACGAAGAGAGAGACCCGCTCGAGCCGTGCCAAAACAGCACACACAACACAATGTCTAATGCAGGGTTCAAAATTGATCTAGGTTTCAAAGCAAATAAGCCAAACAGTCCTGTGCTTTTTTCACTTTTTTTGCATTTTTTTTTTTTTTTTTACAGAGACCACAGACGTCTTCCTAATGACATGCTTTGCAGGTATGCTACCTTTTTTAAAGCTTAACAAGTGACATGCCAAGTTTTATCGCTTCTCCGAAACTGCCCCCGAGTTTGTTTGCGTCCAAGAAAACCACGCACGGCTTGTGGTAATTACATTACTGGCAGTGGTAATCTTCCAGTCCACCTCCTGAACGGGGGAGGGGGGGTTTGCTCGTCAGTGAACTGGGCAGGAACCAGAGGACTCCTCTGACGAAAACCACTAACAACTGGAGAGCCTGGCTTTCATTTCAGCATTTATGAGGCAGCAGCTTTCACATCATGAACATACTTTAAACCAATTTCCTTTATGGCGTGTTTAAGATATCCAGGCAAACTCGAAAAGTAAATTAGTAGTTAACGGACATCAAGGATATCGTAGCTGGTGCACGTTTGGTCAGCTGTTATTCAATCTTTGCAGAGTCTATCAAACAGGCAGGGGGAAAGGAATTGATCCCACATGTAATAAAAAATAGATATGCTTGTCTATGACTGTAAAATAGGCATCTATTAAAGCAGATCGAAACTATTACAGAGGGACTGGGCCATTAAGCTACCCATAACTGCTACTAGTGTCACAGAGTCGAAAAACATATTATAGAGCGCCCATCAGGGTGTCTGAGTATGTGTGTGTGTGTGTGTGTCTGCATGTGTGTATATAATGTGCGTGATCTTTTCAGGGGTGAAAAATCCATTTAAAGATTAAAAGAATCTTTTATAGCACAGCAGCTGTTCCAGAAAACACGTCTCCACCATGGAGAACCCGGTTTAATGGCATCAGAGGACGTGAAGCTTTGGCATGAGGGGGCATTTCGTTGCGGACTCCCAGTGGGTCCATATCCACCATGGGTGGTCTGTGGGAGAACCACCGAACGGGAGCCACCAGGCCACTTAGGCAAAACTCCGGCCCGGGGAAAGCCAATAAAACCCATTAGCCAAAATGGGAGAGGCCCTAAGGCCAGAAGTCAGCCTTGCATGCCTGCCATGTGTGTCCATCATAACCATTAGTATTATTCTTTCGCATGACCGTGGAGTGGGAAGAGGACTTGTTTCGTTCTGGTTTTAAACAAAACCCTCAATGTGCCTTCAAAAATATTTTCTCTTGCTGTTAAGACGACAATTTCTCCCCACCACAACAGCAATGGGAGTTTATTATTATGTTTTTTTTTTTTTTTACGAGACTGAAACAAACCCCAAGCCTTGTGCCATGACTCGGTCTACCAGTTTGTTGCCCAGTAGCAACAAGGAGTCCTCCCATAACAAAGAAACGCTTGCTTCAGCCAAACCATGCTTTACTCCTTTACCCATCTTCCCACCCATTTTAACACTGGCACTTATGAGAGGCGGTTAGGCATCCAAAAATAGAGGCAGGCCAGCAGGCATAGCATTCCAACTTCGGGACTAATCGTCCTGCTTTGAGGGCCAAATGACCCTGTGTGGCCCCATCTGTCTGTGTGTGTGTGTGTGTGTGTGTGTGTGTGTGTGTGTGTGTGTGGTGGGGTTCCCCCATGTTCGTTGAGTTCTTCCCCTCCCAGCTGTTAGCTGTGTGTTCTTGATGTGGCGTCACGTTCTTCTCAGCCCTCCGAAAAACACACTTAATCGCCCCAAGAAAGGTTAGCGCCAGGGGAGGCGCCGTGCCATTTTGGTTTGTTTCATGTCGTCCATGTCGGGTGGAATTAGTCTCGCCGTGTGTGTAAATCCGCGGCTTGATGACAACGCCAAGCCACAATCAATTAGAGCGCACTCATAAATCTTGGACTGGACCGCGGTGGCATCAAATCCAGCAAGAAACCTTCGGCTTCGGTGCAGCACACAGATTTTATTTTCTCCTCACCATAAAAAAAAAACAACCTTGCCCTCAAAATCTAAATACTAAAACTGATTTGTTTTTTCTTCTGATGTCTTTCTTGTCTTCAGCTCAGCACAAACCAATCCAACCAACGCTGTGGGATTACGTTGAGAAATCCAAGCGCTGAGCAGAAGACAAGAGCTTTAAGACGAGAGACAAGAAACACACAAACACTTACGCCAGCTCAACCTCAGCACCTAGCTCTCTAAGCCCACACCTGTACAAACTCACGACCCCGAAAGACTGGAAAGCCCCCCACCCTGACCATAACATTAATCCGTTTAGTGAAAACATCATCTATCTGGGGGCCCCCTAATTTCTCACAGTGCTACTTTTCAACTCTCCATCTTTTTTTTTTTTTCTTTTTTCTTTTTGTTCTTCAATCACATAGGCCACAGGCAGCTGTTAAAGAGATCTATCAAGCGTTCAGACCACAATGGAGCGCTACTCTGTGACACAAAGTGTTGGAAATGGCCGGCAGGTTTATCTCAGCAGAGGCAGCTTTGGTTTTAAACAGGAAACATTAGCCGCCGGTCCCTCTCAATTAAAACATTTAATATCTTGGCAGCGGCTACTCGTTTTTTTTCTCTTTTTTATGCCAAGCAAGAGAAACGACTTCCTCGTCCAGCTGGTGAGTTATGGCTAAGAGGGATTTTCTTGCACGATGTGGCATTCCATCATTTGAGCCTGGGCGCTTTCCGAGTTCAAACGTCCGTGGGAAGGAAATCTCTTCATTTGGCTAAAGAAATAAGAGATGACGTGTCTGCTGCTACTGACGGCAGAATGGCCGGCGAGGTCAAAGGGACACACATCGAGATTAGATAGCCCCATTGTCATCCGAGCGAAATCCAAACAAGGAGGAGAGGAGACACACTAACTCACCGAGACAATAGGATGTTGCAGTTCTGTGCGCGACGGCCATCAATAACAGACAGCTCCTTGACTTTCTTGGAGCTCAAAGTGTCGTCCTCCACCTCTTTCTGTGGGGAAAGAAAACAGGGATTAACACCTCGGGCGGTTTTCACATTTTTCCCATGGCTGGATGAAAAATACACTGAACGGACTGGGGAAGAAATGATGTTTAACACAAAAACTACAGGGGAGGGAGGGAGAGAGAGAGAGAGAGAGAGAGAGAGAGAGAGAGAGAGAGAGAGAGAGAGAGAGAGAGAGAGAACGAGAGAGAGTGTAAGTGAATAGAGAGAGAGAGAGAGAGAGAGAGAGAGAGAGAGAGAGAGATCCATCATGAAAACACAGAACAAAGAGCGGAGAAACAAGGGCAAGAGCTTAGTGCTAGAAAAGCTACCAAGATCTGGAAAGAGACTTTCATCTCTGTACAAGCTGAACGAGAACACCAATATTTCTGAGGTGGAAAAAAAATATATAATCACACCCTCAAATGATCATAAGCATTCTACAAAGCTGTAAAGCTGTGAAAATAAAGGTGAAACCGGGAATGAAACCGGACACACTTTAACCTAATACCATCGTTTTAAACATACTGTACAAAGAAAAAATCAAACACCACAATGCCAACAGACACCGACACACAAACAGACATACACACACACAAAAAACGAAAATCAGTGGTCAATTGTTTTATGTCACTCACCTGTTGTCTGTTGTTATTGACCATAAAGAAGTCCTAAAACGCAGCCAAGAAGCAAGGGAGATGCAGCAACTCGTTAGATTTGAAGCGCAGTTTTGGTGAATACAGCCATTAACACAAACACAAAACAAGCTCATAACAAAATGATCATTGGTGAATAGAGGTGATTGAAGATGTGTGTGTATATATGCCTAAGCAGCAAGTAGTGATGTATGGTGAAAAGTATGGTGATAAATGTATAAAATATACGGCATGTGCGTGCAAGGGTGCATTAGAAGTTAACATAATAAATCAAGCTTTATGCTTCACATAACAATCCATCTGCCAGCATTTAGTGAAGGATACAAATGCAAAAAGTGAGTTCAAAACCTTAAGACTGTGGTAAATAAATGTCACAGGCACTTTCATGTCAATACAAGGTCAGACTATGAGCTTTTGGTTATTTTCAAAACCATCATCCATCATGCATGGAGGGATGCCGTTTTTTTTTTTATTGTGGCGTTCCGTGCGAGGAGAGAATAAAAAATACATCTCTTTTTCTCTGACGGGTGAAATCATATGGGTATTATTAGCCTGTCTCAAAACTGACACATCCCCGTGTCTGCTCAGGCCCTACCAAACAACAACAACAAGGGCCTAGTCTGTTTTCTCCATGGTGACACCATGGCAATCACTATGCATTATTCAAACATCAAGGCGTCTGGAATACCACGCTCCGGGCGAGGAGGAGAGCCTAGACTGTGTCAACTCGCCAATGAACTTCACATAAAACAACCCTCTTCATTCATTCATGTCTGCCGCACTTTTTAAGATTTCAAAAGGAGGATATGACTTAAGTAGGGCTCGTCATGGGGGATGATCTGGAGTAATGTCTTACAGCGCTAAGGCTAAATGGAGTGCTTTTTTTTCATGGGGGATCAACAAAGTTCTCTTTGTTCTAGAAGATACTATGCAGATATGATACGCCACTAGAGCCTGGGGGGGCTAAACGACTCCCTTCCCTCCTTCTTGTTTCATTCATTCATTCATAATAAAGGGGCCTGACTCATGCATGGGTGAGTCTACAGTGCACAAGGTTACAGGCTGTGTTGATGGAAATGAAAAGATGGTGGGATGTGAGGGTGAATAAAGAAGAGATCGAGAGAGAGAAAAGTAGAAGAAGAAGAGTTTTTTTTTCTTTTTCTTTTCCTTGCCGTTTTCACTCAGGAGAAACACAGTACCTGTTGTCTCTGGTAAGCAGAGAACGTCTTCTCGATGTCCGTCAGGTCGAGAATCTTGAAAACCCTGTTGTCGTCTAGCTCCGCCCACACTGTGCCCTCCAGTTTGTTCTGAGGAGGAGGAAGCTTTACATGAACACTGGGACATCCATCCATCCATCCATCCATCCATCCATTCATTCATCCATCCATCCATTCATTCATTCATTCATTCATTCATCCATCCATCCATCCATTCATCCATCCATCTCAACACTAATCAAACTCACACAGTGAATAATAACATATTGTGTTTCTGCAAAGCTGACAGCTTTTTGTTGTTCTCACAACTGCTCAGTTATCAGTTATCCCCAGTGAAAGGTTTTACATTGTCGTTGCAGTTTGCTGTGTGTATACTGTCATTCAAATAAACTAGAGCAATACCTTAAAACTGTGGTTTTTGCCATTATTGGAAATGTCCCTTTTTTAGATCTAGTTTTAGGTTTCCAGAATGTTCTTGAGCTTTGCAGTAAGGAACCCTACCTCAGCCAGCTTGGCCCAGTTGAAGGACTTGAGTGGATTTGACGGCTGAGGGATGTTCTTCTTCTTGGGGGCAGGACCCAGGGGGGCCCCAGGAGGTGGTGGAGCTCCACAGAGTGGTGGGCGACCTGGAGGAGGTGGAGGGCCACCTGGTGGTGGGGGTGGGGGTGGAGGCATACCGCCACCACCTGGCGGAGGAGGGGGCGGTGGCGGGGGCATGCCCGCTGGCATGGGGGGTGGTGGAGGGGGCAAGGGTCCGCCTGGAGGACCTGGGATGAGAGGAGGGCCTCCTGGGACTGTGGCAATCTGCCTCTGCAGAAAACATGATGTAGGACAAACAGAGTTTGACAGTGAGAGGGTGGAAAACGCAGGAGAAAAAATGCCCTCTTCAGCCTTGTGTCTGAGTCATTGTGCAGCTATATTTAGCCAAATGCCTTGAGCTTTGTAACAAGGTCTTTTTCATCTAGCAGTGGTTTATTTTACAGAACTTATATCAGACCATGCTAACCACATATTCTTAACTCTAGAAAAAAAAACTCAGATAAAATGAATAAATAAAAATATATGTAAATGTTAAAGTAATTTCATAAGATCCTTGTTTTACAAAGGCATTCTGTTCAATTACTGTACTACAGGCTCCAATCATTCTCCAGGCTCCAATCATTCTTGGGGGGAAGAATGTTTAACGTACTGTGCTAAGTTCGTGTAGCCGGACGGTGAGTTCGGACAGCTGCTGTTTGACCGATTTGTGCTCGCTGCTCTCCCTCTCCAGCTTCTCCTTCATCTTGTTGAGCGTCTGCATCATGTCCTCCTTCTCCTGGGTCTTGGCATCGCACTCTCGTTCCTTCTTCTCCAGCCTCTGTTGCAACTCTTGGTGCTCTGAGACACAACCGGAGGAGTTGAGAGAGAGAGAGAGAGAGAGAGAGAGAGAGAGAGAGAGAGAGAGAGAGAGAGAGAGAGAGAGAGAGACAGTCAGTAACAATCTACAGAGCTGTTTTGTCTAGGGTTTTTTTCTACGAAATCTCCAAAATGAAGATTTATTAGCTTGTCGTTATCGAAGAAAAAAAACAATAAGGCTCTCACCCTTTCGCATTTTCTCTGCTTGCTCCTTCCACTGCTTGACCTCGTTTTCGTTTACAAGCCTGACAGGGGTTAAGATGAAGAGGATACAGTAGGAGAGCTTTAGCAATCATGACTGAAGACCATATGGATCTGTTTCCTTTAGACGGGAAACGCAAACAAGCAGCTCTCAAGCTCTATCGAAATCTGTCATGTTAGCGGTACGAGGTCCAAAAAGATGCTGATGACTTACATGCGGACCACGTTCTTGACGTTGAAGTTCTCGAGAGGGGTCACGTCTGGGTCGTAACCTTTGTCGTTCTGCAGAACCATCTGCTGAACGATGCGGTCCAGCAGAAGCCAGTACTGTACCGTGTTCCCACTTCTCTTATCTGCACAGAACACGAGGAACGTCAATCATATAAAGAGCGTCAATCCACAGCACTTTTTAATGCATAGTGTGAACTAATGCATGTGTGTACCTGTTATTGGTCATTATGTGTTGTGATCTACCAAAACCACATGTAGATGATCCTGTGTAGCATGTCATTTAGCTATTCTTACAGGGTTTTTTTATTTAGTTATTTTATTATCTGTATGTTGCTTTGGAGAAACCTGTTATTTCAAAACCAAAAAAACATTTTGCCAGTATTACACACTTCTGTGATTACTATTGTAATAATGTGAACAATCACGTGTGCTGTAGGCTACTTTTTTCCAGTCACTTCTTTGAATCCCTCTCCTAGAACTGGCCTGCTTTTGAATAACGGCTCTATCCATGAACTCCACGGCCCCTTTCAGCACTGGAAACCCTTTGATCACTATGCAGTTAACTTCATTTGAAAGGTGTAATTGTAACTATAAAAAAAATCTCTCATCTCGGCAGAAGTGTTTGGATGGGATGGATGACGCAAAGCCGCTGCTCTGGAGAGAAAAAGGGAAGAGCATAAAGGACAATTCACCGGCCTGCTCTCCACTCTGACCTTGACCTAATTCACGAGAAGAGAAAGGGGGCCGACAGAGAGTTTACGTTACAGAGCGCTTTACTGAAGCGGCGGCGCGGAGCGGAGGTGGAGATATTTAAAGGGGTGCAGACAGCTCCAGGGCCCTGTATAGCGGAGCCACATGCAGCTGTGCTCCAGTTCCGAGGGAGAGAGAGAGAGAGAGAGAGAGAGAGAGAGAGAGAGAGAGAGAGAGAGAGAGAGAGAGAGAGGAGACGGAACAACGGGCTGATTGTGAGGGGAAGCAGGCAATGGGGGGGGTTCCCTAGACTCTGGGTGATCACAAAGGTCATGTTTTCCAATGACGGAGGTCGAGACAAACAAATGTGTGCTGTGTGTGTGTGTGTGTGTGGGGGTGTGTGTGTGTGATACACAAGACATAAAGAAACAATGATAAAGCCCAGACAGAAAATGATGGTATGGATTTGTGTGTGCATGTGAGTGAGTATGAGCGTGTGAGGG
>JAODXP020000025.1:12471889-12474389 GCA_027497455.2 Sardinella longiceps
CATCCATCCATCCATCCATCCATCCATCCATCCATCTATCTATCACTCTATCTATCTATCACTTTATCAGTCCATCAATCTATCACTATCTTCCTCACTATCTTCATCACTCTCTCTAATCTCTGGCCTAGTTCTAGAAGTAGGCCCAGTCCCAGGCCCAGGCCCAGGCGTTCTCAAGGCCATAGTTTGGAGTCCCATGGAGCCCAAATCCTTCCTCTTGAAGTGGCTGTGGTAATTAAACGTTAAATGGAGCCTCCTCTGGGCCTCCGCCTCATAAAGCCAGTGAGAGGAGCTTTAGAGAGGGCCGAGAGCTGGGGAAATAATTAACTCTCACTAGGGGAGGACAAAAGAGGGGGGAAGGCTAGTGGTGACCCTCGTGAGGTGCGATGGGGTCAGGAGTGCCAA
This sequence comes from Sardinella longiceps, assembly GCA_027497455.2. Lineage (NCBI taxonomy): Eukaryota > Metazoa > Chordata > Actinopteri > Clupeiformes > Clupeidae > Sardinella > Sardinella longiceps. The sequence continues at coordinate 12,472,295 of JAODXP020000025.1, forward strand.
TTTGACCTTTCGGACGGAGGGGGGCCAGAGGTCAGGATTAATATCCTCTGCACACACGTACACTCAAGAGAGAGAGTGTGAGGACCTGGGAGGGTTAATGACACTGGACAGACACACACACACACACACACACACACACACACACACAAGAGTACTGATCCAGATGGGGGCCACATGTTCGGCGGACCGCCTCTTCTTTTTTCCCTCAGCAGAACCGAGATTTATGACACATGAGGTCAGAGCCGCAGCGAATGACGGCTCTCAGCTCTAGGGGTGTGTGTGTGTGTGTGTGTGTGTGTGTGTGTGGGACAGTTCTCAGCTGTGGCGACACAAACACTGCTTCACCACTTTAATTAACAGTGACAAAGTCGCCGTGTGCCTTTCCTTATTAGCGTACAGGCTGTTACAGATGGGGCTTTTGGGGAGAACATGTGTGTGTGTGTGTGTGTGTGTGTGTGTGTGTGTGTGTGTGTGTGTGTGTGTGTGTGTGTGTGTGTGTGTGTCAGGGGAGGACACTGTAATCAGGCCCAGAGGTGCTCTGGGATAGATTGTGGGGGCTGTGTGTCTGGAGAGGGGCTGCTGCACGTGCAGGGGTACCTCATGGGTTGCGTTCGGAGGGCTGTTTTCAGGCTCTCGATGGTCTTGTTTCGCTCTTCCTCGTCTTCCTTCTCCAGAGCCAGCAGCGTTTTCCTCTGAAAGACAAACAAGTAAGTAAGGTTTTCGTTTCCTCTTCTTTTCGTGTTTTTTTTTGTTTTGTTTTATACCCCCTGATGCTCAGCATCCTCCAGTCTCACTTTTAAGCACTTTTGACTGTCTGTGTGTCTGTCAACCAACAACTGTCATCCAAAAACTTTTATCCTGAAGTGCCACTGATTTATATTCACAAACAAATCAATCTCGCTGAGCTGTCAGGTTCCAAAAAACAAAAGCAGAAACACATTGGCCCAAGTACAGTGTGAGTTACTTTCTGAACAATGTTGCCATTTTGACAGACACATGGGCAGGGTTTTTATAGGTGTCAGTTTGGGGAAGCTCATATCCTGCTAGTTCAGCTACCCGACAGTTTCCTTCATAGACCATGTAATTCCAAGCAGGCTGTGTGTGTGTGTGTGTGTGTGTGTGTGTGTGGGGGGGGGTGTGTGTGTGTGTGTGTGTGGGTGCGCATAGCTTCTTACAAGGGAAATGATTCCAGAGCCCAAAGCTATCTAAAGCTAGGAAAACACCTCCAGATTTTTAACAATATTGATACGATCAAACTTCTGGCTCAGTCATAGGTGATCCAAGGTAATCAATAAAAGTCGGAGTGTCCAATCAATCACGGCAGGAGTCATGAAGTGTGTTTGGGTGACAGATTCCAAACAGTATGGTTCTTTCCATTGCTAATGCTATTCCGAGACAATCAGATGTTTGAGATCATCTTTTATAATGTCCCTATGCTATCAATTATGCCATAAAAAAGCAAATACCTCATAAGTTAGGTCTGCACTCATTACAAACTCAGTCATAACAGATTCAGTATGGAGATTTGGCCTGCTCAATCTCAATACCTCCAAAAAGGAGGTTATGTTTTCAATGGAATTGCTTTTTTGACTTTCCAAATGTTTCTGGCAAATTATCATGACATTTTTACCAGAGGTGTGTCTTTGCCCAAGGAGGAACCCAATAAGTTGGGTGTGGATGTGGTCGCAGGAATTTTTGAAAGGATTCCTCACTACTGACAGATTAGCCTGACATAGCCCGCCCATAATACGAATGTTCATTCGTATACATGGTCTGGGGACGGTCTTCTGGGGCGTGTTTATATCGGTAGAGAGACTTCCGGCCAATAAGCAAAGCTGATTAGATGAGCTGTCCAATCTTTTCAAACCAGAACTGAATGCCCTTCCCCCCTGAGCTCTCCGAGTGCAGTTCTAGTTCTATTAGTAAATAGACCGAAAAATCAGGAGGCTTGTTCCTAGCTTAAAGGAAATTACCAGCTTAAAGGAAAGTGTCTTTCAGCGAATTCAAGTATAGCCCTGTTGAAAGAGCTTTCTAAACTCGCTAGTTAGCGAGTGGAACAAAATGATTTGGTACAGCACAGACCGAACGCGAACGC
>JAODXP020000025.1:12479389-12489389 GCA_027497455.2 Sardinella longiceps
GTAATGGCTTTATATAAACACAGAAAAAAAAGGCACTCAGTCATGATCGATTCGGTTTGACGGAATGTAATCAAGCATTAAAAATGACATACGCTGGCAAAAGAAAGTTTGCAAAGTCTTTCGTTTCTGACTGATTCAAAAAATGCGAGTGAGCTCTGAAACGATTATAAGAATTAGACCTGAAACATGAGTGCTGTTTCAGAGTCCTGAACTACGATGGCAAGATTCTTTTTTCGTGTCATTTTACCCACACGCTCATTTCGAGCAGTGCTGACAAAGTCAAAGAGGGAAAAGAAGATGAAAGTCATCAAAATGGAATGAATGGTCTGTGTGTGTGTGTGTGTGTGTGTGCGTGCATATGTGTGTGGTTTGAAAAAATAACATCATAATAAAATCGAGATAAAATGTGAAGTTGGTTGAGTTCCTTCTCCAATCTGATTCGATCCAAGCCACGCTCGACATCAAACCATCTCCAGGGTGACACTGGGGCTCTATTACGTCTCCAGACTGTTAGTTTAAATCATGAGCGGAGCGTAAATCAACTCCCAGGACACAAATCCATCCTGTCTGGGGCTGAGAGGACCAGATGCCCCTCTAGCTCTCGAAAGGCAAATACGCTTTTTATTGCCCAGGGGGTCGTTAAGGCAAACACAAACAGCACAGTCACTGACCAACTAAACAAACAAAATGATTGATGCCATTGGAGACCCAACTCAACAGAAAGGAAACACACACACACACACACACACACACACACACACACACACACACACACACACACACACACACACACACACACACACACAGTGAGAGGTGATGGAGGCTGAGAGAGCACAGACATCAGCCTGTTGTCAGTGAAGCATAATGCTAACATCTATTCAAATTCAAAATGGCTATAAACGGTTTAATAGTATAAACAAAAACTCTGAATGTCTCAACATTCTGTCTCGTTCCCAGTCTACTTTGGCTACCTTTCTAGCATATCAAACAGTCTTATAAACTGACAAAAGGGTCCATTTTGAATGTCAAAACTGAAACCCTGAGGAACCAGGAGTGGTGCAGACTGGTCAAAAACAACCCCTTGCTCTACATTTTGTTTCAAACAGAAGGTCTGGATATTCAGATACTGTAAAATGATTGCTAGCTGGAGGTTTTTTACTTTTTTCAATTCAAAATGTTTGAATCAACCCTTTACTGATAGCCTTTAGCATTCTCACGCTGCATTCATAACGCCTCCATCTGTTCACTGATTAACCAGGATGAAATATGTCCTGAGAAATCAAGCCCAATTGTCTATGCAGAATTGGCAACAATGGCCAGGCTAGCAGTGATGCTAGCAATAGCAATGAAGCTCTTCATTGACTCTGCTTCATCTCTAAACCTCCAGCTTCAGTATCTACCAAAGAGCTCGGGGGGGTTAACTGCCATGGCGATTGGGGAGACTGGACAGGACGAACCCAGACAGATAGGAGCGCTGGAAAGATCGATGCCCTCTGCCATGACCTCATGTATGCCGCTCGGGCGCCAGCCATCGCCAGCCAAGGCAAACAAGGCAATCAATTCATCTGGATGGGTATGTAGTCCCAGCCCAACACACACAGCCAATTCCCATGACCGTCACTGCTGCTGCTGCGCTCTCTCTCTCTCTCTCTCTCTCTCTCTCTCTCTCTCTCTCTGTCTGTCTGTGGAGCAGGGCAGGGCTGTGTTAAAATGGTGCTGAATGAACTGGAGACGGGGGTGGGGGTGGGGGGAGGGTCAGGGGGCAAACAGGAGGGGTATCATGCCCACGATGAGGTGCTCTTCCTGGGCTTGGCTGCCCTGACAACGACCCTTGGGGCGCCCCGACGGAAAACAAAAGTAGCACCTGCGTTTGGGGAGACTTTCCTGTTTGCTTTGGAAGGCCAAGCACTTCCCTTCCCTCCCTTTTGTGCATTCTCTCTCTCCCTTCCTATCTCTCACTCGCTCATTCTCACTCTTGCTTCATCTGTCCCCCCCTTCTTCCCTTCCTACTGCACCCCTCTCTCTCTCTCTCTCTTCCATTTCACCCTCTTTCAGCCTGTCTTCCTCATTCCCTTCTAACGTAACCTCTCTCTTACCCCTTTCCCTCTCCTTTTTCTCCCCCTCTTCCTATCCCTCCTTTTCTCTCTCTTCCCATCCCTCCCTTTCTCTCTCTCTCTCGCTCCCTCTTCCTATCCCTCCCCTGCCCTCTCCCTCCCTCTCTCTCTCTCTCCCTCTCTCCCTCCCTCTCCCTCTCTCTCTCAGTCTGAGGTCTTTGGGGAGCTGTGCCAAGCCCTTTGCTCTGTGGGCCCGTGGCCAGAGACACACTGCTGAGTCTGCATTATTGCCCTTGCAGCGCAAAGACCTGTCTCCTCAACAACCGTTCGTTCTCTCTCTCGCTCTTTTTCTCTCTCAATCCCTCGCTCATATACTCTCCCCTCTCAACCCCTCCTGTGCGTGCGTGCGTCGTTCGTTCTTTCTTTCTTTCTTTCTTTCTCTTCTTCTTTCTTTCTTTCTTTCTTTCTTTCTTTCTTTCTCTCTCTCTCTCTCTCTCTCTCTCTCTCTCTCTCTCACTCTCTCCTCTCTCACTCTCTCTCTCTCTCACTCTCTCACTCTCTCACTCTCTCTGTTAACTGGGGACATGTGGGTTTACCCCGCCCAGCCTCTCCTTCCCTCCACTGCCAAATTAATTGTGCCTAAAGCGCCTCTAATCGCTCCAGAATCCTGGCAACGGCATGACGGTACACTTTCAACATGCTCCTGCCAGCCTCGCCAAACCGACCGCTCCGAAATAGTTGGCCAGGAACAGGGGCGAGCGACGGAGGAGACCTCAGAGAGAAGACTTGACTACAAAAGAAAGCCACAGTGCGTTTAAGAGAAGCAGGTCACGCGTAATTGCCTCTTTCTTTACACGTTCTGGCATCGGGATTAAAAAACAGGGGCAGTTTCGAGAGCCATTTCTGTCACCCCTCTGGTGCACATATTCAGCCTGGCTGGTTCCGAGCCAGACGCCCTGGGCTGGGCTGGCCTGGTCTGGCTTGAGCTGGCAGAGCTTAACTAGGCCTAAAATTGGGCCACTGCAGGTTGAAGTGGGAGCTGTGGGAGATCTGCAGACACTGGGCTGCGGCACAAAGAGATGTGGACTAAAATCCTAAAACACTCCCTTCTAAACCCTAAACCCTAAGCCTTCAAATATTTAACTGGCATGAATCAGTTCGTCATCATCACCATCATCAGTCACACCACTCTTTGAGTGACAGGGGGAAGTCTAAGTGTTGGAACACAAAAGTGTGCTTAAAGGAGATCCTGGTGTGAATCAAATCCAAGCACTCAGGCTCACACAGACCGCCTGCTAAGGATGCTGAGAAGGGGAGAAAGAATGAGGGGGGGACTTTGAAACCTAATAAAAGGATTGCATTCCTACTCCTAGGCTCCTAGGAAGGTAACCATAGACTGGAGGTAAGGCTAAAAGACTGGGACAAAAGTTAATGTAAAACTGTACAGTACATTTTCTGACTGACATTCTTCGGTTCTGTTCTTTCCTTTAGGACTTCTGCTGCTCCCCTTGGGTTTGTTTGTGTGTGTGCATGGGTCGGTGTGTATGAATGTAGGAACAAGAAAGTTAGTATGTGTATGGTGTGTGTGTAAGCTTGTGTGTGGCGTCTTGGGTATGTGAGTGTGTTTCTCTCTCCCTTATCTGGCTTCTTCAGAATCCACCTCCAGCTACCCGTCTCTCCAAACTGCAACCCACTCCAGCAGCAGCAGTTTCTGTTAGTGAATTTCCTTCCTCTGCCAAAGCGATGATTTTTCCATGATTTCCTCCGCTTACTCTAGGCTTTGGAGCCTGTCTGCTACCTCCTCAGCTCTCTAGCCAAACCATGAATCACCCCTCTCTCTCAAACACAACACGTTCACTAACTGTACTCCAACACCATCAGAGCTGTGAATCAACCTCTCTCAAACACAACACGTTCACCACTCCAACACCAACAGAGCTGCCCTTCTAAAAGTTCACTCGTTTACTGGGTAGGGCCACTCACTGCGTTGTCAATTAGCCATTTTGTGGTGCTGATCGGCACTCAACCTGTTGATTTCATAAAAAAAAAAAAAAAAAAAAAAAAGTTGTGCGACAAAATCACAATTTAACTAACCACCAAAGTCACATTAATTAACCAACTGTCATCTCCATAGTTAAGGGGACAACAGGCGGGGCTGTGTTTTTCTATCTACGGAGCTCCACCTACTGTCTCCGAAATATTAGAAAAAATACAACTACATTGTACATTCTCAACAATCGATGTAAATTTATTTGCAAACCAAAGAGCACGAACCAGAGATTATCATTTTCATGCGCTACGTTGTCTGACACGCTGATAATAAATGTAATTTTAGTTATATCTACTTTCAGTTTCTATTTCGTGGACCCGTCACCAGACATTCTGCAAGCGGGATTACCGCAAAACAAATGCTAGAGACTAACGTAATGAACCATTTAATCATCGAAGTAACTTCGAGGCTGGTAAATTAACAGTAAAAACGTTGCCTGGTGTCCCTTTACCCCACTGAGTTATACAAACTATGAGTGAAGAAGTGACCTTTTTGAGCATGGCATCGTCTCAATCAACATGCAGCCTACAACCAGCTATTTAATTTCTTTTGTTAACACCAAATTAATTAAGGGTTACGTAAGAGGGTGAGTCCTTGTCTTTTGTTCCTGCCTTGAGTCAACACTGGCTCGGGATCTCTGCAAACACAAACGGAAAACAGTTGCTAAGCTTCACGGGAGCGCCATACGGCCCGCCGTATCCTCAGTAATTCCTTTTTCGACTGCCAGTGTAAACAAGACGCTGCTGGACTGAGTTGGGACCTGTCCGTTCAATCTCCCATTGAATCCTATCCCAAATCCTCTGAGGCATATTCATTCCATCTGCATGGGTGCATCACTACCACGCCCTCCCTAATGAAGCCGACAAGACCAGGCTGGGACCTCTCAACACGCGGGGGAGAGAGTCAACCACCGAGGGCAGCTACTGCTAGCGTCATTTTTTTGGCCCGTGTGTTCCATACCAATGATAATAGGACTCCATTAAAAAGGTTTTAAAAACACCACCCTGTTGCCTTGGCAGTATCCAAACTCTCCATGAAGTTGGCAGGGGAAGTGACAATCAGGGAGACACGCACAACCGCATGAAGAGAATAGCAAATGATAGGAGGATGAAATATATATTTCACATGAAAGGGACACCAACGTTTTTACAGATTCCAAAAACAATGATTTGTCTCCAAGAACAGGATGGCTAAACTGTCTACAAAAAGGAGACATCATCAGAACCAATCAATCATGAATTCAATCAATCATGAATAGTTAAGTTCTTCAACAGTGGTTTAAACCTCTATCCGCGCTAATCACCAAACTACTAAAACCAAAATCATTTCAACATCAACACTGATGCCAAATAAAGTCCATCTCTCTGACAGCTTGGACTAAAAGATGAATGACATCGGAGAGTCCGTTCCTCGAGAAGATAAGAATATTTACAAAAGAGACGCACTGAAAGCATATTTGGACTTAATCAGTCATTTGTTTTCCAAACCTGGAAGGAAGAATCGCTTCACAACATGAGGAGGGAACTTTTCCTTCTGTCTCTGTTTTCCCCTGACTACACCATGGTTACCTGAAGATGACTCTACAAGAATGTGATTGATTAACGACCAAGTAACTCTATCTATTCTCGCCGAATGACTTATCTCTAGCGGCGTGTTTACTGGAAGGAACGTGGCGGATTCTGTAACCCTGAGGTGTCAACTTAAGGTTGCCAGGTCAGAGGTTGAAGAAGTCAAATCTACACAGAAGGGAGGAGTGCCTGGAATTGGACTAAGGGAATTTCTTCACCGTGAGCTCACAGGACACAACAAGGTGCAAAATGTTGCATGGACCTCTTAAATACAGACACTTGCAATAGGAAGGGACACATGCCAGTGTTAAACAGAGAGGGTGCAGTCTTTCCAGTAATATCACTACACACATAGCGATCACATAGCAACCATATACACTTCAATACTGTATGTAGACTCCTATACATATAAAGGTTATGTTATGTACGTGTATATCATAATATATTATTTTGAAATACTCTCATCAATTGTGATGCACCATTGAAACAATAGTGATCCGAAGGCTTAAGGGTCAAAAGGGACTTTGGGATTCAGAGACTATTTTGTTCATTAGAGAATATTTCATGAACAAAGGGAGTGGTCACTACCACATGGACATACAGTACCTTCTTTGTGTGGTTGGATAATATTAGCCCGTGGCAAAGGAGAGCATGTGATCTTATACTGCCCTTACTGAACTCTCCATAGACTATGAGTGAGTGAGCGAGTGAGTCATCATCAGGAACACTAGCACACAAATTAGTCTCTGAATTAGCCTTTCAAAGCTAGTCAACTCTAGTGAACCTTCAGAACCCTTATCATGACGCCAAATACTGTGGTTGGTTCTGTTGACAATTCGAGCTAGCAGAGGTCTGGTGCTCTTGCTGCATCAGCTCTAATAGTTTTCATACCATGTCCAAGGCCCCAACTGCTCCCATGCAGCACAGCCATAGCATTCTACAGTCCCAGCATCTCATGCTACAGACATAGTGCATCTGCGTCTCCTCTAAGTACCATTACACTATGGCCAAGATGGTTCTAAGAGCACCCATGCCCTAGGAACCTCTTGAATTCGCTCATGTTATAGTCATGCACATCTGCACCTCCTCAGACGGCTTCCATACCACTAACACGTAGCATCCGCAGTGCACCTCCTAAAAGCGTTCACATGCCACTGACATGCAGCATCCGCAGTGCACCTCCTAAAAGTGCTCCCATGCCACTGACATGCAGCATCCGCACCTCCTCTTAAGTGCTCCCATGTCACGGCCATGCAGCCTTCAGGGCAGGATGCAGCCACGCACCTCTCCCCTTTCAGGAGAGGAAGCGGAACATCAGAGCATCCCGTAGCTCCATTTTACAAGCAGAAAAAAAACATATTATATGTACACATATGCCCCATAAAGAGGCTTCCTGGAAGATGCCATCTGCACGTGTGTGTGTGTGTGTGTGTGTGTGTGTGTGATAGTGTGTGTGTGTGTGTGTGTGTGTGTGTGTGTGTGTGTGTGTGTGGGTGTGTGGGATGGGGGTTCTGTTGGGATGCATTACTGCAGTTTGAGTTCTGCTCCCTCCAGCGGAGCGGACAACATGGCAGGAAGCTGGGCTGAACAGAATGATGGATACTCTGTTCTTCTCACCACAGCTCTCTCTCTCTCTCTCTCTTGGAGAAGGTCACCACAATTACCTGATGGAGCCGCTTAAGCTCCCTAAGTGCAGCACCAGCTCCAGACACACTGCTGCTGCTGCTGCTGCTGTGGCTCACTGAGAGATTTATATGCCAGTCACTCTTCACTCAGAGCAGAGAGCAAATTTGGCTGCAGATGCCAGTGACGGAGAGTGACTATATAGCCTTTCCATTGATGCTATCATTACACTGACTAGCATGAGAGCAGAACTGGGCTTTTATGGGCAAGAAAATACAGATGCAAAATGACAAAAGGGTCCCTGGGGTCTAACACCATGGTAATTGCATTCAGTAATGTTTCTTCAGGTGTGTCGAGACAAGTGGTGTATTCATAGAGAGGGGAATGTGTTCCAACTGAGCTGATGTCAGAGCTACTATGTACTGTATCAATTAAATAATAAAACCATGTATCAATTGAATAATAAAATCATGTTGATGTAATGTCTCAGGTGAATGAACAGGTATGTATGCAGATCCAGGCAGGTCAGATGGGCTGGGCGTGTGTCAGAGGTGTGTTTACCTTCTTCTTGCTGCAGTAGATCTGCCATTTCTTCTCGGCCGGAAGGGCAAACATGGCCTCCCTGTGCTTCTCTGTGAGGTCCAACTCATCCTGCACACAAACAAGACAGACAGAGAGAAAGAAAGATGGAGATTTTATTACTACATTATTACAATATATTGCTATTTTATTACTGTGTGTATTACTGTGCTATAACTAAAGAATTGTCATCCTACAAGTTATCGCACAACATAAAACTGTATTTAGAGACAACGAGCGAGAGGGAGGAAGGGGTGGGGGGAAGAGGGAGAAAGAGAGAGAATATGAACCTGGCAGACACTCAATAACCATGCAGTCATTGCACGTCTCATGACACGACATAAAACACGGATCCCGCCTCGGAGAGGAAGACTTACGACAGGCCTCCAGCCACCATTAAGTGAAAACAATGGCGTTACATTCACACTGTTATGATATTGCTGGATGTGAACCAGCTGTGGAAGGCGTCAGCGTCAGACAGCTCCAATATGGCCCTGGGGGCAAGCGGGCAGGGCCGGAGTCGCCGAAGAACAATACCCGACCCGGGCGAAGCCGCCGATAGCCCGGCACGCCGACGGAAACCGCAGCCACCCTTGCTTGTTTTTCAAACTTTCCCTTAACCTACAAATACTTCCTTCCTCAGCCAGTGAACAAAGACATGTGGAGAGCCAGGAAGTAGAGATGGAGGGAGCGAGGGAGGGAGAGAGAGAGAGATGGAGAGAGGGAGAGAGGGAGGAAACGCTTGCGGGTGACGGATTCACTCAGGGTTGCCCGTGGAGGTTCCCATGAATGGCCTGGGCCGGTGAGCGGCCATGTTTTTTTGTCCGAGCTTTGGAGTGGTTTTTCGAAAAACTCTCCAGAATGTTTTCCTGGCCTTTTGGCTTCTTCCACAGAAAAAAGATCACAGATGCAAAAGCCAGCCTTTGACCATGAAACCCCATGTTCTACGTAAATGACTCCCAAAAAACACTCCTCTCGTTCTCCTCATGTACTTAAAATAACACACACTCCATACACTACTCACACACACATACGCATTTAGTTGTGGTTGGCTGCTCTTGTGAATGGGAGTGGGTTCACATAGCTGACAGGGGGGAAGCCACTGTATACACACACACACACACACCACACTTGTGTGTCTTCTTCTGCAAGTCCTGGCTGGATGACACTGAGAGCGCTATTAAATCATTTACTCGCGCACACACTCTCACACACACACACACACACACACACACACACACACACACACACACACACACACACACACGTGCATACATTGACCCCTTCATGCTGTAAATCTGTATTCACTCCCTCACATACCCAAAGAGACACACACACACACACACAACACTCTTCCCCCATATTTACTGGCCTATGGGGAATGACGCTACGGACTTATGAAATGTCAGCACCCATGGACAGCCTCTCACACTCCCCCTCACTTGGACTTGGTTTGGCCCGACCATCTACAAGATCTCACTATGACACACACACACACACACACACACATACTGGACATGCGCCACACGTCTCCACCTGAATGGTGACGCCATCGAGCACCCCCCCAACACACACACACACACACACACACACACACTGTGGCAGCAGTTGCAGCTGTGGCAGTGTGGTGGTGGGTTGGCAGGGAGCTCAGGGAGGTTGGTGGGGTGGCCGCTCCGCAAGCCGCCTCTCTGGAGGGGGGCCTTATTTTCGGGGCGTAGAAGCCCCGCGGATTCGTTAAATTAGTACCTGCGCCCGTTGCATAAGCTCGGCGGTGCATTCCTTGGCAGCTGTACTCTCTCCACGGCAAACACGAGCCAGATGTTTTGGGCGCAAACTTAATAGCTTCATGCACCAGTTATCGAGAACATCCCCTGAACCCCTGCTGCTCGCTTACACACCCACCGAAACACACACACACACACACACACACACACACGTACAGTAACAATACACACTCACTTATATTCGCATATTTATACAAACACTAACACACACAATCTCTCTCTCGCTCTTTCACACACAAACATGCAAAAACACTCAACATACAAAATCCATACTCTTTGTCTTCCTTACATAGACATACACGCACACACGCACACACACACAGACACACACACACACACACA
>JAODXP020000025.1:12494389-12504389 GCA_027497455.2 Sardinella longiceps
AGGAAGGAGAAAGACAGAGAGAGAGGGAGCAGAGAGAGGCAGAGAGAGAGAGAGAGAGAGAGAGAGAGAGAGAGAGAGAGAGAGAGAGAGAGAGAGAGAGAGAGAGAGAGAAAGGTGGGATGAGAGAAAAGGAGGGAAAAAGTGAGAGAAAAAAGAGAAGGAGAGTGGAGAGATGGAATGATAAGAAAGAGGAGAAAAAAGTGTGAGCAAGGGATGAGAGAAAAAGAGAGGGAGAGAGAGAAAAAAAGGGAGTACATGAAAGGGAGAATGAATAAGGAGCATGACTAAGAGAGAGAAGGGGAGGGAGAGAGAAAGAGAGAGAGAGTTTGACACAGACAGAGAATGACTCTGTGTGTGTGTGTGTGTGTGTGTGTGTGTGTGTGTGTGTGTGTGTGTGTGTGTGTGTGTGTGTGTGTGTGTGCGCACGTACGAGTATGGGGGGGGGGGGTAGGAGATGAAAGAGAATAAATAAAGGCAAATTGAAAAATTGAGAGAAGGAATGTGACTCAGAGACAGATGAAACACATGAGAGAGGTAGATAGAGAGCGAGAGAAAGGGAGAAACCGAGAGATAGAGAGATAGAAAGAGAGAGAGAGGGAAAATAAACAAGGCAGATGGGAGGTCGCTAATCCAACGTAAGAAAAGAGCATCTCTATTTGATCTGTAATTAGCTCCCATTAGCCGCCTTTGAATTAGAGAGACCAGAGCTAGCCCTAAATAACAGGCTAATGCGGCCACCCACTCCCATTCATTAGCACAGCACATACGGCCCAGGGGGACACTCCTGCTGAGCATAGCATAGCATAGCCTAGCGGACTCATCATCACACACACACACACACACACACACACTATATATATAAAGGGCTACCAATCTTACCTTACCATTAGCAATGTTATAATGATAACGTAATGTTTGGTTTGTTCCTGCTATGTAATACGAATTTAAATCCAGAATGTTTCATCACTTCGAATTAGTTTAGGTTACTTGCAGAATACATTATGATACTTTAATGTAAAGAGAAATATTATGCTAAATATTTAATGTAGTCTAGTATGTAGAATAGTCCTGGGTTCCGGCAAAGGAAAGCTTCCTTTCCTCTGTATTGATTTCCCTCCATCTTAAGAAGGTCAAATGTACACCATAGCCCCACCACAAATGTTAGTTACCACATCTCCTCATTTACTTTTAACGAACATTAGTTACTTAATGGACAGACCCGTGTTGCTTAATGCTAACGTAGGAAGTGGCTGGAGTGTTAGTGTAGAGACTCAGCAGGGGACTGATTCTTCTAGAAGGCTACGGAACTAGTCTTCATGCGCTACGTACCACCAGCTCAGAGAACATGGCGTCCAGCTCGTCGTAGGTGGGCATGGGCAACGCCGGCTCCATGGTCTGCAGGGCGAAATCCTCGCGTAGCCGGTAGGTGATCTCGGGGTGGTCGTTGCTCTGGAAGCAGCAGAAGAAGAAGGACCCGCGCCCTCCGCCACCTCGCTTTCGTGGCGCCATGGTGACCGATTATGGGATGGAAGGGCACTCAGTTCAGTCAAGGTGGGTGACGGGGTGAAGGAGAGGGTGAGGGCAGGGCAGGGGGAGGGAGCGGAGGAGGTCGGGACTCCTCGACGTCTCGATGACCGCCGACCTCTCTCAGAATTGTGTCTCCGTCACCAAATCCTGTGCGAAAAAGAGAGAGAAAAAAAGGAAGGGTTAGAAACAGCTGGAAAAAATCTCTAAAAAGACAAACCACACAGTCTGGAGATAAATATGACAAGGTAACTACAAATGATAACAGGCGAAAATTGGCAAGGAAACCGAACTACTTCAACTGGCTCTGCTTCAGTAGAGAGTAAAAAGCATGGAAAAATATTAGTGCATATTTGCCTTTCAACATGTCAAACATGGCATATCATCACATTAGAGCAGACAGGATGGGCCCAGGGAAATAAAGCAGGTGAAACAAATGGCTTCATACAATCCAATAAACACACATCGATCTCAGAGAGGAGCCATTTTCACACAGGAAATGGGGCGGAGGACCTAGAGCATCATTTGTCTGGATTACGCTAGTAAATGACCCTGCGTGCATGTGTGTGTGTGTGTGTGTGTGTGTGTGTGTGTGTGTACTCCCTAGAGATCCAGAGATTGCAATCGGGAGGACAGTCTATTTATATAATCTCCTCTCTCTCCTCTTTCTCTATTTCCCTTTCTCTCTCTCTCTCTTTCTCTCTCCCTCTCTCTCTCTCTCTCTCTCTCTCTCTGGTGTTCAGGTCCAGGAGGCTTTGTATTCGGATACTCTCGGGGAACGGAAGAGTCCCCGGCTCATGTTGCCCAGAGGTCAGGCGCTGATCCGCTGGCTAAGTGAAGAGGCCGGTGGCTTTCTAGCGAGCGAGCGAGACCGGGCTGCCAGGAGCGAGTGCCAGGAGATGGAGCGTTTAAAGAGGGAAAATTACCTGAGAGGGCCTCCATTCAGAAGCCACTGTAATGATCCAATAATGAGCCTCTGGACTCTGAAACACTCCAAAGAGAGTTGAGGCTTAAGTGTTGGAAGGAGAGCCCCCTTTTGTTAGGCTTCTGGCAGCAACGCCGACAAGAGTTTTTTTTTTTTTTTTTTTTTTTTAAAGCGAGGGGAATGAGTCATGATTTGAGTCAAATGGCCAGGATCGAATTTGAGAAAATTTCAGCGATTTAGCCACAGTCATGCACAACTGAGCACAAATGCCTAATTACAGCCTTCCTTTTAATTAGGAGGAGCTTTTTTAAAAAAAAAAAAAAGAAAAGAAAAGAAAAGAAATAAAAAAAAAGTCAATAAAGGCTTGCTTGAAGAAATGGGGCCCCTACTACTACAACAAGAGGCACTTGCAGGCTGGCTCGATACGTAGACTCCGACCGCGCCAAGAGACTGCTAAATCAGCTAATTACTGCAAACAGCCCATGCAAATGTACAGTAAGTGCTGGTTAGGCAAAAACCTGCCCCACCAAAACCAAGAGGAGGCGTAAAGCATAGATTTACATTTAATTAATAAGTCGCAATAAGTTTAAAGCTTAATATGCTACTCATAGGTCTAGATATTTAACGTTAACAACAAGTCTTCCACTAAGTCTTTGACTGCAGTGGTGCAAAAGGGATGAAGTGGGATTTGTTTTGGGAGTATCTGAGAATCTGATCTGTGCTGACACTGTTCCTATGGCGACACTCTAGTTATTCCAAGATTCCCAAGCCTTTCCCAGCAATGCATGTTGTAGATGGTCTGCTTGGCTTCGGAATGGCATTCATGCATGGCTCA
The DNA here is from genome assembly GCA_027497455.2 of Sardinella longiceps. NCBI lineage: Eukaryota > Metazoa > Chordata > Actinopteri > Clupeiformes > Clupeidae > Sardinella > Sardinella longiceps. Next base: position 12,497,674 of record JAODXP020000025.1, read on the forward strand.
GCTAGTTCCTATTGTTGCTCCCTACAAGCCATGGAAAAATGAGAACCCCTTTCTACTCCGCTCTTGTACGCTGCTCCCATGCTCCATATTCCCAAGAAAACAGCTGTTGCCTAGTGTGTAATCCACGCTCCGCCAGAGGGATCTGACCCTGCATAACTGGAATACTCGCTCTCCTTCATGCGGGGTTGGACCGGACAGGTGTGGCGGGTGGTGCGCTCACCTGTGAAGCGTGCAATTTCACGAAAAGGGCAATGAAACGTGTTTATTTTTAGCTAACGCGCTAGCAGAGGCACTAGCATACGAGGCGAGCGGGTATCCCAGCACAGCTGTGAGCCCTGAGGGGGGGGTTCTATGCGACAGGAAGTGTGGGAAAGACCGACAAAAATCTGCCCTGCCTGCTTAAAAAGACGGAGGGGTCAACAAACCATGGAAGGCATAACAACAGCAGCACTACCACCAGCAGCAGTAGCATTGCAACATGCAGGTCTCTTTGGAGTCGACCCGGCGACCGCATCTGCAAAGAGTTCCAAACAAAGGATGTGAGCTGATCCTTCATTGAGTTTTACAGCGTCTCACTTCCTGCCAGTGATATGGATGGATGCCCACCAATGGCCGGCTGTTGTCCTGCCCGGGCCTGAACACGGCAGTGTTGCTCACGGCTGGAACAGCTGTGGCCTCGCCAGCAACCCCCCACCACCCCCCACCCCACCCCACACACACCCACACACACACACACACACACACACACACACACACACACACACACTTCTGCCCACATCATCTGACGCCACATCTGAATTCCCAGCTGCCACTAGGAAGAGAGGACTGGCGCTAGCTTAGTGCCCTATCTGTACCAACTGCCCCAGCCACCCGCCCACTGCCAAACCAACCCACGCTTCTCTCCAACCTTCGATCGAGTTGCTGCACGCATCCGGTATAAAAAAAAGGAGTCGCCGCCACATGCATGAATGGTTCCTATTCAACTGAGGGACAATCCTGGCCCGATTGCAGCAGCTGTAATCTGCCGCTAACCAGCATGTGCTTGAAATGAAAACAAATGTTACGCACGCGGAGAAACCGCAAGAGCAGTGGTAGGCAGGTGGAGTGCTGGGTGCGTGAATTCGCCTTTTATTTCCATGTGCGGCACAAATCCAGTCGCTTGGCAAGCCTGCCAACCTTGCCCTTGCAAGTGGCGATCCTAGCACACGTGCTAAAAAACTCCCGACAGGAATTAACGTTTAAAGCCTAAACCCTCAAAGACCACCCTGAAACCGTTGCCAGATTACCAATGCAAGGAATCAAAGGGCTCGATGGGTTCGCTGGAGGGTCTGCTATGCCATGCCACTCGCTGTGCCAGAGGTCAAAGGTCGACATGCCTTCCCACCCCTCTCTGCAGTGCCTTGTCAAAACACGGCCTCTGTGAAGGCGACTTGAGAGGAATCACAACAGCTGTCTGCACCTGGACGACTGTTCCTACCAGCCTGGTGCTTTCAGACAACCCCCTCCGACAGCAACGTTCAAAGAGGTGCCTGCAACATCCAAAACCGCTGTGAGACAACACAAACAAACCGTGAATCACTGGCTGAAGAGGCACGCACGTCACGTCAGCACTGCAAGAAAAGATAGGAAAAAAAAAAAAAACCCACGCCATTCGAAATGTGGGATTCCGGAGCACCCATCTGGCATTGCTTAGCAACCTGTTTTTTTGTATACAATTCCTAATGGTGTCTTAGTTAAAAAATGTTTTTAATGTTGTCATGTTGCCAGGATGTCAGCAGTTGGCTAGCCTTGTTCCAATTCCCAATTGGCCATGTCTAGACAAGGCTAAATCTAGGTTGTTGTTACAGGTCACCCCTATCGGGAGACTCTCGATTACCAGGCTGATTTTGTGGGAGCTCGGCTTGTTCGCTGGCAGCAGCAGACGGACTCTGATTCATGCGAGCCACTCAGCAAGTTTATACTGTGCATTTTTCTACTTCTTTTTTTCTTTTTTTTTGTTGGCCAGAACCGCTGAGCCGATAGCTACAGGCTGCAGGGGGAAACTGTACTCGGTGCACCGAAGCAGCCGGGGTCACCGTGGTCGATGAGATCAGCCTGCGGTGCCACCGGATGACCTTTGGGCCCATGAGCTGGTGGTTTAACGCCAGACAGTAATTGCGCTGCAAAAGTGGTGAGGGATCGGGAGGAGCAGGAGACGGGCATTATGACAATGGGAAGAAACTGAAGACAGACACACACGCTCACCAACACACACAGAGACAAGCACCCGACACACACAAACACACACACACACACATATATACACAATCGCAACCAGACAAAAGTAAACACTTGCACATACACGCACGGACACAAAACAATCCTGTTCTCTTGACCGCAGGAAAGATGCACAATTGCAGTGGAGATCAACATTCCGGCTGCTCTAAGCCCCGCAGAGATTGCATGACTGACATGCGCGCACGGACACGCACGGACACAGACAGACATATGGACAGACACAAGCACCACACACACACACACACACACACACACACACACACACACACACACACACAGAGGCATGTGCACACACACACACACACAGACACACACGCACACACACACACACACACACACACACACACAGGCATGGGACAAACAAGCTGAGCACACAACTAAAATACCCTCTGTAACCCAAAGCATTGCAAAAGTGGCTGGCCTTCTGAGGACAGTTTACACAAGTCCAACTGTATGTTTCCAATCGAGGCCCGACTCTGACTGTGTTGTTTTCTAAAGCAGCACAGTGCTGAGCTGGCTCCATTACTCAACAACAGCTGAGATCAAGAAATTAAAATGGCTGATTTTTTTTTTTTTCCCTTCCCTTTAGAACATTTCTAATCTTGAAATGTTTCTCGCGTCAAACTCTTGCACAAGGAGGCTTAATCAACATCTTAACAAATCTTCCGTTGCTTGAAAGAACTGTGTAATTCCGCAAACCGATTTGTGCGGCTGTAATAAACAAACACCAAAGTGAGACTATGGCTCCAGACATTAAAAAGGACTCATGACTTCCAAGTCTGAAAGAGATTTGCAAAAAGTATTTGTGACGTGTGTCAGCCAACAGCGTTCCGCTTTTCCCCCTTCGACAGAAGGACTGTCAGCTATTTTGTCTGTCTCCAAGCACCAAGCCAAAATTGAGTAGCTCAGAGGCCTATAGCCTAAAACATGTATAAACAAATAATAAATATAAATGTATAAATAAAAATATATGAATGAACAGCTGTTACAAGTTTCTCTAGCTTCCCAATTTCACCCAAGGGAGCGTACATGTCCTCTCTGGGGGTGGGTGGGTGTGTGTGTGTGTGTGTGTGTGTGTGTGTGTGTTGGGGGGCGAGCATTATCGGCCCTACATCTCCCCCAGAACAGCGCGTGCTCACACACAGCGGCTATGCATAACTCCAACAGCCTTTTATGTTCTGCCTGCCATGACAGTCAAAACAGCCGACGGATTAAGATTTCAAGGCAGACGCCGGCTCAGGGAGGTGCTCTTATCACTGAGGGGGTAAGCCCAGTGAAAATGACCATCTGCAGCTAAAGAGGGGGAAAGGAGATTGAGAGGGATAGGGAGAGAGGAAAACGAGTGGAAAAGAGGAGGAGGAGGAGGAGGAGGGGAGGAGAGGATAAGAAGGAGGAGGAGGAGGGAGAGGGGTTAGAATGTGGAGAAAGGTGGTGAGGCAAAAGTTGATAGGATCTTCATAGCAGTTCATTGATCCTGCATTCCTGGCAGGCCAAAAAAAAAAAAAAAAAAAGTGACAGGTCTGAGACGGCCTATCTACACTCACGATCGAGAGAAGCGAAGTGACTGACAGGTACATATGTGGTAAAGAAGCTAAAGCCTGCCTCTCCTGCGGAGTTTCACAGAAAAGCTTCGTCTCTCACATACCTCTGCCAGACAAGATTCAGCTCAAGCATCCCATCCCATCTGCAGACGGGCCTCTGGAAGCCAAACCAGTGTAGTGCACTTCTGACGCACTAGTGAATTGGCCTGCTTATTTGGCCAGCGCTTTCTCGGCGGCTCCGCAACGCCAAATGTTTCTGTGACTTTGAGAACATTGTGTGTGGGTTGATCAGCAGGGGTTACCCGTTGTGTTGACTATAATGTGTGTAGCCGGGAATACTTTCCGGAGAATACTTTCAGCTCCAAGTCATCTTGAACACAGCTTTAGGCTACATTCACTCACATATCTTAAAAGATCCTTATGTAGGATCGGCAATTCCTTTGCCATTTTCTCAGAGTATAGGCTACTGCACACCATGGCTTGCCATCCGAAACTTGCATTTCCCCCATCTCCACCCAGAGTCAGACGGAGTCGAAACAGCCACCTATCCCTATAAAGGGTGACGGAACTATGACCATGACTCTTACCTGGCTAAGGTAAATTGGGCTAAAAAGAGTTGGGTCTGTTTGATACAGCGGCCACACATGGTAGAAGAAGGCATTAGCCTGTACTGTAGGGAAGGTGGACCAAAGCTAGTTGACGTGCATGCTAACTTCAGTGGAAGTCTTATACCGCCCCTTTAAGCCCAAAAGTTATGCCCCTGAACATGCGAAGCGAAAACGTCAAGGGGACACTAAGACAACAATAAAAATCACATTGTAAAAATCTTTTATAAAACGTCAAGTTGCCAACCACAATAGATACCAAGGCTTTACATAAATAACCGGCACAGATCGACTGCCAGTGAACTGCAGCCAAGAAGGGAAAAAGAGTATTTTATTAAAGTCCTCCATAGGGCAAGGAGAACGAATGTACACAGACGTTTCTATAGCAAATATCAGCATAGGAACTGGCAAGAGCTCCTTCCAAATGTGGGGAGAGATACTGATGCTCGGGAAAGAGTGGCTGTTTAGCCAAAATAAATACGGTCTCTCTGCTAACAAATGCACAACAGATTCTATAGAACTCCAGACACACATAGCAACCGCGGCTCACCATTGCCTTAATTGGAAAAAGAATTCTGGCCCAATTTTTTTTTTTTTTTTTTTTGTTATCATTCTGATGGAATGGCAAACAAATGCATCAGAAAATACTTGACATGCTGCCTGAAATTACTGGGTCTCCTCCGTTGCCAAGCGCATGTGACAATGATTATCCAGCATAAACTCACTGACACAGGCAGACAAGAGGAGAGGAGAGCAGAGCAGAGCAGAGGAGAGGAGAAAAGAAGAGGCGGCCAATGCTCATTTCTGTGAACACTTGTAGCTTGGCCTGTCCTTCTATCCAGCATTCTTATGTTTTGGAATAAAAAAAAAAGGAGCATTAAAAAAAATGCAGCCACTAGCAGTTCTACGATGCAATCTGGTTCCCTTCCTGCAGGGCAGTTTGTGTACTGTATGTCTATGTGGAGCACCAGCAGTGGTTCTTGTGAAATATTAACAGTGGTCAAGTCGAACAGAACAGTGCTTTGGGAAGGAGGCATTTCACAAGGTGTTCCCGGCACAAGGACCACACGTGAGCCACAAGGCACACTCCCGCACCTTGGCCCAGGAAAGCATAAAAAGTGGGGGAAAAAATGGTAGGGAAAAAAAAAAAAAAAAAAAACGCTCTGTTTGAAGAAGTCAAGGATATGTCAAAACAAACAGACTACTAGCAGCACCTGGCTTGCCAGAAGTCCAGCGTCTCCCTCTCTCTCACACACACACACACACACACACACACACACACACACACACCCTCTCTCACACTCACACACACACTTCTGCAATCAGGAAGAAGGGGGTGGGGGACTGAGATGAGTGGGAGTTTTCACGGCTTTCTGCTGGCCACAAGGTCAGTGTACCCACACCCTTGAGTTTACAAGTGCACCACAGTCTGCCCCGAGCTGCAAATCCTCACAATTAGGCAGCGCATTACACAACTGAATCAAAAAGATCATCGCCGTAATAGGATGATGGCTTTCTATTGGCCTCATAAGACTCCAGTTTAAGAGCTTTCATGACGTCAGAATTTAGGTGGCTTACTTCCATCTCGAAACCTCAAATCACAAAAACATGTTCACCACCCCCATCAGACACACACACACACACACACACACACACACACACACACACACACACACACACACAGCGCCTAGCCTAATAAACACAATTATAATTTCATACCGAAGCATTGTGTGAACACTTACTATACGGAGTCTTCAAGACTGCATTGTTCCAGTCTACGTCAAGTGTGTGTGTGTGTGTGTGTGAGTGTGTTTAGTCCAAACACAGCAAGCACACAGCAGTTAGACCCTATCCCGTCTCCTTTCGCATTACTGCCATGGTGTCGCTCCCTTGTTTTCAAGCAATCTGGTGTTGGACTCCATGGACAGAGGGACTTGCCCAGAGGGTGAAAAACTACTAAGAGACCCACGTGGGTGGATTTACTGAGAACCGACGGCCTGCCTGCCTGCCTGCCTGAGTCCTGACCCCACCTCTAGGATCTTAGTCCCTAACAATAAGTTCTGCCTGCCTTGTTTCTGTGGGAGGGACTCACAGCGACACCATCCTAAGGTCACTCCTGTATGGAGAACATACTTCTGTTGTTGGGGTGTTGTAGTTTCAACTCGGGAATAGAATTAGTAGGGTTGTAACTGGATGTTAAAGATGGAAGAACATCAGTATAACAATGTGCCATGAAGCTAGGGAAGTGTTAGATTGTCATGACATGGTTCTTGACATGATCAACTACCTGTAC
>JAODXP020000025.1:12509389-12511889 GCA_027497455.2 Sardinella longiceps
GCTTCATGGCGGACTGATTCATGGCCAGTGTAGAAGTCTTTGAGGGTAGTTTAGGGGTTAGGGGCTACATTGGGACTCAGCCTTTGGATCCTCCAGTCTGTGGTGCTGGGATCAGATGGTCCGGGTCGGACTGGGGCTGAGGCTAGGATGGGATATGATGGGATGGCGGGCCAAGAGCCGCATGTGCGTGTGGTTTCCAATCCCAGTGTAATGGCGGAGGGAGGGAGGGAAGGAGGGAGACTTCCAGATGAGATGTGAGATGAGAGGGATATGGAGGCTGGTTGGCTGCTTGGCTGGCCTCACTAACAGCTCTATTAGTGGAATGGAGCTCTTCATTAATCATGCATATGGGAAGTGGAGCGGTCTGGTCTGTGGGGCTGGTGCGGTGCGGTGAGCTAGCATTGCTGGCTAAATGCTAGACCTCTCCATCTCTCTGTACACACACACACACACACACACACACACACACACACACACACACACACACACACAAACCACCCCCCAACTATTCCATGTCAAGGCCATCTGAGCTACCACAGACAACACTGTAGAGATAGGACCACTAACACACACGTACGTACACACACACACACACACACACACACACACACACACACACACACACAAACACACACACACACACACACGGGGCCAAAAGCCATGGTGGGGTTCAAATTCCAAACTCCAGAGGAAGTGTGTGTGGACGAATGAAACAAACATATACAGAGAGAGAGAGTGAAAGACAGATAACCTAAAGGCAACTCCCCCTATGTTATCCATAGCATAGCAAACATGCCCCGCATACAATAAGACTATCCCCCTCCCCCAACAATCTCACACTCACACACACACACACACACACACACACACACACACACACACACACATCTAACTCTAACATCTAACTGACACTCCAATCAGTATAACCATAGGGGTCTTCCTAGATTTCTCACCTTGTTTACAAAGCCATGTGAGCTTTGAAGCGCTTGGAGTGATTAAATGCTGCTATTCTATGTAGCTACTCCCCTGTTCTGGTGTCTCATTTCAATGTGAATGCAGCGACTTGAGTAGGTCTGAATGGAGAGCATTTGTTAGAGCTAAATGACTAGTCAGTGTTGGGACAAGCGGCTGTATGGAGAGCATTAGAGGAGCTAATAGAAGTGGATGGTCAGCAAAGTATGGAAGAGAGTGTGGTGTGTTTCAAGAGATTGGTGTGTGTGTGTGTGTGTGTGTGTGTGTGTGTGTGTGTGTGTGTGTGTGTGTGTGTGTGTGTGTGTGTGTTTGTGTGTGTGAGAGACTTTAGACAGGCAGGCAAGGCATATGAGGCCAAATAAGATCTATGACGCTAAAGGAGACAATAGAATCAGACTTGATTGTGTGTGTGTGTGTGTGTGTGTGTGTGTGTGTGTGTGTGTGTGTGTGTGTGTGTGTGTGTGTGTGTGTGTGTGTGTGTGTGTGTGAGATGCCAAGTAAGATCTATGATGCAAAAGCAAACAATGGAATGGGACTCAGGTGGTGGCGGTGTGGGTTCAGACGGTCTCGTACAGGCAAGGTGCTTTTGTGTGGAGCTCTTGCCTTAGGGCTTTCAGACAGCTAAAAAGATGGATGTGGGGAGATAGAGAGAGAGAGAGAAATAACTTCAAGGCGTCAGTGAAAAGTGACAGGACCAGCCTGATATGTTGAGAGAGAGAGAGAGAGAGAGAGAGAGAGAGAGAGAGAGAGAGAGAGAGAGAGAGAGAGAGAGAGAGAGAGAGAGAGAGAAAGAAAGAGAGAGAGAGAGAGAGAGAGAGAGAGAGAGAGAGAGAGAGAGAGAGAGAGAGACAGACAGACAGACAGACAGACAGAGAGATACAGCTATTAGTGCTGCTGACGGAGAGCTGAGAATGCTGCACTCTCTGACCCACAGGCGGGCGGCCATTATCTGCTGTTTACTCTGCGGGAGGGAGGGGTGAGACGACTAGCGTCTTGACTGACTGACAAGACACAAACACGGCGCTGGGGATGGAATGTCAGTCCGCACCACCGCCCAATCACTGCCCCAGACTTTTGGCCACCCTTCTGTCCTCCTTAAGAGTCCTGAGAAGCCAAGAGGCCAACTCAAACCAGAGCACAATGGAAGCATCTTCCACCACCCAGCCTCGGACTGCAATGCAGCACTCCTCCTCCCCCCCTTCCACCCCTCCTTCCTCCCCCTTTCAAAAAAAGAGCAAAAATAAAGAGCTATTCATGTTCATTCATTAGGTAGCTTGGTTGGGTCCTGTCTGTCAGTCAGTGGGCGTCTTGGTCACTAGAGGTGGGGGAAGGGGAGAAAAAGCAGTTCTGCTGTCTCCATATGATCAACGCTTCCACCAATTCCACGTCCCAATCTCACTCATTCCCCCCTAACCCACGCCCCAATCCCAAAATGCGGAAGTGGCGATACATAGATGAGTTGGCAATGTACACGCCATATAGAAATGTGTGTGTGTGTGTGTGTGTGTGTGTGTGTGTGTGTGTGTGT
>JAODXP020000025.1:12521889-12561889 GCA_027497455.2 Sardinella longiceps
AGTAGACATGCAACCAGTCGCCGCTGTCGTTCATTAATCTGATGAATTTAATACTGCAGTGATTGATGGGGTGGGTCTTGTTGTGATACCATAAAATTTTTGCTAGTCATAAGAAGCCATTGTTTTTTTAATTGAATTGAATGTGTTGCTACATAACTCACATTGCTTATTAGTACCTAATAATCAAAACAAGCCTTTCTTTCAAGAAAACAACTTGTTTCCTGCACTGCACTGGAAATTCTCTTACTTTCTTACATATTATAGTTACAAAAATTACTCAAACCAATTTTAAAAAGTCTGAGAAAGGGCTATTGGTCTGAAATGTTACAGTATTTTTTAAATAAAATAAAACTATTGGGAGCAACCAGACTTTCTCCTTGTACACCGTCTTGCCTTTTTCAGTCCTGCTCACAGTTCCAAAGCTTAGGATGTGCAGGCTTTCACTACACTTTTTCCAAACCTATCGAATGCCTGTTTGGGGAGTCTGTTTTTGTCATGGCTAACACAAGGCCAGTGTGCCCTGCTCTTAGCCTTTATATTATGTGCCGGATGCTCATGGATGAGTATCAGCACACGTCATGCATCAGAGCCAGACACTTTTTTTTTTTTTTTTCAAACGCGGTGCGATTCTATCAGCATAGGTACTTCTGAGAACACATGCGCTTGTGCCCCCTTTGCACTCAGTGACACTCAGTCCCCATATTTCTCCTCGGAGTAGATAAGCCTAAGTCACGCATCTATCTGTGCCTGGATCGAGATCTGGACAGCAGCAACAAGAGCGCACATGCAGCCACTGCATGGGTGAGTGTCATATTTGAAGAAACAGCAAATAGACTTGAGACTTGAATGTGTGGAACAGCAGCTTGCGTTCATAAATCTCAAGCAAAAAGGAAGTTGAGTGTTTGTTATCCTGCTTCATCAATCTTCCCCATAACTTAGACCTTTTTTTTATAAATATTTGATCTGTCAAACAATTCTATTGAGCGGAAAGACATATTGTCCAGGATGAAGGTTGAACATGTGCAACGCAAATGAGGCTCCAGACCGGGACTTGGAAGTGGACCGGGCCGGACCGGCTTCGCCAGGCCTGCTGTCTGCCATGCATACTGAAACATTCCCAAACTTTAATGGGGAAAAGGAAGGCGGGCGGAAACACGGCAGCTGCTGGCTCTGTCGGTGCCATTGCCGGTTGCTGGGAACGCGCTTACGCCCAATAGCTGGAATCAAAGAGGTTAACGGCCTCAGTTTGAATTCGCCAATCCCCCCAGATGTGTCCTTGTCTTTTTTATGGTCTCCACTTAAAACTCACGCAAACAGCCTCGCATGGGCATGGGCCTCAGAACACGGGCTAGCAACAGTGCTACACAGATGCTGCCACAGGGCTGTCAAGAAGCCTTCTCAAGAACATCATCTTGAAAGGAAACAGCCAAGCATGAAAGTGCTAAAGTCACAGAGGAGGCTGTTTATGATGATACACAGACAACTTTTTGAGCAATGTTGTTGAGCAATGTTCCTGCGTTGTTGTTCTGGTATGTTACATTCCTGTTGGTTTTTGGGAATCTTATTTCATCTTGACTCTTCTGGAGAATTTTAATCGTCAGTAGGAAATTGGAATATTGTCATCATCATCCAATCAGATCTCATGGAACTGGTTGTGTGGCTTCCCAGCAACATTGCTCAAAAACTTACACCATGCATCATCAGCCTTCGCCACAGCCCTTAGAATCTTTGGTGGAAAGTGTCAAGAGGGTTTATCAGGATGCTAAAATACATACGACTTAAGAGGATGAATATGTTTAGGCTTTTAAAGAGGCTTTATTTGCCTCTTTGATGTTAAAGAGCCTCAAAAAACAGTCCCTGAGGGAAATCTCACAAAATTTGACCTTTGCCTACTGATCCACAGTACCTGCCGACTGCATCTCTATTTTACAAGTATTGGCTTTGACAGTTCTCACCATAGGTGCAAGAAAGTCTGGATGGTATAAGTGATGTCTTCTTTTCTATGTTGGTTTAACACCAATTACAGTATATTGGTTAAATGCCATTGCAGTTAGGGTAGGATTGGAGGGGATCTATAGTCTCCTTAACTGTATTGGATTAACAATATTCTAGCATTAGCATAGGCACTTGCTATGAGACCGTCCCAGCTACCATTTGGCCTTCATGGGTAACAACTGCCTCAAATAATAGTTTGAATTGAAATAATATAAATTGCACATAGAATAAATCTGTGAACATGAACTATGACATTTTTTCATGTGATAAAGATATGTTTTACATACTCCAAGATAGTAGATTGCCAGATGGATGCTGATGTTTTTGCTTGCAGCTGAGAAACCGAAGAGCAAATTATCAGCACCAGTGTCTTGCCATCTGGGATTCACATCCAATGTTGAGGAGCATAGGCCTATATATAGTTCAAAGGCCATATAGACTAGGCTTGCATAAACACAGACAGTTCCATAGTGTGATTTTTTTGTACATGTCAAAGAGCCATTTGTACATTTCTCATTTTTATTTCTGGCGGCTGTTGTCATAAGGTTAAGGGTCATGGTTAGCAAATCCCAGTGGTTAAAGGCTCAGAGAGGCTAACACTTGCAAGTTATCTCCACCAAGATGCTGACTAGCGTGCAGTACAGCAGCCAAAGTACGTCACCAACCCCCAACAACTTCCCAATCCATTCAAACCTACACCACCACCTACCTACAGCACACACAGGACAGAGACGGCAAGACAAACATGAGCTAACCTACAACCCTAAGCCTTGATACTGGACTAGGGGCACTTTTTGGCAGTATAGGCTATACTTGACAGAGAGAGAGACCAGAGTGACATCCTGTATTCTATGAAATAAGAATCTCTTCCTCAGAGAACAAAACCCCCTGGGCTATTTCAAGACAGTGTCTGTTCCCCATGTGGTGTGTGTGTGTGTGTGTGTGTGTGTGTGTGTGTGTGTGTGTGTGTGTGTGTGTGTGTGTGTGTGTGTGTGTGTGTGTGTGTGTGTGTGTGTGTCCATGTGTCGTGAGAGATAGCTGACGAGACGAGTGGAATCAGCACGCCTGTGTTGTCATAACAGGAGTAAGAGGCTTAGCCTCTGGACTATCACGTCTTGGGCCTTGACTGAGGACTACGGAAGCAAAAACAAGCCCACCTGACGACATACATACCTGCCAAACACGCTATCTATAGAACGGCCTAATTCCATCAAGCTGAGCTCTGTAGCTTAACCTATAGCTGTGGTATAGCACTAACACTATCCTTCTCTTTCCCTCACACACACACACACACACACACACGCACACACACATATACAGACACACACACACATTGTGTGCTATTGGGGAATAAAAGTGGACTTGCAGTGAGTCATGACACCAAGCACCACAGATCTGAAAACATCTGTTCTCCAAACATCCCACTCCAGTACGGAAATAGACTGCAGTTACGTACGTACTGTTTATCGTGGGACCACTGCCAGTGCTTTGCTTGCACAGCCAACAGATCCACTGAGATGTGCTTGGATTTTGAAGAGGCCTCGACACCTTACTGTAGTGCCTTGAAAGTATATGTCTGGATAGGACGCTTGGTTATTGAGGAGCAGAAGGTAAAAGTCTGTCTGTGTGTGTGTATTGGGTGTGTGTGGGTGTGTGAACATGTGTGTGTGTATGTGTGTGTTTGTGTGCGTGTGTGTGTGCGTGTGTGGGCTGGACATATGCCTATGGTGTGGTGGAACTTGTGGTCAGTTAAGGTTTTGCAATGATGAAAATAAAGAGGGGAGGTTGTGGGGGGGTGGGGGGCAATTGGCAGAAAAAGCTGCGTAGCACAAAAATTACCCCTAAAAAACACCAGCAGACATCCAGCATAAGGATTATCATCTCATCGGGACAACTATTTGCTTATTATATGCAATTTTCTCAAAAGAAAGTAATTTCAGCAATCAAATCTGAAGAGATTTTCCTCACGAATCTCCCTCAGAAAGTAGAACATGTTTTTGCCAGTCTTGTTCACTGAAAACCCATTATTGCCAGCGTGATACTATGAAAGTTAACATATCTTGACACTCACAAAGCATTCTCTCGGAGCTGGCACCCGTAATGAGAAAATAATGGTACATTATGCAGTTTGAGAACAAGCATGTAGTCTAACCTTGGCTCAACCTTTAACACTCACAGCTTTTAGCTCCAATACAGCTCAAGTTTTCTACTGAATTAAACAAATGCTTGATCCTTCATTTGAGAGAGTGTCACAAACATATAAAATATAATTCATCAAGTCACGAAGATGTGATTAAGCCTTTAAAAAACACATCGCAACTGCTTTCAGACAAAAGCCTCTTAAGGCCGAGAGCAGCTGAGAACAACATATTCACCAGCTTTTAAAAAAAGCAAAAAGCAAAACAAGGGATGATGACCAAAGTGTACCAGGTAGTGCCCTGGGGATACGGTTGTCAAGGACACCGTGAGGTCACAATGCAGCACACAGAGAGACAGAGAGCGGACCTGGAGAGAGGACCTGGGTGCCTCAGGGAACTCTGGCTGCCTGTCAAGCCGGTAGCAGCACATTGTCCTATTCTATACACACAGGAAAAAGAGAGAGCTTTTCTCAGAAAAAATTACAGTATATTAGTGGGGGAAAAAAAGAAACAGCCTGGTTTTGTTTGCACCTGAACGTGGTTAACAATGATATTATTTGCTTTTGTAAATGTCAAGATGCTTTGTTACAGGTGTGCCTTGATGCGGTTGGGTATGAATGTGAATTGTGTAAACAGACTGAGCAAATAGATATGCAACCACCAACTGTTTCTTTAGCCGGTTTGGTGAATGGGCTTTGTATGCTAACTGTTAAAGCTGGAACACAAATAATGTTGACTTGACTTAATTTATGATCATGGAGCCTCATTTTGTAGCCACTGTTTCAATCTGGATTCTTTCAAATCTGCCCAGGAAATCCATTTGTAGGGCATTGTTTGGTTGACAACTTCCCTCTTCTACACACAACTGCCCTCCATTAACTGATCCATTGTCTTGACTCTCTAACTGATGTCAAATGCTCCAACACACTTATTAGATGTGGGAATTCACAGGATTTTATCAATACAGCTACCATTGTCAATTATTCTTATCAATTCTATTCATTATCAATTCTGTTATCAAAGCCTTACTTCCTTAGTGTGGAATACAGGTAGTCCTACACAGGTTGTCAGTGTCAAACTGTTTTAATTCTGTGTATTAGAGCATTGTTTCAGCAAGTTTGGGCACATAAAATGGTTACTGCTACAGAAAACTTAGCCTTAGACTATACCTATAATGTAGTCAATCCAACTATGTAGAATTGTGCTAACATTTTTCCATTTCACATTCAGAATGAACCATTTACAATGGTCTGAAATATATGCCTGCACTGACAAGAAAAATTGATCATGTTGAAATCACAGGCTACGATTCCAGTGAATTAAATCATAATATGTGATTTTGGGATGTAATTTGCGATTCTTTCCCATTCCCAGTCCTGATACCTGATTCATCAAGTCTGTGATTCAGTGAACTTTGACCTACGCCACCAGTGAGCTGAGTAAGTAAGTTGGTGGAAGAACAACACAGCTAATCCCATCTAGGCAACACGCAGTCCTCCCAGCACAGGAAGGGCATCTGCTCACCTTGCATCAACCTAGGTAGAGTAAAGGCTTAACTCAAGCCCATATACTGCGTATAGTCTGCTGTCTGGATCTCGGTCAGTGTCTCACATTCAAACCTAATCACCATGCTATGTGCCAACAGTGTATCCCCTGCAGGGATTGTCTATGCTACATCCAGCGTTAACAAACTCAATGGCACGCTGCCAACATCTGACTTAACCCTCACTCCACACACACACACACGGACTCAACGCCCCCACACATACACTCATACACACCCTTCCAAAGCAGAACTCCCTTCCCTGCCCCCCTCGTCTCAATGGGACTCCAGCCAAAGGGGCCAGCTTAGCTGCCTTCCCCCGTTTCCACCCCGTCTAGTTTAGCAACTTCATTGAACACGGGTGATGAGTGACTAAGACAAAAGACTCTTGACAGTTAGTTACTCCCCAACATATGCACACACGGATTCCAAGTTCAACTGCCCGAACCCCAACCCCCCACCCCCCCATCACCACACACACACACACACACACACACACTCCAAGTTCAACTACACACCCCCACCCCACACACACACCCACACACACACACACACACACACACACACACACACACACACACACGCACTTGATCCACATTGGGTCTGCTTATGCTCTGACTGGTGGTCTGTCATGTGTCCCATGTTTGTTGCTAATACAAAAACGAGCACAGCAGCCAATGGCCTGGTTACCAGCCGCAAATTGTGCCTCTTCTCATTACCAGGCTAATCTCAACCTTGGCAACACTCCCTCGTTCTCTCTCTCTCTCTTTCCTGTGAAGAGAGTCTGACGTAAAAGGCTGTCCTCCGCCTCCCTTTTCATCACTATATAGATCTTGATACTGGATGTTGATACTGGATGTTCTCATGTATCAAAAGCTTCAAGGTTGTAGAACCTGAAAAAGTTTAGCCTTCACACTGACTCATAGACGATTGTTAGTCTACAGCCTCTCTTTCAGAATCTCTCTCTCACTCTCTCTCTCTCTCTCTCTGATGAGGACACAAGTTTTAGGGCACTGCAGCACCAAAGTGGGCCATCGTTTATCATTGAGGCTGGAGGGTACCGAGGGACGTGGTGCAGAGTGCTAAACTTAGCATCTGCCTCACATGGCAGGCCTACCTCAGAAAGGTGAATCGTGATTTGATTTGACACACAGTTCAGAAGGAATGGCAGATGGCTATACAAAGTCTAGCTACAGCAAATGGTAAAGACATAAGTCTTTACCTACTAAACAAGAATTATTTAGTTCAATTAAAAACAACAAACTTGCCATTAGGAAAACCCATCAAATCATCAGATGAAAATAAATTGCCCACAACAGAAGTGGCAGTAAAAACTGGTAGTCTGAATCAATGAAAAGCAATCCCATTTAGCTTTAAAGACTCAAGGAGTCAACCATGACTGTGGTGGTTAGTACTTTTCTTTTCTCTATGACATCATGAACACACACATAGAGGACTTTTTTTTTTTTTTTTGTTTTTTAATTAGGTCTAATTAAGCGATGGAAAGCAAAGTCAGACTTTTCATTTCCACTTCACTTGAGAAGAAATACTACTTTAATTTGCCTCTTCCTGTTACTAGTTACAACAGAACTATGCAAGAAGCGAAGACAGCAATTCTGCACCCTATTCAGCCGATGACGTGTTCATTTGATGTGAGAAAGTAATAATTATGTCCTCCCAGCTCATTCAATGGAACTTGTTAGACTTGCCACACTATTTTAGTGAAAACCACATCAAAGCCTTTTTAGTAGAAGGTTAACATGCCTTTTATACGTTGAGGAGATCAATGAAATGAGTTAAAGCGAGAGTTGGTGTTTTAAACCCTCGGAATTCCTGCGTCTTTCTCCACAGAGAAGAAAAAGGTGGCTTCTGGGCTCCAGTGAAGCATGATGGCAATTTACGAGGATCCCATGAACTCTGACCAGCCTCCACTTTCTGGCGACCTCTTCTTCACCTCAAAGGAATGGTGAAAGTCTCAAAGTCACCTCTGGCTCCACGTTTCAGGAAGATGAAACGCAGCGCTCTCTCTCTCTCTCGACAGTACATGTGCTTGTCTCACAATAGCCTGAAGGCACGGCAACAATTTGGTTACGGAGATCCAGTTAAGGATTTTCACCTTCATCGAGCCTTGTTTTTTTTTCTGAAGCTTGGCTTGAGCTCAATGCATTTCTTTGCAGGTGTGGCAACACCACTGAATGATAATTGGTTGTGTTGGATTCCCAAACCCCGCTACTTCATGCTACACTGTTGTTTTGCATAAAACAGTCTCCTGAAGAACAACAGTGAACTTGGAAATGTTTCTAATATCATGTAAATGACGTCCTACTAACCAGTTGCAGGAACCACGCCCAAGACAATCATGCCGTTTTTGCATATGACATATGACATCAAGTGCTAAGGGTGAGTCAATGTGGTTGCCTGGCTAAGTCATAACAGAATCTTTCCTACAGTCTGTCTTCGTCTAAAATACACACGTCCTGCAAGCACCTGGTTCACCTGAAACTCAGGTGTTGTTGGCTTCGTCAGCGGCACACAGAGCCTTCCACGTCACCGTGGAAACAGCAGGCGAGGTAACAAAAGAAGGGACAAACAGGTGTGGGACAAAGTTTTGCACAAGTGTTAGTGTGTGTGTGTGTGTGTGTGTGTGTGTGTGTGTGTGTGTGTGTGTGTGTGTGTGTGTACATGTTTGTGGAAAGGAGGGGAGGGGGGGCAGGTGGTACATAACAAAACAAAAAAGAAGCGACGGCACACATCTGCCGCTCGGAGGGAGGGATAGAGGAAGCTGTCTTTCCTTTGCCGGGGTGGAAGGCATGATGATAGAACATGACAGGGCCTCAGTCATCAGCACATAGAAATCTAATTGAAGGTCTGGCAAGAGCCCTAGCTGTCAGCTCAGCCACCAGCAACAAAGCACCATTCACTGAGCCCCAGACTTTAAAGGGCTCAGGCTAATGTGCCTACCAGTAGAGTATTTCTCTATACAGTATGCCCTCGCCATTTAAATATCTGAAAATATGCAAATAAATTCCAAGGGGAATAAATCACAAATAAATCGCAGTTGAAATGCTTGACAGCACAACCAAGCTTCTGAGGAACTCTTTCTACATTTCAAAGCTACCTGCCAGCATGCTATCTTGTCATCCTATGCGGAAGGTCGTGCTAATTTACAGAAGGAATGCTACCTGAACGCTTTTACAACTGTTTAAAAGCGTCGCCCGAGAGGCTGTCTGGCCTCAGCATACCTCTGTAATAAAGAGTCTCTTTCCCTCCCCCAGCCTTGGTTCCCCCCACCACACACACACACACACACACACACACACACACACACACACACACACACACACCTAATACCAGTACCACCACTCTACCCTCTGAATTGGAGCGGCAGGGAGTTTTTTAAGGCCCCTGCGGCCATGCTGAGTCTCGTTTCAGGGCCATGGTGGGAGGATGACGCCCGGGTTTGTGTTGGCCGGGTGCCTCTGTTTATCTTATTAGCCCTGACTGTGGTGGAGATGAGGAAGCAGAGAGGGAGCACTGGAGCCCCGTCCTCCCTTACCCAGCCCAGCCCAGCCCTCTCTCTCTCTCTCACACACACACACACACACACACACACACACACACACACACACTTGAAGGTTCATGTGTAAGAGGGAGGTTTTTGCTCATTTCAGCGTCTTGGAACACTGAGGCCCTGTTTATGCACATCTCAATATTCCTATAAATGCATATTCCACGCATTTCCAATGTAAAAGAAATTATTGTATTTATCGAAGCTTGACTGGATCGAACTGAAAGACTGCATTGTCAGTTTACCGACTGTGTTATTTCACTTAACAGTAAAAGAGTTTTGATGAGAAAATGTCATAATTTTCTCTTTTTTTCTGTCTTCTAGAAATTTCTTTTGGGGGTGTGATCCATTTATTTTAACACTGGTCAAATATTTACCTTGCCAGAATTCAGAGCATGGCGGAGTTATTGAAAGGATATTAAATGGCCATTCTGACGTGCGTCCGAGCAGCTTCACCCATCCCCCTCCACCCAAGGGGGGGTGGGGAGTTGAGATTCCAGAGCGAAGCCCCTGACTCCTATGGGCCGAGCGAGCGGCCCAACCAGCCAGCCCTTTTATTTCATCACTTGCAGCGCACGAGAAAAATGCATTTCGCAGAGATGGACGGCAACATCTGGTAAGGCTGAACCTGAGAGAGAGAGAGAGAGAGAGAGAGAGAGAGTGGGGGAACTCATGGAATGGCCCCTCACAAACGGGTATAAGAAAGAGACTTGCTCTACTTTCTGAAGTCTTGGACTTTTTTCCCCACTATTCCTTTTTTTTTTCTTTTTAAACGCTACAGAAAGTAAAGGACACCGCAGGAGGACAAGGCGTGATGCGGAAGATTCCAGAAGTGTTAATAAATGGTAAACAACTTGACAGAAGCTATCGTCTGCTTTAGACGTATCGTAAATGTGTTTCAGATGCAAGCCTCTCCTGAAACCCAGCTAATGTCCTCCTGACTCCTTAAAGCACAAAAAAAAAAAAAAAAAAAAAAGAGTTCAACGACAGCTTCCATAAATTAAGAGCTCCCCCCATTCAGCGCTGGGGAGAGGGGTGGCCTGCCCCTTGACCTCCAGAGGACGGAAAAAAAGAGGCTGACCAACAGGGGCCTCTAAAAAGAAGAAGAAGAAGCAGACGTAGCTCACTTTCACCACTGCACTTTCACACTCAAAAGCGATTGGTCTTTTACTTCACATTAGACACTCTAGAGAGGCATCAATTGGCTGGTTGATTAATAAGCCCCACCCAAGTTCATAGAGGCCAGGCGGCCCCATATGGGGCAGTGGAGTTGGGTAGTTGCTATAGTGTGCTGAACTGCAGAGGATGTTAGAAGAACTACATAAAAGTGGAGTTGAATAAACTGATAAAGATCAGAGGTGCATTGTGTCTAGTTCCAGCATTGAGAGCAAAAGGAACAGAATTTGTGTGTGGGTGTGACTGTGTGTGTGTGTGTGTGTGTGTGTGTGTGTGTGTGTGAAAGGAAGAGAGGGAGGGAGGGAAAGGAAAAAAGAGAGACAAAGAGCAAGTGTGTGAGAGAGAAAATTTGTGTGTTTGTGTGTGTGTGTGCGCTAGAGCAAAGATTGGGGCAATTATGGTCACCAGGCTGTGTGGAAATAATCTTCTTTTATTTGCAGTGAAGGACAAAGCATGAAGAGAAGGAACGAAACAAAAACTAATCAAATCAACTCTGCTAAACGCTAATCCGTTTAGCCTGGCGAAGGACGCAGGTAGAGGAACGTAAATACCCTCAACAATCATAGTCGACGCGGTGAGGGGGGGGGCAAGCATTTTGGGCCGCCGTCCCGTTCCCCTCGCGGTTGGTACGAAGCGAGGGCGAGTGAGGACCGTTGTAGTGACAAGCAGGGCCTCAGAGAATAAATGAAGCTAAATGAAGCCATTGTCTGGCCCAAGTGAACCACACCACCCTCGGAGAATGGGACAGTCAAACGGGTCACACAGACTCATTGTGTTACGGGCCGGGCCTGGCCAGGCGGAGCCTTGATTTGCAGGGGCAGGGGAAGGACCCTTGCCGTTCGTTTTCTCTCCTTCTTCTTCCTTCTTCTTTTTCTTTCTTCCTCTTCTTCTCCACCACTCCACTCCGCTCCCTTCTTCTTATGTGCTCTACTGTGCTGAGGCATCACAAGGTCCACCGCATAATGCACACGAGAGGCATGATTTCTACCTCAAAAGAGCACCATGTTTTCCCACAGTTTTCTCACAACCAGCAGGGAAATCACACTGACCAAAATGTCCAATCCCCTTAAATAATCATAATACTAAAACAAAAATAATGTTCCCATGGGCCATGGCCTTAAATACAAAAACAGTGACCTTGCGTGAAAAAAAAAGCTTGTAAAAATGTTTACAGTTCTGGGTGCAATGTGCCTAGCTTGCTCCTATCTGTATTTGTGCAGATACAGGTTGGTGTGTAAAAAAAAA
This sequence comes from Sardinella longiceps, assembly GCA_027497455.2. NCBI lineage: Eukaryota > Metazoa > Chordata > Actinopteri > Clupeiformes > Clupeidae > Sardinella > Sardinella longiceps. The sequence goes on from JAODXP020000025.1 coordinate 12,533,555, forward strand.
AGGTTGTCCATGGTTAGAAAGTGTTGAGACCATGTGAGCATCCTTGAAAATCCTCTGACTCAGGCCCTGGCATGTCTCCATGATGACAGAGTGCTGGGATGGTGGGGTGGAGGGGTAATATTGACTGTGAAGAACTGGGGGACTAGCCTTGGCTCCCGGGTCATTTACAGTGTGCCATTGATCACCGAGCAATTAGTGATTGGTGGGACTACATCTGCACATCAGCAACTATTGACCCAGGACAGGCCATTATGAAAGGGACTGAGGTGCAGTGCAATTCAGTGTAGTGCTTTGCAATGGAGTATAGTAGCCTGTGTTGTGTGTGTGTGTGTGGAATGAATGGGTGAATGAATGGGTGAATTAAGTAAACAAGGAAGTGATTGAGTGGTCAATCAAGTGTAGAACATTCAACACAAACTGACCAATCCATCAAAAACGCATTTCAGGATATCTAATCAACTGCCCACAACACAAACAGACTCCAGAAGAAGACAACTCCAAGTCTCCCCTGATCAGGCAATGCTTATCTCCTCTCTTTCCTAACCCAAGGTCCCTGGTCAAGCTCAAGGCAACTCTGCTGGGCTAGCAACACTTGATTCAAGGCTAGCTGGCGAACGCAGACCCAGCTGTCCCTCGCCGGACCACCCCACAAGCTCGAAGCTCCGAGCGGAAACAATTGTGGCTCCCGGTGGCGTCTCGCCTTTCGCCTCATTTGCAAACATGAGCGGCGGCGGAGGCGGCGACGGCCCCTCCTTCCTCTAAAAGAATTCTCTGGTGTGTGTGGCAGACTTGTGAAACCCAACACCCCACTAATTAAATATCCACCACGCACGGATATACGCAGCACACACACACACACACACACACACGTGTGTGCATGCCCACACACACTCACCACTCACCTGCACTTAGGGTGTGCACAGTGAAGGGATAAATCATCTCAAAGAAAAGTGCAAACACACACACACACACACACACACACACACAGATGATAGATAGACACAGACACACACACACAAACTCCTATAACAATACACTACAACAATACTACATCAACTCATTGGAAACACTGTAAAGCTGTCTGCTTAGATTTCAGATGAGTCTGGAAAGACGAAGCAGTGTAAGTAAGCTGCCTGGGAAAAGCATGTTTCACATAATAAAACTAAGCACCAGTTAAGTGTAGACAGAGAGACAGAGAAAGAGAGAGAGAGGGAGAGAAATAAGAGTACACATTCTACTCAACAGTCCAATGGCCTCAATCTATCGGGGGGGGAAGCTGAGGTGAAGTTAGGTCTAGGTGAGGTTGCATTTTAAGGACCTGCGGAATCATGGATCCTCTTAAACAGCTACTGCATGTTGATTAAGCTTAAGCAAGGCTCGGAAAGTTATGCGAATGTGCGGCAGTCATTGTTGACCTCAGCTTTCTGTGCGGACCTCTGGCAATCTTTCCTTCTGACCTCGATCTAATTTATCGGCTGCATCCGAGACAGAGAGTGGCAAAGAGTACATCTTAAACAGAGCAGGAGATGCTGACTGCCCTGTTTGTTATGGCCCTGATGGCACACAACACAAGGTCGATGAGAAGGAAGGAATAAAAAGAGAGAGAGAGAGAGAGAGAGAGAGAGAGAGAGAGAGAATCGAGGCCACAGTGTTCTTGAAAGTATCGGTCAAAGCGTTCCCCCAGAAAGTGTCCACTCATGCAGTCTCAAAGCACTCACTATCCCAGCGCTGGAAGAATGTGTGTGTGTGTGTGTGTGTGTGTGTGTGTGTGTGTGTGTGTGTGTGTTGAGAAGTGGGGGTCATGGCAGGACAAGTTGCCGCATCTGAACCCCCAAAGGGAAAACCCTTAACCACACACACACACACACACACACACACACAAATATCCACATTCATACACATTCAGACTATTTCTCCTTTTTTCGGAGGTTGAAATGTGTGCGGTTTATTGCCACTAACTGGTTGGATCGTGTTTTTAAAAGCCTAAGGCTTCCCTTGACAGTCACTGGACAACTTTCCCTGCTACAGTCGAGCTCGACTTGCTCAATTTCAACCTCCACCTACAGGGATGCTTTTGTGAAGGCCCCATTTAACACTGGGCTTTTTGTGCAGTGCAAAATAGCTAAATAGCTCCAGAGAGACATCTGGCTACAACAAGCATTCTTCTGCTAACATTCTCTTCGTGTTTCTCTCTTCCTTTTCCTCTTCCTCGCTCTCTTTCTCTCTGACCATTTGTTGCTCGCCCTTTCTCACACACTCTCTCTCTCTCTCTCTCTCTCTCTCACTGACTCGGAGTCACAATCTCTTGCTTGCATTCTCTTTCTTTTTCTCTCTCTCTCTCTCTGACACACACATACACACACTCTCTCTCTCTCTCTCTCTCTCTCTCTCTCTCTCTCTCTCACTGACACACACACACACACACAAACTTGTTTTAGCCTGAGTACTTGTACATCCATGGAATGTGACCGACAGAGACTCCTCGCCATCATAGTGTGTCCCAGGAGAGGAGATAAAGGAATGTGGTTTAAAAAAAAAAAAAAAGAGAGAGAGAGCAAGAGAGAGAGAGAGATTAAAGCTCCCAGGACTGGATGCTGCTGATGCAGGCTACATTCTCACAGCCTTGCACAGATTTGGACAGTGGAGGATCATGGGATACGGAGTACTGATGGGCCCAGAAGGGCGTGATGGGTCTGGAGAAGCAGGGGTGGGCCTTGTAAAGAGTTGCACACACAGCTAAGGTGTTCCCCCAAGTCAATGCAGACCATAGACAATCACATTACACGGTGCTGTTGACAGACACGCACTCCCTCTCTCTCACACACACACACAGGATGTATGCACGTAGGCTTTGCATGCACAGGCTTGATTTACAAGCATGGAATCCCACTGAATGGTAGACATGAAGGAGGGCTCACGTGAGTCTATAACTTTACGGTTGCTCGTGTGATGAAAGGGTTGCTCCCATATGGTCGATTTGACACGGCCGGGTAGGAGACCAAGCACACAACATGGGTGCATGACACAGCGAATGACTATAAAAGTGGACATAAACAAGACATAATCTTGGACATCCTCCAGTAACTGACATTTTAAATATGGCCTAGATTCCTACAGGTCCTTACCACTCCTCACAGCAAGACACAGTACGTTATGTCCTGCAGTTGAGGTTGTTTACAGTGACATTTTACAGTTTAAGTGAATAAATCAATGTCTGGTGGGCAAGAATAGGTTCTACTTTTCTGTAAAATGACCATCAATGCCTTTCAACTTGATAGGTCTATCGACTGAGGGGCCCCAATTTAGTAGTTCAATGCATGGATTTTCTTTAAATGGCATTTGCCGTGAGGAAGTTCGCCATCGTTCAATAAATGTTGCTGTAACAATGTGAACCAGAACAGAGGCAGGGAGATGTGTGGACTTGGCCCACGATGGAGCTCTGGTGACAAATGAAAGAAAGCCCCCACTGTTATGTTATTGACTAGAAAACTGAGTGAACTACACGACACTTGACAATAAAGGACAGCCAAAAAACAAAACTTTAGTCTGAGAAGTAAACCCGGAGATCACAAATGAGGCTATCTAACCTTACATTGTAATGCAGATAACATTACGCATAGGGAAATATGGAACAATGGTTTGTTTTACCACAAAGCACCAAACAAAGTTGGATTGATCACTTATGTTCAGTCCAACATTTCAGAGAGAATATTTGGCAAATGAGAAGAACTTTTCATTGAACCTAAATTTAGGTTCCACTGGTTAGGCTATGTTACACAGTTGGCTATCAGATTCCCTATGAAACTCTTGAGAGTCTAGCTACACTGTCAGGCGCTTGCAGCAACGTTAAGCTACAACTCTGGTTACAAATGACTAATCACCATTGACCGAGTAAACATGCGTGCCATGCCATGGGCAATTCCTACTGGGGACCAGTAAGCTTTGCAAATTAATGCAAATCACAGTCACATTTGTCAGCTGACTGGAAAACTCAGGTAACTAAACGTTAAGAATCTGACGAACAAAACTTTCACCTCATGCATAATTTACCAGCGGGATAAGAAGCAGCTAAGTTTTCACATCGCCATCTGCAATATTTAGAGATGTAGCCTATGCGCATGGATTCTTCAAAAGATCATTTCCTCTGCGTAAGTTTGGTGAACGGCTACAAAGTTGTCGATTTTTTCCCCACACTTTACCACTTCAGTCGGTGACAGAGATGCCTGTTCAGTAACGTTAACGTTACTTCGCTGCAGTCCGTCGGAATTTATCTGTAATCGGATCGAATCCTATTTCAAGTTCGTATTTTGCAACTACTTTTCACTATTAAAGGCGCAAGTAAATAAACTTACCTCGACAGTTGTTAGTCCATCACTCAGTCGAACTCCGCTTTCTTGCATTAAAAGGCAACAGAATACGGCTTCTGAGTCCGCAGAGTATACAATCGACTGCCACAGGTGACATCATCCGTTTTGCCACACAGCCATTCGCGCATGGACAAAGGATGTCTATCCCGATGTTTCATGGGATTTGTAGTGCGCGGAACATCAGGAAAGTCCCCTACCAGCAGTTCCATACATTTTCTGTTTTTCCAGGTGGATGTCAGAGTTTTCATACAAAACACATAAATGGAACAAAACAATATCCTGAATGGCTTCATTAAAATAAACTTTTCTGGGTCCTGTTACTCATTTCTGCATGGTAGTGGCAGTAGGCTGTACTGTGGCCGAGCCAACTGAGTTTGCATGGTGCTTTGTGGTTAAACAAACCATGTTGTTGTTTCCTATTTCCCTATGCCTATTTTGTGCTTTGCAATTTCAGCCTGCAATATTTGCCATGTTGTGAGCTCCAAAGACTTTGCCAAGTCCTCTCTATCAGTTCCAAAGTTCTATTACACTTGACCGTTTCCAAAAATGCACCATCAGTCAACTAAATCTAGACTGAATAAGAAGTTAAAGCAGATAATGACTTCAGTATGCAACAGCTGAAAGTGGCTACTGTGCAGCTGTCAAATCTCCGGTCAGCAGACCAATATTATGGTAGGTTTTCAGGTAAGGGTTGACACTGTGAATGCCCTGTCTCTATACAGCTTAGAGAGACTCCCACTGTCTCTTAAATCACCCTGCTGACTCTGTGCAATGAGATTATTAAGCTTTAGTCAGTGCTCTCTCTCTCTCTCTCTCTCTGTTTCCCTATGGCCTCCTCTGTTCTTCAGGCAGATTGAATTAGGAGAACGCAGGCAGACATAGGCAGGCCAGCAGGGACTGGAGCTTGCAATGATATTGCATTTGCCTGCTGGCCTCTTCAGGGACAAGGTGTCCTAAGTGTCTTTGGCAGAGGCCAAAAGTGCAAACCCTGTGTTTCCACAATTAAAACAACAACAACAACAACAACAACCACAATGACAACGACAACAACAACCATAATGACAACACAACAACCAGGACAACAGAGACAACATTTCCCCCCAGACTGTAAAACTGATGGTATGTAGTCGCTGATATATAATTGTGAGTGAAAGCCCCCAAAGGAGTATGAGGCTTTCCTCCTCCTTAAAGATATCTCATAGATGGAAATACGCTCCCTTTGGCGAGGGTTATTTTCAGCATAAACATTCCTGCTGGAATGTGCTGTCTGCTGTCAGTGTTCTTTGGCAGATGTTTACCACACATAATTTATCACATGGGAGGGCAAAAAACAGGATTTCTCAAATCCTATTCAGTACTTTTGATGATGTTACACACTTTTAAGTACTTTCTATCTACCGCAGAAAGAGTTAAGAACATGGCCGAACAGGTTACTGAGTTTACTTTAATGCACCAGAACACCCATTTTGCGCAGCGCCATGGTTTCAAAATAAAAACAAACCCTAAAACTGAGATCTGGAGGAGTGAACAGTGTAGGATCAACGAGCATTCCGTACACGACGATGACTCCTCCTTACCCGAACCAGCATCCGAAAAAAAAAAAAAAAACACTGTAGACCTGACAGGAGCTTCAGAAAAAGAGTTTTCAAAAAGAACCTGGAAAGAATTCAATAGCTCTCTCTGGCTGCCCAGATCCCTTAGAAAACCTCATCTGGCTTTGAAAGGGGGAGAAAATCAGTACAATGCGAGTCAGGAAGCCGTGAGACGGAGTAAGCTCACCAAGATCAAGTTGGAAAAACATTCCAAAGCCCATGTTATTACTAATAACATTAATAAGATGGCATAACCTTGGCGCTTTCTATTTGTGTCTGTGGAAGCAATGAAAAAAGACATTGCGGTGAAGTATCTTTTTTTTTCTCCTGAAGCTCAGTATTTGGACTGTACTCTTAACCATGCTTTATATTATGCCAGATTGTGTGCACATGTAGGTGTAGTATGTGCACGTTTAAATTGACCTGCCCAGTTAAAAAAAAAAAAAAACAAGTGACTTGAATGAGACTGGGTCGGGTCTTCTGTCATGGTGAAAGGCACTAGACTTCACTAAATACCAAACTTTATGGAGTTCACATTTAAAACATGGTCATCCACAGAGAAACAAAACAAATTGTCTTCTGCGGCTGAGTGTGCTCATCGTTAGTAATTATTCTTAAATTCCACTGATGCATGAGTCATGACACAATTGCAGTAGCTTAAATCACAATCACTGTCATTCACCAGTCTTATATGTCTGTACTCCTATGTCAGCCGATTTACCACTTACCAGAACAAAAGAAACATTATGGTTCTCCAAACATCTCTGTCATAGCCTTCACCAGAGTCCTTTATAGCATTAGGTTATTTACATGTTCCTACATTGTAAAGTAGTTTGACGTATTGAGAAGGAAATACATCAGCTTCTCTCTCATATTGGCTTGACTTCCTCTTTCTTTGAAGTATCTCTTTTTTATGTGCACCAGTTGTGAGTTGGCACTGCCCCAGACAGCCTTCTTTCACTCACAAACTAAGGCCAGTTCAGACAGACCAGGTGAAAAGACGAGAAGAGGAGGAGGAGGATGGTATGATGAATTAGGATGAATGGATCTGGATTTACGAGCACAGGAGTGCAGAGGTCCGGCGACGGAGAGGTCTTGGAGAAGTCTCGTCACTCTCCAAGGAGCCAGCTGTTCATATAGAGTACAGGTGGTCAGAAGACGGACGGCTCCAGCATACGTGGAATGCCTGCTCTCCCATTTGCCTCGGCAGTGATAAAGTCTGTTGTGCACATCCACTGATGAGCTGTCTAACTTCTGTGGACCAGATGATCTTCCTCTAGCTTGGCAGACCAGACTCTTCTTCACTTCGCTTTGTTTTGTACAAAGAGTCTGGGCACTCTCCATAGGCCTAAGTTTATTTTGTGGTGGTTTTGTGTGGCACTGACTTTGTTAGCCTGACAAGCCAGACTATCACACAAAATGTATAGTCTGGCCAAGAGTGATAGGCAAGACAGCTAGAAACAATCAGAGCAACTAACAAGTCGATTCAAACAACGCCAAGTCCGTCCAATGACTCCCTGTCCAGATAGAACGTTGTGTTTGGCTAAACACCACAATGTCTGAATACAACCTAGAGCAGGGGTGGGCAATTATTTTGGCCAAAGGGCCACATTGGCTTTTAGATTTTGACTAACGGGCCGGGTTAACAGTTAATCAGTTGATGCCGGTAAATTGCCAAGTCTCAAACCCACTTACTTCAGAGGACATGTTAACATGCAGGTTTAAAAGGGTGGTATTTGTATTTCATGAATACAAGAAAGGCATTTAAGCAGGCCTATAATCTAAGTCACCATGACTAAATAAGAAATAATTTTATTTTGGGAAGGCTCCACGGGCCGGATTAAATAGCTCCGCGGGCCGCATGTGGCCCCCGGACCTTAGTTTGCCCAGGTATGACCTAGAGTGTTGTGATCGAATAGACAGCTCAGACACCACCGATGTCTGAGTACAACCTATAGCTGATAGCTAGACATACTCACTGAGCAAATTCAATGCGTCTAGAGTTCTAGGCTATAACTTTGTAGTTTGAACATTAAACTTATCGGTCCTGCCTTCAGTGTCTGTTTGCTGATTGGTTACAAAATCATCTAGCTGGGGAAACCAAAGCTGTAGGAGAGCACTTTGATGTAGTACTGTAGCAAAATACATATACTGTACAATAGAGAGCAGGTCCTTTGGCAGCGCTTGTCTGGCTAATCTTGCTCTCTCATGAGAAGCAAGTAGATAAGGTCATGGTATAGACTTAAGAGACTTTGAGGCTTCATATCTCCACAAAGAACTGGCCTCTCCAAATATCTGGTCTGTCAGTGGAGAAAAAAAAAAATTGAAAACTTAATATAAAACTGATATTGTTTCTGCATCCACATGTTTATACTGTTACGTGTGTCTTAATCTGAGAGGACATTCTTATCATGGGTGGGTTAAAAGTTACACATATTGATGTTTTTATAGCAGAACATATGGCCTAATGTATCTTAGATTTCACTTGATAATGGCAGGACGTATGCATGCTTTCCCAAACCAAAAACAATATTTAAAAAGTCTTTCGTAAAAAGCCTCTGGACCTTTTTACCAGTGGTGAGACATACCCCCGAGAGGAGGAGAGAGAGAGAGAAAGAAAGAAAAAAAAGACAGAAAGAAAGAGAAAAAGAGTGAGAAAGGGAGAGAGGGGCCCCGAGTTGGGAAATGCGAATGAACCGTTAAGTCAAGCGGTCAGAGGTAAACGGTGCATTTCCCCTTCTGTTCCATCAGCCATCTAAGCACTCAGATACCGTACGACAGCAGCTGTGTTTTCCTCCTGCGCTGGTGGAATCCAATAAACAACACTGTGAAAAGACCTACCTGACTTTAAAGAGACCTGCCGATACACACACACACACACACACACACACACACACACACACACACACACACACACAGAAAAGGAGAAAAAAAAGAAGAAAAAAAAAAGTCAAACTTCCCCAGAGGTCTGGTGCACTAAGCGATTCTCCGGCTGTCACAGTGCTCTCTGAGAAGGGGGCAAGAGGGGGCCTCTCACAGTGGGGTGGCTGATGGTCAAAGCCACAGCATAAACAGATGACAGACTCAGGAATGGTCACTGAGGAACACTGTGCTGATCTAGTGGGCCAAGATAACCATCAAAACAAACTGCGGGCCTACCTACCTACCTACTGCCTCAAGAGGAAGTTCAGGAGAAATGGACAGGAGCCTCAGATAGAAGCAGAACCTTGACTGTTCCTCACACCAGCTCATAAAATAAAATCTTCTTCTCGTTCTGACGGAACCTGATAATAGCTGAGATTTAACACATACCTTCACAGATAAAGCAGGGGCATTGAGGACTACCGTATTTGTTTCCGGCTCTTAAGCCCTTACTTGAACCTGAAACAGAAGATACCGTAAAAACATTCATCTTTCTTAAAACTACTAGCCTATCACTTGAAGCGATTAATTGGATGGAGGGTAGACTCCACCGAAGAAAAACAGTTATGCAAGGAAACGTTAAACCATTTTCTAGTAGATGCCATCAATTTTGCACTTGTCACTCCACATTCCTTCACCAGAGACACAAGCATTTCATCTATGTCTACCTGAGGACACGTGCGGTGTTAGGACATGACTATTTTGCACAATGTGTTTTGGCCTAACATCAGCATACCTCTCTCCCACCACACATTCCTCTCAGTGATCACATCTGTGAGGTGCTTTACATGCCTGGTGGATCAAAGCATATGGATGTTGATGTGTTGGCTAAGAGATAATTTTCTGACAACCATGAACGCAGGCGATGAAACTGACTACTCTTCCTGTGGAGCAGAGTTGTGCAACTGAGAGAACCACACACAGTTCAACTTGACTTCTTGGCCTTCCAAGCAATTGTAGTCGTTTCTGACTTCTGCACTACTGCTTGGATAGTCTTCTTCAGGGGCGTAGTACCAATTTCTGGGCACTATGTGCCCTCTCACCCCCGGGTCCTCCCCCTACCTGGGGCCCTGGTAACACAGTCCCCCCCTTTTCCCCGCCAAGACACCCCTGGTCATCTTGACTAAAAAGTGGTATGATGAATTCTGATAAGATGAGTACGCAAGCAGTATGAAGTGTGGTGAACATTTGGGACAGCTTACGGTTAGCTGGCAATGCGTATGTAAAAATGTTCAATCTATGGGTCTGCAATGGGTCCACATTCACTGTGAAGCTACACTGAGTTCCTGACTGCAAGATGATGCTGTTTGGGGTGGTGGGTGGAGCGTGGGGGCAAGTCCAAGCTCAGAGGCATGTGACTGAGGAGACTATGATGGGCCAGGGGCAGCTCAGAGTGTGTGTGTGTGTGTGTGTGTGTGTGTGTGTGTGTGTGTGTGTGTGTGTGTGTGAGTGAGTGAGTGTGTAGTAGGAGTTGGAGTTTTTTGGTGAGGGGGTGGACTGGCCTTCTCCCCGATGCGATAATTGACTCTTTGTTTTCTCCCTGCTCTCCGAGGTGCTCCTCTCCAACTTGTTATCACATGCCGAGTTGGCTTGACCTTCCAAGTGAGCGTCCATAGGGGGGCTGTGCCTGTGGGTTGGGAGGATGGGGGCAGAGAGAGCGAGAGAGACAGAGACGGTGGGAGTTTGCTTACTGATGACTACAATTGATGCCCTGTAAGGGTGTCTATGGTCGGGGGCTCAAGAACTAAACTAATTTCCAAGCACCCTCATTCATCATGCTGTCACTATGACTGATGCTAATTCTACACGGATGCTAATTCTGCACCAGAGAAAAAGGGACAAAATTTCAGACTTCATTGAGTCTATTTTTGGCACAATCCTGACTATTCAACACACATATATTGAATAAGTTGAATACAAAATTTCAGTATGAGATTCTACCAAAAGTACTACCTACCCCTTTAAAATTACACAAGATTTGTATTCAGATAATCTTACTAGATGACAAAACTATCTGTCCTCTTTTCAGTAGGATAACCAGATTCCCTTTTTTTTTGCCTGTCCCTGGTAAAAACAAACAAACAAAAGAAAAGAAAAGAAAACCCATTCGGTTCCTGCTCTTTTAGCTAAAAATGTTAGCGACATTTAAATTATTGACATGAATGATGGACAACATAACCGGTAACATCCTCGATTTTCATCTCAGAAATCTGGTGACCTTTCAGACAAAGGGATGCCACAGACTGCCAACCTCCACTAAATGTGCATGCATAAGCATAGCCTACATATTCTATATGGCATCACAGAGTCTGAATCAGCCCTTTTTCTCTGCACTGCATTCATGGCGTTCACTGCAGTGCCTGCCCTACCCCCCCTGGACTGGAAGCAAGCCCTGGCCTGGCAGATGGCTTAGGCCACAGACAATGACAAAGGCAAATCTCTCCTCCCTCAGGTGGGCACCCCGCTGGCTCAGGCCAGTGTGTGCTTTGACTGATATTGAGCAAGACAGATAAGTGCACTTAGTGAGAGAGACAGCATTGGACAGAGAGAGAGAGAGAGAGAGAGAGAGAGAGAGAGAGAGAGAGAGAGAGAGAGAGAGAGAGAGGATGGTTGAAAGGTCAGCCTAGGTGTTTTGATGATTGCCCATGTATAGAGAGAGAAAAATAGATAAAGAAAGACAAAAATCACAGTAACACTTCCTATGAAGCCAGCATTCTTAAATAATTATAAAAACATTCATAACTGCTACTCAAGAAAATCCACGTCACGACTACAGACCATAAGGTTGTACATTTCCCTACAATCATATACAGGCTTATATGATGTTATAATATCTCATGAGTAGCCATGTGAATTCTTAAACAGTTATGAATACTGTCATTTGCTATAAATTATTATGACGGCATTATAAATCATTATCCACATTTATATTGCAGATATGGATTCCCATGTTACCAAAAGAACAGGGAATGTATGTCCTAAGCAAAGACTGTGTAAACTATAGATGGGCAGAAACAAAGGGCATGTCATTCCAACCAAAGGCCGCATGACTTCCTCCCCATATCCCCCCCAAACTTGGCTCTCTTCCAAGAAATTTCAACAGAGCATATCAGTTTACATACTTTCTTAGAACACATTCTTGACATATCAGTGCTAAGTTCTGTGTCTAGTCTATTTGAAATTACAACAGCAGCACGCAGCCGCCTGATGTCACTTTTCTGATTTTCTGTTTGCTTAATGTTGGCCAATATATCACAATCGAGCTCCAACCGCACTTAGACTCTTCAGATCTGTCTTACTTTGTCACACGGGGCTGTATATATTTGAGTACACGTCTGGGGAGAATAATGGCTCGCATAAGTGGTCCTAGATAAGAAGGGACGCAGAGAGCCTCCTCTGCCATGGTAACTTATCACGCGTCCATGGGGAGGCCCGTGCCGGTCTGTTTCCCGTCAGCTTTCCGACATGGGGGCTTATCCCAACCCTAACCCCCACACCCCTCCCATACCCCACAACTCCATTTCCACACGTACTTTGGACAGGAAATAGCCGTCTTTTGTAGGAGGAGATGTGAAGAATTCTGTGGGATTGCACTGTTAACACCCAATATCATTTGAATAGATACTGGTGGAGAGTGGAGAGAGACAGATGTGTCTTAACTACAACAGATACATAACCCTTATTATGTATTCCAGTCATTATTTCAAGTGCTGTGTTCACTAGAAACTGGAAAAAAAAAATCTGATTCTGACTAAATACTAAGGGACAACCATTGTTGGTTCAGACCAGGAAAGCTTAGGGTTGGGTCTGATAGGTGATCAAACTACGTTTCCATTTGGGTGTGCCTCTGAGGGGGGTGGGTGTCCTATCTCAACACCTTAATATGCAATGCTATGCACAGTGCACTGATGCACAGATCAAAGTAGAGGGGGGGAAGGAAATACCCAAGCAACTCACCACAGCCAATCACAATGAATAATTAATGGATGCAGTCAGGAGCAAAATTGCTGGGTATTTAGATATAACCCTTAAATAAAATTTAAGACTGCTTGCCATCTGGTGAGGAGACTACTCCCATTCCATATTCCTAATGTTCCTACCCTACACAGCTGCCGCCCACACCCTTGGGATTATGGGAATGCCAGGCTTCCACAGAACCCCCAAGGGCTCTTTGTGAGCTCATCTGTGTCTCCCCACCCTCAATTAAGCAGACATCACTGTCAAATGATACCCCATGATGGTCAACCGTTTGCGTAATTGTGCCAGGTTTGGTTTGCGCTCGCCATATGTTTTCTTTTCATTTCATTTGGGCCACAGATCGCCACCAGTGAATATTGAGGTATGGGCTCAAAGATTCCAAAGGTGTTTTTGCGAGTAGCTTATTTTTGGGGAATTGGTTAAGAGTTAGTTGTTATTTTTTTCCCCTCACATAAAAGCCATACCTAGAACAGATATCACGTAACCTTTTAAGTTGTGGTTTGACAGGATTTCAAGACCAATCTTTTAAAGGTTAGCCTACTAAGGTTAGCTGCATCAATACGCCACTCGGGTGGTCTAATTGGTATAAAAGGGGAATTTATCTGACGAAAATGCAGTGTGTCTATCTTGTTAATGAGTGGTTCAGTGTGCCGCAGCTGCCTTCAACATCCGTCCACCTGACACCAAGTCAGAGATTAACACTTTGCCTCATCGCGTTTTTTTTTTAAGACTGCGCCTGATTAATGGGCTTGAATATTTGGGCTTTTCTCCTCCATCACCAGGCGAACAGCAGGCTTGTTTCCCCGCGGGCCAGAATGTCCTCTGTTTACCTCAGGCGCAGGTTGATGCACGCGTCGCACTTGCACGCGCTCATTGGTCTCCATAGAGCCATCCGTCAGCGCTGCCCGGAGGCGCATCTGTTCCCCACATCAGCAGGCAGAAGACCCCTCTGCACTTTATTGGTCTGGCGTCTATTCACGCTAGCTGACATGGTGAGCAAAACAAATGGTACCGTTTCAATGACTTTTGGGGTCTACTCCGCACCCCAGTATTCATGAATTTATCATTGAGAGCATGGGTGATGGTCTTCGTGTGGTGGCGACTGTTTAACTTACACTTAATGCAAAACTCGCCATTCCCTTGTTTGCCACAAGTTCATTCATTCTGGCCTTTCACGTTGTATCCCAATTCTGTCACTGCTGTAAGACAAGAGAGAGGCTGCCCTCTACTGGAAGAACTCAAAACAGCACCAGTCACCACTCACTCGAAAAGAAATTCACTTTACTTGCCATGCCAGAAGTTTTTTGTTTGTTTTATTGTGCACATGTATATAACGGGTTGTGTGAGGTACCGTATTCTTATGCCAAACAGAACCCCACAGGGCAGTAAAGTCATACAGCAGAAAAAATGTCAAAAAAAAAAAAAAAAAGTCGCCTCTCAAAAACTTTTTTTTAAAATCACAGTATCTACAGAACTCCACAGTAAAGCTTTTTTTTTGTTGCTGCCACTCAGGCAACTTACAAATCTCATCTCACAAGACTCGTGTGTGGAGGAAGGGTTGGGGTGGTACAATGTAATGTAATGAAACATTTTTTAAAAAATAATGTAAATAAAGCAATGTAAATACACAGTAAAGGGCAAACCTTCACAATAGCTTGATTAGAAGAGCTTCCAGTGGTATTGGTTTCTCAAGTGCTCCATAGTAATTTGTAGTGTAGTTTGACTACACACATACACAAGCACTCACATAGCTCACACATCTTTCCGTCTCGCTCCCACAGACTTGTGTGTAGTGTTGTCTTTAAAAGGTTAGGGGTGTGAGTGTAGGGCTTACACTCCCTTGCTTGCTGTCAAAATACTGTAAGTGTTGACTAAAAATCACTCACTCTCAAAGTTCTCACAACAAAACCAGTCTTACTCTCGGTGTTTCTAAAGACTTCCATGTGGTATGGAAAACACATACGCTGCACCTTTAACATGTTAAGAATTCTGTCAGGAAATAAACTACAATGCCACACACGCGTCACACATAATCCAGAAAACACTCGTTCATCTATCAAACCTGTCCAAGCAAACACTTCCTATAAACTGTTGCAGACTTTTTTTCATTGTCCCTTTCTCCAAATACAGCATTGATTTAGCGAACTCCGCTGTGAATCAATCAATAGTCGTGGTGTTAGTTTTTTTCTGAGAAGGAAAGAATTTCGTTCCTTGTGTTATTGTTAACTGCTGTTTTGGAAATTTGCTCTACACCGCACCAAATTCTCTCCTTCTCATTCCTAACGACAGCTATCGACAACGTCAAAAACAGGATTAGAGATTGATTGACAACAGACTGCTCTATTCACACTTTCAACAGCTTGCTACCACACACACACACACACAAAAAAACTCATTCTTTTAGTATGTCTCCTTTTGAGAGGCACCCCTTTAAAATCACAGCACTCCAAATTCATCTGGCTTGGTCTCATTTAACTTATCCTGGTGAATGAATATTAAAAAACAAAACAAAAACAAAAGCGTAGTCAATGTGCAGACTACCTAATAAAAACACATAAAATGATTAAGAAAGAAAGAGAGAGAGAGAAAAGAAAGGACTGCACAGCACTGAACGCCAACACATACGCTCTGCACTGGAATCCAAAGTGCCTTGTCAGTGTGTGACTAGTCGACGAAGATAAGGAATGATGAAAACGCTTCAGTTCTGAGACTCTTTTGGTCGCGCTGAAAAACACGCACGTTCCAGTTCCAGTTCCAGTCTTTGTCTTCTTACGACACTAAAAGTGGGAGTATCAGGTCTGTGATGGGATGGGTGGACTGACTGACAGGATTATCAGAGCCGGTTGAGGATGTGGTGGAGTTTGTCTTGGTAGTGGGAAGAGAGAGAGGGAGGAACACGAGAGGTGAACTTGTTCTCAGCTTGCCTGATTTGCCTGTAGTGTCAAGTCTTTTCGGTGTGTTTAGAGAGTGTTTGTTGAGGTACAGTATGTGTGTGTGTTGACACTATGTGTGTGTTTGGTGTGTGTTTATATGTGTGTGTGTTGGAGTGAGATGATGACACGGAGCGCTCCCCCTGCCGTGTAGCTTGGGGCCGTAGCAGCTTAAGTCTTAGCCCCCCATAAGAGACTCAGGTTGGAGCTGAGGCAGATGCAAAGCAGAGTTTAGGGTTGGGCAAAATGGGGGCTGTGGAAGCCAGCAGTTTGTTTCATCCATCCACACCCACGACCCGGAGTTCCAGTTCGCCGCCTGGGGGCCAGGGGCCAGGGGTCCAGAGAAAGAAAGGGGGTGAGGGGTGTCTGTGTGGGGGGGTTTGCTGACGAAGAGAGAGCCACTATGCCAGGGAAAGAGCAGGGGGTTGGCGAGAGGAGTGGCACTACGCCAGGGACCGCTGCCTTGGCTTTATTCTGGGATACAACTGTGAAAGGAAGAGGGAGAGAGAAATAAGAGATCAGACAAGAAACACTTGAAAAATCATTATAATCATTATTATCATAATTAATCATATAATTAATTAAAGCCAATGTTCTTTCTCTATTTATACACCCCCAAACAAGGAACTATGGCTGAAATTGTTTCCCTTTTTCTTCAGATAAGTGTGTGCACCATTACATAAGTTTGTTAATTTTTCATTGTTCTGTTTTTGTGTCTGTGTAAGAGTGTGTATGTGTACATGTGTATTTTCAATGCTAAAGAAAGGAATGTAAGTGTCATTGCAGTAACCACTATCACAGTCTGCCAATAGGAGCCTCTGATGAGCAGGGTCATCAACTAGTCTCCTCACCCCGATAAGGTTGCGGGGCACGTATCCCTCTTTGTCGTTGAGACGTGCCCACCACCAGTCTGTCTCGTTGTCGTCCTTGCGCCGCAGGATGGTGATGGCGTCACCCTCTTGGAAGGAGAGCTCGTCGCTGCCTTGCCCCTCGTACTCCCACAGGGCGTACACCGTGCCCTTGTTCATCACGCCCAGCTTCTCCTGCACACCTGTAGACACACACACACACACACACACACACACACACACACACACACACACACACACACAATTTAAAATGTGAATATCTATTCAGCAACTGATAGACAATGGTCAAATCCATAAATCAAAATGATCATTTACTGTCTGAAATCCACTAAGTACCTTCGACTGGTTGGTTGCTAGCCTGGTCATAACCAACCCTTCGGTCTATGCATTGCTACATACGAGGGTCTGAGATTCCGGCTATTGAGAAATGATCTTTTGCTGGAGCCGTTAAAATTCAAATAGATTGGATCAGCCCTTGACTGATAGCTTATCAGATTCTCGTGCTGCATTCTCAAGGTTCACTGATTGGCCAGGATGGGATGTATCCTGAGCTTAAACGAGACCAATGGACGCAATTCTAGACAGAGTACATAAGGGAGATGAGAATCGGAAGGAATTGCGTAGGAAGGCAATGCCCAGGCTAGTTGGCTGCCAGTGCCAATTCTAAATATTCCTTTTTGAGTCAGAACCATATCATAATTCATATCATGAAGAAAAGAAATATATTCCCATTTGTTAACCCCATAGATGAGGATATTTAGCTCTGTACATTACAGTGTATCTGGACAAAAAGAGCAACGTGGCGAGGCTGACGTACCATAGAGGAACTGGGAGCACTGGATGTAGCCTTCTTCCATCTCCTCACACTTGTCTGCTGCCGTCTCCACGTCGCTGATGGTGGTGGCCATAATGGCCGCCCCGGACTCCACTAGCAGTTTGCAGAGGTGGACGCTGTTACACGAGGCAGCGCAGTGAAGCGGCGTCCTGGACACATGACACAAAAATAAGAACACAGGTGTTAAATAGTGCGAGGACATACAAAATAAAATTAGAGCAACTTCAAGGACAATGAAGCTATTGTTAAAAGGAGAACTTGGCGATTTTGCTTCATGCTGAGAAGTTAAAGAAAAAAGACGTTGGAGGACACAGCTAAGGAAGTCCATGATGTCTCACCAGCCGTCGCTGTCCGCTGCATTGACATTAACCCCAAAGTCCAGCAGGAACTTGACTATATGGTGGTGTCCAGCACACACGGCGTTGTGGAGAGGCGTGATTCCCTCGTCGTTTGGCTTACTGGGGTTCTCCACCTGTGGAGTGGCAGAACCGAAAAGAACACAGTCAGAGAGAACTGAGCTGGAACTTGTGGGAGCTATGTGCTGCAGTGATGAGGTTTCAGGAATCTATATCCACCCTGCAGTCTTAAGAACTTAAATGAGTTATGCACTCCATTACAACAGACTGAGTAGAGTGGATCAATAGCTATGACAGAATATTAACAGCATTGGAGACTCATCTCCTGAGCATGTTGGCTGAATCTCAATGTTCCCACTAAGGCCAAAGCCTCAATCTCAATTTCCCCACTGAGCCCTAAATCTCAAAGACTTCACAATCATGAATCTGCCACATAATTGGCAGGGCCATCCCAGTTTAGCAGTTGAGGCATTAGGGTTTGGAAATGACATTGGAGTTCTGCCTTATCCCAATAAATTCACAGAGGATATACTCTACTGTTTGGTGTGTGGCCATATCCCTTGACCACGGAGGAAGCTTATTCCTGCAGTCGGCTAATGTAAGGCAAACTCCCCAGAGAAAGTGTGTGTGTGTGTGTGTATTTGTGTGTGTCTTTGTGAGCGTACCTCATAAATGATTCTCTGGACCAGGTCAAACTCTCCCTCCAGCGAGGCGTCCAGCAGCAGAGCCAGGGGGTGGAACTTGACCCGCTCGCCGAAGCCTATCCGCTCAGAGTTGGGCTTCCTCAGGTTACTGCGCTTCTCCTGGACACACAAACACACACACACACACACACACACACACACACACGCACGCAAACAAAAGGCAATCACTACTGGGCTCAACAATGAGTGCTCTGTATGGTAGAGGATGTGAGGGTTTGGACACATTCATTTTTAAGGGTTACGAGTAAGGGAATCAGAGTGAAGTTATATGAAATGGATGCAACAAGGTTTGTGTGTGTGTGTGTGTGTGTGTGTGTGTGTGTGTATTTGGCAATTCTGCAGTTTTTATTTAAGACTGAGTGTGGTAGTGTCATGTTGTTTATGTGTGGTCAGAGACTGCTGACCGGACACTGACCGTGGTTGCGGAGGAGGAGGAGGGGGAGGTGGCAGCCTCCTCTGGCGAGGTGGCCTCCACCACAGGGCTGGGCAGGAGGGTGGTGGTAGTGGTGGTGGGGGTGGTGATGGTAGTGGTGGTATTGGGCACCTGGGTGTTGTTATTCGTGTTGTCCTCCTGCGAAGGCGCTGCCACTGGCTGTACTTGGATCTCACCAGCAGGGGGCGACACAGTCACCACCGCCGGCTGGTTGTCGTTCGCATCTCCTTGTGGCAGCGTCGGCACCGGCACCGCAGTCACGGTTATCGTCTCGCCTGTCGTTCCCTCGGCGACTGTGACCACCGCCAATCCGCCGCCGGCGGGCGCTTCAGATGGAGGGTTCCCGTTGTCTGCGTCGCCCTGGCCCATCGCCGGCCCTGCTCCCCCGGCGCCAGGCTGGTAGAACGGCGTGACTCCGGCGGGGGTGGGTCCGACTCCGACGCCACCGGCTTCCATGCCGCCGGCGAGTGTGTTGAAGCGCTGATAGAGAAGCTTCTGGATGTTGGGCCCGCTGGGGCCCTCGGGTTCCGTGATCGAACTGCGCTTCTTAAGCGGCCGCGGGGCGTTGGCCAGCTTCTTCCGCAGCGCCTCCAGCTCCACGTCGCTCTGGTAGCGCAGCGGCGAGTGCACCATGGGCGTCAGTTTAGTGGGGCTCAGCGGCCGCGGGATGTGGTCCACGCTGGGCGGCGGGCACGGCGGGAGATCCAGGGGAGGGAACTCCACGGGTTCGCCAAAGCCGTACAAGCCGTCGGGCAGGTCCTCGCCGCCGGGACCCCCCAGGAGCCCGGGGAAGTGAGCCGATCCTGGGTGGAAGGGGAGCGGAGAGGGAGGAGTGGAGCTCGGGGGAAGGACAGGCTTCCCATACACTAGAGGGGGAGAGGGGGGAGAGGGTTAGTACACTGATGAAACTAACTGAGAGAATACCAACTATTTGCACTACTAAGAATGATTGTAAGAATTGATAAGCTGGTGAAAAACTCAGTCAGCAGTGTGACAAAACCACAATTCTAATAGATAGACAGAAATCTATTTGTATATTTATGTGGGAAGTTCCTTTGCAAAATTTACAATACCTTCTTAATGCAGTAAACAGTCATTAACACTACATGCAATGTACAATATGCTGTATTAAACAAACTACATGCAATCTGTAGGCTGCCCACTGCCAGGCTATGCCATCTGCTCAATTGAACAAACTTTGAATTGGTTAGTTCATACTTCAATTAGTTCATACTACAAAACAATTCCATTCAAACAATGTGTGAAAGGTGTGAAAGACTGACACATATAAAGAAGTGATTTATTTTGATTTCTGTGTGCAGCCCTAGAGGATGTGTGAAGGGCTCCCTCTGCTGGTTACCTGCTCTGACTGCAGGCTTGTTGTTGAAGCCTGGGTAGTTCTTGGGCCCGGCCTGCTGCAGGTACATGTGGTAGATGGAGCTGGAGTTCATGGTGGCCGGGCCTTTGCGTGGCGACTGCGGCCTGGACGACTTGTCCGGGATGAACGGGCGCACAGCCACGGCCAGCGGTGGGTCGGTCCGGTCGGGTCCAGGAGGGAAGAGCGGCGAGCCAGGTTGGAAAGTGGGACTGGGTGGCACGGAGATGCGCTGCTGGATCTGTTGTGACGATGACCCCTGCGGTGCGGGGCCCGAGCGTGGCCAAGCCGGAGGGGGCAGCGGAGGAAGTGGACCACCGGAGCCGGGCGAGGCGCTGGGACCGGGTCGAGCGAGGGCAGGCGGAGGAGGGGGAGGAGGGACGTCCTTGCGGAGCTCCAGGGAGCTGGTGGAGCCCGAGTTGGAGGAAGAGGAGAGGGCGCTGGTGACGCTGGCGGCACTGCTGCTGGGGTGGTGGCTGCTGGTGTGGGCACCGTAGGGAGGGGGCAGGGGCTTGGACATAGGGGGGCCTGGCTTGCTGCCATCATGAGTCTAGGGAGAAAGGACACACTTGTTGGTTGGGTGACTCAGGGTCAATTTCTTTTATTTATTTCTTTTTTTTTTCTTTGTAATTTTTATTAGTTGATTAAAATTAATAATCTGACAACTGTATTTGGAGAATTTAATACAATTTGGAGAATTTTAAGCAGTATGTTATATAATATGCAATAATTATCATTTATTTATTTTATTTATATATATATTTTTTGAGAGAGAGAGAGAGAGAGAGAGAGAGAGAGAGAGAGAGAGAGAGAGAGAGAGAGAGAGAGAGAGAGAGAGAGAGCTCTACCTTGTCAGCAGGAGTGGTGGTGGGGGAGGGTGTCTTGCCGGGCACGTCTGCTCCAGACTCCTTCCAGTCGGGGGGTTTGAGGGTGGTGCTGCCTTTCCCAATGGTGGGCCACCCAGCATCATTGGCTGAGGAGAGGAAGAGAAGGGGCAAACATGAGAGATGCATTCTGGGAGCAGTATCCTTAGCGCACATGCTTTTAGAAGTGGCTATGATGGAAATGGGGAAACTAGACTACTCAACAGTGTCCAGGATGTCTCAATTTGAGCAAATTCTGTTATAGCGCACACAGATTTTTTTATTCAGGGCAGAGTATTGAACCAGAGTGTTGGCAGATTTGGCAGATTCTGAGATGAGGCCCAATCATGATTTAAGCTAACAAATCAATACCTGAATCCAGGTATTATATATCAGGTAATATAAAGTTACTAAAGAAAAAGTCAGAAGTCAATGAACTCAAGGCTTCCGGTGCTGTTGGTAAAATTAATAACCAATGAGGGCAAGAAAACCAAGGACCAGTATTTTTTTCTACGTGGTGACATTTTTTTTTGTTCTTATTCCTACCAACAGCACTTGGTGGCCTGACACAACTGGTGAACTGTTAATTTAAGGAGCAAATTTGAGATATCATGGGAAAAAAAATATAATTTAATTAAATTTACAGCCAATCAGAAATGGAGGAAGACTTTCCTCCCTTTCACACTGTAATCTGCACTAAAAATACTCCAGTTAAAATCAAATCACCTAATAAACTTCACATCCTAGTAGAAGGCACTATCACTGGTGTCACATGAATGCTCTTCAATATTCAGCTACATTTGATCTAACCAAATCAATTCAATTTAAATTTAGTACTGCTTCAGTTCAATTAAGCACCACTTTCAATAAAACCTCTCCACCGTCACAAAAATAATTTCAAAACATGCTGAGAAGACAGCTGGTTGTGTGGTGGTAGATTAACATAGGATACAAATACAATGGCTGAATCCCACTGCCATTCTCCAAGTCCTATGCCCTTAGTTCTTAAAAACAACACAACCTAATCTCTGGACAGTGTGCTCCTGTGTCTGTGATGGTTGAGATTTGTGTTATACGTTTAGTGGGCTAGCGTCACTTCTAATGATGTTACTGGCTGACTGGAGTTAGCATCTCATGGCTATGTTATGACAGTGGTGGGGCTGTATGATCTGGTGGGGGTATGGGCTCAAATTTACGTTTGCGGACAGAGGTAAATTTGACTGATGTGCGATCAGGGACAGACGTCAGGGCCCAGTGAACCTTATCAGAGTATAGTTTCTCAGACTGTAAACAAACACACACACACACACACACACACACACACACACACACACACACACACACACAAATCATGTTCCCATAGCACTCACACATCCCCACACATTTAACACACAGGATCAGCAGTTTGCAAAATTTGACTCTCTACCCTTGCATCTATTGAACAAAAAGAATAAAAGTTGTTATCGCCAATGCCACTGCCCTGACAGTGATATATCCCTATGAACAGACTGCATTCTCCATTCCCTTTATTTGTAATTGAATAAAATGGAAAATTTTGCCTGGGTTGGCTGGATTTCTAGGCCAAGGCTGAAGTCCAGTTGTATGCGTCTCTGTGTGTGTGTGTGTGTGTGTGTGTGTGTGTGTGTGTGTGTGTGTGTGTGTGTGTGTGTGTGTGTGTGTGTGTGTGTGTGTGTGTGTGTGTGTGTGTGTTTTGGTCCAATCTGGATGGAAATCTGTGCCCTTCCTGTGGCTCTGGTCCGGTCTGGTCCAGGGGGATTACAGTAATAACCACAACAATACGGCCATCAGGGAACATTCCAGAGCTCCCTCTGCTCTGCTCTGCTCTCTCTCACCCCAGCTGCCTCAACATGGACAAGATGGCCGACATCCCCCTCCAGCCCCCAGCCATACACATTACCCTACTACTACAGCCAAATAAATGTCCAATATTATTCTGAACTTTACTGAATATGAATCCAGGAAATCACAATTAGCCACCCACACAGTAATGGGATAAACAGGATGAATCTATTCAATTTTGTGTGTCAGGGGCAGAGCGGTGTTTCCCCACTCATTGCCTAGACTCTGGTGGCCCAGTCATGCCGATTATGCATAAAATTCTGCGGGAAGCCGACGTGGAAATTTACTGACAGACAGTCCATGTTGTCTGATGCAATAATTATTGTCACTTCGGGACATAAACACTGTACTGAACTGAACCCATCAACAACATCAAAGTCTCAATACAGCTCTAATTCCCTATAGACACGAATGTCCTCATTTAAAAAAAGAAAAACACTTTCTAAACACCAAACAACCAATTAAAATTAACCAAGCTCTCTTTTTCCCCTGTAATTCAGAGCCATTAAAACTTCCAACTGTACATAAACTTCATCTCTCTCTGTGTATTTCTGCTTGAATCCTGCACCCTACACTGGATAAGGTTCAGAGGGGGGATGGTGGGTGGAGACGGTGGGTGGAGGTCGGATCTCTCCGCCCCGGATCTCCGGGACAACCTTCGGACTCACGAGAGGCTCCGTCCGGCCCCGCCATGCAGGAGGAGGAGGAGGAAGAGGAGGAAGAGGAGAAGGAGGAGGAGGCTGGGGCCCCGGGGCCAACCGGGCCCCCCGGACGGGGTTCTGGAGGGGTCGGCTGGACCGGGTCGACTATGATGTCTAAATCAGACACCTTCCAGGGCCCGAGCGGCTTTCTCACACCGTCTAAGTAACCCCGACAAACAAAACAAAACAAAACCAAAAACAAGCCCCAGGCCCACCATCCCACAAAACAAAAGAGACACGCATACAAGGACATCCCCAAAGAAAAACACAAAACCACAGCATAGGGAGAAAGGGGGAAAGAGAAAAGAGAAAGAAACACACAAGGAGAAAGAGTAGGAGAACAGCACAAGGAGATCAGGAAAGAGTGAGGGAAAAGGGAAGGATGGAGGAGAGATAGAAAGAAAAAAAAAACATAGCACAAGACACACACCACAGGAAAAAAGTTCACACAAGCAAGTTAGAGGAAGAAAGAAAATTCAAAAAAAGTCATAAAAATGACTAGTAACATCCATCAATCACAGAGAGGTGTATACTAGCATGGGTAAGAGAGGAAACAACAGGGCCATGCAAAACCATGAACTCAAAGTCACACACACACACACACACACCATATACACACAAGCATATGACTTCTCTCTGGAGACTTGCACTGAATTTGAGACCTGATTTAATTAGCTAATTTCCCCCCTCAACAGCGCTGGCTTTATGAGTCTGCCAGCACACAGTCAGTCACACCGTCATGATTTAGGGCAGACAGGCACAAAAACCTCCTCAGTGTTGGAGGGGTGGGAGAGAAAACGGACTTCACATCCTGAGCTCAGTCTTGCCTGACAAATACATGCTGCTGATGGAGCTCAAGGGCTCCCTCCTCTGGTCAAAACAGCAATATTCTCTAGCCAATCTACAGTGCAGTCATGTGACCTCATGGCTTTTAGAGAGAGACAGAATATGTGCATCAGTCCCAAACCCAAACATGGGACTAACAGAAGGTATTTTACAAGTATCAAGTATTTACAAGTTTTACAAGTATTTACAAGTATCTTTTACAAGTATCATTTACTTTATTTACAACCTAGTTATTATAATGGTTGATAATACCAAGGCATTACCAAAAAAACAACAACAACAAAAAAACAACACCCCAAACCTTGCTTTTATAACAAACAAACTTGACCAAGCTTGAAATTTTGCAATCATGAAAAACAAACCTGATTTGGAACGGGCGTGGTTGGCGGGCGAGTTGACGCCCAGAGACTGAGGTTTGAGGGGATCGGGCGGGACCGTGTAGCCGCCCTCCTGGCGGCCCGGTACAGGGACCTGGATGTAAGGCCCCACTGCAGCCACGCGACCAGAACCGCCTGGGGGCGGCTGGGGAGAGGGAGGCCCGTTGGTCCGGTTCAACTGGAGAGGACAAACAGGAGGAGAATAGAGAGGGAAAGAG
The DNA here is from genome assembly GCA_027497455.2 of Sardinella longiceps. Lineage (NCBI taxonomy): Eukaryota > Metazoa > Chordata > Actinopteri > Clupeiformes > Clupeidae > Sardinella > Sardinella longiceps. Next base: position 12,558,781 of record JAODXP020000025.1, read on the forward strand.
AGAGAGAGAGAGAGAAAGAGAGAAAAAAAGAGAGAGGGAGAAAGAAAGAGAGAGAGGGAGGGAGAGAGAGAGAGAGAAGAGAAGCGTGAGAAACAGAGACAGTTAATGAGGGTTATTCTCCAGTCTACACACACACACACACACACACACACACACACACACACACACACACACACACAATTGCCTGGCTCATCTGGGTGATTACCATCCTCAGGCCCATGTGGCTACATGTGCGAGACATCAGCACTTTTGGAACACACCGTCTGAGCTGCAGCTTGGTCTGAATGCTGACAAACATGTCATAACAAACACAAGCCGCAGCAAAACAAACACACAATGTGCTGACTACACACAGGCCTAGGTGAGACCCATGGTCCTATGAGGGATGGGGGAAAATCACTATCAAAAGACAACAAGCAAACGTGTGTGGGTGTGTGCGTGTAATTACATCAGAGCATTTGTTCATAAAGACGTGTGCGTGAATGTGTGATTCATGGAATCCTAAACACGTGCACACAGATGCTCATACATGTGTGTTTGCATTTGTGTGTGTGTATACAATCGGGATCACTGGAGCCTATGTGTGTGTGTGTGTATGTGTGTGAGTGAGTGAAACAGAGAAAGAGAGTGTGAGAAACATAGACAGTTAATGAGGGCTACTCTCCAATCTACACACACATAAACAAACCGCTGATTTGATCGTGGTGAAGAGAGAGAGAGAGATGAGAGAGAGAGAGAGAGAGAGATGATTGTTAGAGAGAGAGTATGTTAGAGAGAAGAGAGAGAGAGAGAGAGAGAGAGAGAGAGAGAGAGAGAGAGAGAGAGAGAGAGAGAGAGAGAGAGAAAGAGTGTGTGTGTATGTGTGTGTGTATGTATGTGTATGTGTGTGAGCACATGTTTGGTGTTTCTGTGCCTCCCCCCCAGCCTTACTGGCACGTTCTCTTTTTGACGTGCCTCGGCTTTTTTCTTGTAGAGGCGGTCTCGCAGCTCGGTGATGCGCTTGTCCATGAGGGTCACCTCCATGTTGCGCTTGTTCAGGAGCTCCTTCTGCTGCTGCAGCTTACTGTTCTGCTCCTGGTTCAACTTGTTACGGATCTGACACACGGACGGAGGGAGGGGGAGAGGGAGAGACAAGAGAGGAGGGTATGAAGAAAGAGAGAAACAGAGAGGGGAGAGAAGAGGAGAGGGAGGAAGTGGGTAGAGAGAGAAAGCATTCAAATGTCAATAATCAATAATGGCAATTGGATTCAGACCATAGGATGCATCATGAAGTACATCATTTCAACTTTGTGAATACTCCTTAGCAAATTATATACATTCCCATGATTATTAAATAAAAGTTTTTTTTTTTACTAATCATTTTTTTCCCTTTCTTATGATGACCTGTATTGGTGATTGTGGCCTCAGAAACAGTATTTTATCACTATGTAATTTTTACACATGTACAGTACCATCCTGCCTCCTAGCCAAACCAGTGGTAGCTGCATCTCCTGATGGGCCATTAGGATCTAATGCATGGGTGTTTATACGTAAATTTTTTGGCACACAGTGTGTGTGTGTGTGTGTTTTCTGCATATCTGCCTGAAGCCCTGACCACTGAGGACCTCCAGTGAGTGGGTGATGGAGTGTGTTGTGTGAGTGATTGAGTGAGTGTGTGTTGTGTGTACCTGCAGGTAGAATTTGCATAGCACGAGTTCAAACACTGAACACTGTGTTTCTGCAGACCATCGAGTGTGTGTGTGTGTGTGTGTGTGTATACCTGCAGCTCCTGGTAGAGCTTGCGCAGCTCGAGTGCGGCGGTGCCGGTGAGCTGTCCGCTGAGCCCCTGCAGGCCGTTGAGTTTGCCGCGGCGGAGCTCATCCAGCTGCTGGCTCAACTGCTCCACGCGCAGCACCGCCGTCTGCAGCTCCGCCTGCTTCTCCTGAAACAGGCCGCTGATGTGCTCGATCTCCGCCGCTGAGGGATGCAAAGAAAGAGAGAGAGAGAGAGAGAGAGAGAGAGAGAGAGAGAGAGAGAGAGAGAGAGAGAGAGAGAGAGAGAGGAAACATGACCATGTGAGCGAGGTCAAATAAAAACAGAAGCAGACATTCTTGATGAGATGAGGAGGAGGAGGATAAGGAGAGGACATGAAGAGAAAGTAAGAGATAAACATGCGGATGCAAATAAATGCAGATACTAAGTGTGGCCACACTAGAAAAGGGGACTGTGCATTTATACAGCAACTGCATAAACAGTGTCATGTAGGGGAAGAGACACACACACACACACACACACACACACACACACACACACACACACACACACACACACACACACAGGCTCCTAAAACAAAGATATGAAAGCAAACACAAACAAAAAACAAACAAAAGGGCAGGAAGAGATCCCTGCTTCCACCATCTCACACACACACAAACATACATAAACAGACAGACAAACAAACAAACAGACAGACAAACAAACAAACAGACAAACAAACAAACAAACACACACACACACACACACATACAGAGAGAGACCAATAAACAAACAAATGGCAAGCGCATCACATGAGATAATGGGCAGCAAGAATGAGCAAGCAAGCAAGCGCATACGAGAGAGACAGAGAATAATAACTAAATAACAGAGATGCTAAATGCGGGGGTGGGTTAGGACGATATGAGAAGTGGGTCCATCTGGCTGGAAGAGGCTTTTAATATGCAGCACAGCAGCAGCAACGTTAGCATTAGCGTTGGCTACTTAGTGATCAGAGCTGACCTCAGGAGACCCCCACCATGAGTAATACCAACAGTATGGACTTAGCCACGCACATGAGGACATAATGATGCATGAGAGGAAGAGTGTGGATGAACTGTGTGTGTGTGTGTGTGTGTGTGTGTGGACGTGTGTGTCTGTGAATGTATGCATGTGTGAGTGAGTGCATGCATGTGAGAGTATGTGGAAAGTGACCGTGTGTGTGTGTGTGTGTGTGTGTGTGTGTGTGTGTGTGTGTGTGTGTGTGTGTGTGTGTGTGTGTGTGTGTGTGTGTGTGTGTGTGTGTGTGTGTGAGTGTGTGCATATGATATGACTAAGTCTAAGCTGAATGGCCATGACGTGACTGTATAGTCCGTGT
>JAODXP020000025.1:12564389-12621889 GCA_027497455.2 Sardinella longiceps
TTAACGCTTGCTATGGTACTACCCTCTCATGCCATGTCCCAACAGCCACACGCACACACACACACACACACACACACAGTATCACACAGAGGGTTTTTATTTTAACGCTTGCTAGGGTACTACCCTCTCATGCCATGTCTCAACAGCCACACACACACACACACACACACACACACACACACACACACACACAGTATCACACAGAGGTTTTTATTTTAACGCTTGCTAGGGTACTCCCTCTCATGCCATGTCCCAACAGCCACACACACACACACACACACCAAGGGCTTTTAGGGGCTGCGAGCCCTGGGTGCCATTAGCCATGTACATACTGTATAAATATATGCGCATAATCACAAAGACGCACGCTCAGACACAGACACTCTGTTCACACTCTCCCTACCTCTTGTGCTCTCTCGCTTGCACACACACACACACACACACACACACACAGATTTCTTTTCTCTTGTCATACACACCCAAACACATTCTTTCTCTCTTCCTCTCTCTCATACACACGCACACACAGTCACTCGCTCCCACAAACACACACACACACTCTGTCACGCACATAGTGCGAGCAGGGTGCAGAGGACAGGCTGAGCGCGTGCTAACAGTGCGCAGCGGCGGCTAAAAATAGTGCAGGGCTTGCTGTGGCCTCGCCGTGACTGGAGCCCCGTGTCATCGCCGTCCCCCGTCGTCACAGCAATTACACGCTCAGAGAACACCCCTCAATCCCCCGCCCCTCAATCCCCCTCATCCCCCACCCCCGAAAAACAGAGCCGATAACAATTAATAGAGGGAAAGGGAGAGACAGAGAGAAAGAGAGAGAGAGATAATTTCTATATTATTTAGATAAGAGAGAGAGAGAGAGAGAGAGAGAGACTAAGATAATTTCTATATTATTTAGATAAGAGAGAGAGAGAGAGAGAGAGAGAGACTAAGATAATTTCTATATTATTTAGATAAGAGAGAGAGAGAGACGAGTTTGAGAGAGGAGAGAGACACTAAGATAATTTCTATATTATTTAGATAATATAGAAATTATACTGTTACTGTTTTATAGTACAGACTGTTACGAACTGTACCAACTACTTTTTGACCTTTTTACTTTTTTTTTTGTTTGTAATCTTTTTACCTTCTAGCTAGTATTTACTATAGTGTGTGGACACATAGGCTTCTCTTATTCTATATGTCTCATTCTTTCTACTGTATGATTGCTTTGGCAATGTGAATGTCCTGTTCGTCATGCCAATAAAGCATTATTGAAATATTGAGAGAGAGAGAGAGAGAGAAAGAAACAGAGTGAGAGAGTCAGAGAGAGAAAGAGAGAAACAGAGAGAGAAAGAAAGAAACAGAGAGAGAGAGAGAAACTGCGTGTCCCACAACACCAGCAACACTTTGCAAAACAGCCTTGTGCCTCAAACGTAGCTCACACACACACACACACACACACACACACAACAACAGAGCTACATTTATAAAATCCCAAACTAGCAAGGACAGCCTTCATTAAGAAACGCTTCCAGATTCCCAGAATGGTGCGTAGCCATTAGCCACAGTCTCACAGCTGCGTCGCGTCAGGGAAACAGAAGTGCCACATGACAGAGTTGAGACACTCAGCAACAGAGACTAACAGTAACAGTGCTGGTCACTAATGGGAACCTAAAGGCAGAGTACCCCCCCCAACCCCCCCACACACACACACACACACACACACACACACACACACACACACACACACACACACACACACACACACACTCCCCTCGGAGATAAGCAGCATCTTTCATGCAAACCTCAGAGTGCTTGCCTCATTAGAAGAGCACACAGTTATTAGGCTATAACTCACAAACCATTAGCCTGCACAAACACAACAACGTCATTGCACACAAGACATTCAAGCCTGGACTGCTTAGATTGCTTCAAATGACTCACCATTGAGGAGATCATTGTGTTCATCGCAGTAAAAGAGAGAGAAAGAGTACCGAGCCCCGTACCACACACACACACCAAAAAAAGAAAAAAAAGAACAACAAACTGCTGGAAAATAAGCTGGGTGGTCCTGCGCTATGACATGGCCCTGTTCACCTTCAAAAACTAACCGATAATCACGTTATTGATCACGGCCCGGGTGAACAGAGTGCACTGCCTGCCATCCCCTTGGGGCTTCCGAGCAGAGCTTAGACAAAGTGGACAGCTAGCACGCACATATGCCACACACACACACACACACACACACACACACACACACACCAATCATCAGACGCACACACAATGGAGCTGAGCAAGGGACCACCCACCCCATGCACATCTGAGAGCGTTACCTTAGCGACGAGCATCTGTTGCTGGGCCTCGATTTGCTGCTGTTGCCGAGTGGCCATCTCCTGCAGCTCAGAGAGAGTCAGCTCCACTCTGGGGTTCCCCACCTACACACAGAACAGAGAGAACAGAGAGAGAGAGAGAGAGAGAGAGAGAGAGAGAGAGAGAGAGAGAGAGAGAGAGAGAGAGAGAGAGAGAGAGAGAGAGAGAGAGAGAGAGAGAGAGAGAGAGAGAGAGAGAGAGAGAGAGAGAGAGAGAGAGAGGGACAGAAAAAAAAAATGGTTAATCATTCTGTCACTCACTCACACACACACAGACTCACACACACACTCACACAGTAAGAGTGGTGTGTAGGTGAGTATTATTCTCCAACAGCAGGAGCCTCACTACTAACACTGTAAATACACAGCAGTAGCAACAGCAGCAGCAGCACAACCTGAGTCACAGGCCATCCTAACCACAATGAGACAAACAACACAACTGGATACAGAGGAGCTGACGAAAACACACACACACACACACATGCACGCACGCACGCACACAAATAACCATACGAACACACAAAGAGAAGAGGACAATGTAAACATGCTCTCCTTAATTGCATTTTTTATATACAATAACCTCAGGTCTGACTTCAGAAAAGCCAGTCACTGAGAACAAAAAGATGGAGGGAAACATGATAAAGGAAGAGCTAAGAAAAAACCTTATTGAGATGGAGAGAGAGCAACAACGGAGGGAACAGCTAGAACATGAAAGACAGGAGAGAGAGGGGGGGTGTAAGATGGACACTGGACAGAGAAAAAAGGAATGAAAGATAACAGAAGAAATGGACAGAGCAAGAGAAAAAAAGAGAGCAAGAAAGACAGAATGAAAGACAAAATTGGGTTTCAGCTTGATTGGTAAACAGGCTAGCGTGATACAAGGGATGAGTGCGAGTTAGTGTGACTCGTGTGAGTGTGTGTGTGTGTGTGTGTGCGGGGCACGGGGTACAGAGGCACTCCCTCTGTCATCCTGCATTGGGGAAGATAAGAGCACAGCCATCAGTCACCCGCTGGCACCCCGGCCGTGCCATCGCCATCACCATGGCAGCAGGACAGAACACACTCTTGCCAAGGAGAACGAGGGGAAGGAGGAGGAGGAGGAAGAAGACGTTCACAAGAGAGAGAGAGAGAGAGAGGAAGGAGACGTGACACTGTGAAGACAGTGAAGCTGCTGCCACAGACTTGTCTGAGAACTACTGCTACAAATACACAGATGGACTCAGACACACTGGGGAACTTCCAAACAGTCAAAAGCCAACATTCACACTGCAATCCACTACTTACAGACAGGGTTTTGGTCCGATTTGGTTTAAAATGCTTTAGGCCAATAGATTAGACTAAACTCTTTGCACGTCATAAATATTTGTTTTGAATCAAGTAATAGACCTGTTGTTAAAGGTCACTGAATGCTATCTAGGCTAAAGGAAAAAGAACCAGAAGATTTTATTATGTTGCATCAAATAAAGAACCAATAACTCATGTTAACTGAATGGGAGCAAAATGAAAAAAGTTACTGTGCTCAATTCATATAGGTTCAAGGTTCACTTTATTCTGTCTCCCTGAGAAGAAATTTGTGTAGGCAAAAGGGGGTGTTACATCCATACATTAAAAACAGACATACAACAAACAACAAACAACATAGGACATGGTCCATATATAAAAGCCAGTGTAAACACTTGGTCAAATGTTTTCAATAAAAGTTTTCATTTGCAAAGTTTTAAAAATATGTTTATATTTTTATATAAACATAACAATATAGATGTATATTATAATCTGTCTTGTAGCATTGTTACAAGGCCACCCAGATAATCGTGAGATTTTAACACCACTTCTGTCTGTAGCTGTATCCCATAACTGAAGTATGATGCCAACTAAAAACACCCAAAATTCAGATTCTGGATCATAACTGTCCAACCCTTAATGAAGCACGAGCCCACCATCTACATCAGGGAACGAAGACGACATCAAACGAATGCAGTGAGCTCTGGGCTGTGACTTTGGTGCAAGCTTTTTACAGGCGTTAGCTGCGGCTCATCAGAGTACCTGTACTGAGAAAACGTGTTTGAGATGAACATCACAGAGCTCTCCAAAGACCAGCCAGGAGAGCGAGCGAGCGAGCGAGCGAGCAAAAGGACGCCCACACGCATACAACACCGAGCACAGGAAAGATAGAAGTGAGAGACATGCAGAGAGACGCTGAGAGAGAACACACTGATCTGATTCTGTGTATCCACCTCCAGTCCAAGTACACAGACATTTCATAACGTTGAGAAGTTCATCAGCGTGAAAAAATATCCATGAACCCTCTAGTTTTTATGAAAATGTAAATATAACTCTGAGATACTTATATATAAAAAAAGAAAGTTCAGCGTGACTGTTGGAAGCCGCCTACAAAGTTTATACACCTCAGCTCATCAGCCGAGACAAAAATGTTAAAAAATTACCAAATTATATAATGATCTCAATTGCTCAACAGAAATAAAAACAATCAATAGACAATCAAAGACAGCCTAGATCTTTCCACTGTGAAATTGAATTGTAAGCCTACTTTGGAATTCTGTGGAACAACCCACAACGTTGGTAATTTAGTGAAACTTCCGGGAAAACTACTCATTCATACAGTAAACCTTAGCCCATCTTGCAATGGGCCAGACCAACTCAATCACACACACACACACACACACACACACACACACACACACACACACCATCAGGGTAGTCACGGAAAGAGGAACTGAGGGGACAACGGGGGACCTGGCCATTTGCCACTAAATAAAACTTGCATAACACTATGAACTGCAAACCTGGCACTGGTTATGCCAGCAGGTCACACGAACAGTGTGCCAAGGGCACCAGGTTAGGTAGCGATTTGTGCCTCCGCATGTGCCAACTACCGAGTGCCAAAGGGACGTTGCTGAGGTGGTAAGCAGGATCTCTAATCCCTGTTTAGGCCGCTAACATCTTTGGCAGCCAGTGAAAGGTGTCGAGTGTGTGAGTGTATGTGAGCACGTGGCTCAGTTCATACAGGGAATAACCCTAGGAAGTGAATGAGCTTATAATGTAAATGAAAAACAAAAAGCTACCTTTTTGTGGCCAATTTTGTAAATTTGCGTGCTAACCGCATGCAAGTAATCACTTCCTGATTAAAGACTTCCTGGAAAACCATCAATAAAGCAGTCCATTTATCAAACCCTGCTTACACAACACACTGCCACCCTGGTAGAGGCTTTACCAATACCCCATGGTGTGGTAGAGGTCATGCCAGAATGGAATGGAAACACCAATCAACCTCAATGTGCCATTGGCAGGAAACAGCTCAGTTCAGTTCAGGTTTGATTTGGTAACTTGGAAATTTCAGTTCTGACTGATGGGCACAAGGTTAGACCACCAGGGATTTTTCCCCCTTTCAGGTGCCAGTCAACAATGTCAATGGGATGGTTCTGAGACTGTAAATACAATCCTCAATCCCTGTTCAGTCTACCAACACCTCTGGCAACCAGGGAAAGTCACGTTTGAGAAGTTGAAAGGATGAAAAGTGCAGTGCGGGTGGCCTAGACTTTCAAACCGAACATTTGAAATGCAAATAACCAACACACAAAGTTACCTTTTTGTGGTCGATTCGGGACTTTATCAGGTCCTAACCACAATGTTGGTAACTGGTTAAAGACTTCCTCGAAAGCTACAAGCCCATTAAACCATCAATCTATCCATTCAGCCACCTCAGCCATCAAGTCTAGTGTGGTCTTTTCTTCCACACGCTAACCCTGGGGATAGCCACAGGAAGAGGAAGTGAGGAATGCAAACCTAATAATTAGGCTACTAGCCTTGCTCAAGCTATGCAGAGGTGCCCATATGCAACATCGATGATCCCTACAGTCATGTAGGTCATACCAGTATGTCATGTGTCAGTGGCAGTGAGCAAGTCAGGCTAGGTCTTACTGGGTGACCTGGCATTTCCTCTGGCCCAAGTATGCCAAAGGCACCAGGTTGTATGAGTGTAATAGCAAAAGCTTGTGTTTTTTCCCCTTGTGTGCCAGAGGTATGGTACTGAGGTGGTAAATACAATCACTAATTAGACTACTGACTTCCCTGGCAACCAGGGAAAATTACATTGTGTGTGTACCCATGCCTTAGACAATTAAAACCATCCATTGAGGAAGTGTCTTTTAATCCAAATAACAAACAAGCACTTTCTAGTGACTTATGTTGTATTAGCCTACCCCACCCTAAACACTGCCACCCTGGCACAGGCCATGCCAGTACACAACACTATCGACCGACACCCGCAGTATGCAACAACAAGAGCCGCCCGCAGCATGCAGGTCAAGGCAGGTCTAATATAGTAACCTCAAAGTTCTTTCTAATTATGAAGGCACTAGACTGTGCTAATGTTGTTGTGAGTGCTAGCAACAATAGGGCAAAAGAAATGATGTTGAGGCGTATCTGCACCTCAGTCAGGTGCAGTCATAGTACTTACAGTATACAGTAACATCTTAAGTACATTATTAGGTCAGGGTACACTCCTAAAGCTTTGGTTTCCCTACTTTTTTGCAAGCAGCTCATTACAGAAATGAAAAGGCAGAACCAATAGCTTAAAACTTCTCAGAAAGTATCCACCCATCATGAAGCACAGTAAAGGTATGCCTATTGACAGTAGAGGCAAGTTAAAGGTTTGTCTTACTATAGCGTTTCACACAGTGCATAATACCAAAAGACAGTTTTGGATTAAGAAAGGGAGACTGCACACAACATCTAAATACAACATCTAAATGTTTTCAAAAATACAAACCATACCAAAATACTTCCATATAGCATAACAATACAGTCCATACAAACCTGACTATCAAAATATTACAACTATCAAGGTATAACAACTACTGAGAGTAGCCAGACCCTTTCACAAAGTGAAATAATGTGGATAAGTCCTATCTGCCAGGTGGCTAAAATCTCTGTTGAAGAGGCTCAAACTGAGGTGTGTACAGGGACTGTGGGTTCAGAACTTCTTCAAAAACAAGGTGTTCCTTCTGCAAAAATACATAAATGTAAACACAGAGAGGTGTTATTTTCTCTCTAATGCTAAGCTTCTTTTGTAGGGCAAGCACACAAAGGGCAATTGCCTGAGTCTGACCAATAACCATTGCCTCCCTGCTTTCATCATGTACAGCAATTTTCAGTGATGTTTGCCACTGTCCAACATCGGATAATCACAGGGCAGTGCATGTTCAAATCCCGGCTATTATGTAGGCCTAGGTCTCCTTGTTGGTCTGGGATAATGTCACACAGAGGGGTGCTGAGGTTGGATGCTCCCTGACGATGACAAAAGCTGGTAAATGTGGCCTTGCGAAAGCTTAGGTCACCCAAACGCCTGCGGACTTGATCTATTTCTAGCCCCACATGCTCAGTAAAATGTTATTAATAGCTACGACTGTCTTGTTGTTTTCCTTGAATTCCTATTGCACAGCAGGGTGAAACTAGGTTAAGATGAATTTACTTAAAACATCAGGTGGCCAAATCACCTCAAAAATAAAGATGTCAAATAAAGTTTAGCCAGTGGTGCTTAAACAGATCCCAACATTCTTCAAAAAATGTGCACAGTACAATGAGGACCAGATATAACGCAACAATGATTCAAGGTATGCAAAACAACTGGAAATGGCAAATTGTACTCTTTATGTTTAAAAATCATGTAATCATAATCATCTGTAAATCAAATTAGATACATTCCAAAAGTCATAGCCCATTTGGCCAATTACTATTTACTAATTAAAACACATAAAAAGTAAAATATTTTACTTGCTGGTTTTGATTCCAGGATACTCTGCAAGACTGTAGTTCAACTGTGTTGCACCATCCCTTTGAAGTCAATTCCTCCAACATTGCCTGCTGTTTAACTTCCATTTTGTAATTTTTCTAAGCAAACAAAATGCAAAGTAAAGAGTCCAGGGACTGATATTGTTCAATCTGGACATAAAGGGGAGCACTTAATCACACCTTTGTTTGATGCACGGCAATAATGGGTCCCATCACCATCCACTCAACCTCAAAGTAGCTTGATCTCTCCCTCTCTGTACTCGCCTACCAATACGGGATGGAACACTGGTTGGAGAAAAAAAAAATTCAAGTGGATTTTGCCCGCAGGAAGAAACACAATCGGGTGCTGATCAAATCATGTGTCAGTCTAAATCTACATGATGGATTGAACTTTAGCATTTCAGTGGGAACATTGCCTTAACTTAAAGTTAAATTATCTTTTTTTTTTTTTTTTACAAAAAAAAAAAAAAAAGGAAACATAGCATCTTGCTGACATGGGGGAAATTCCAGCATGCATTGTTTATATCCAAAACATCTTGTGGGGAGGTAACTATTGTGCCTTTCACATGGCCAGATATGACAAATGATTTGACAAAAAGTATACTACTTCATGCCAACATTTTCTCTATCTATCTGGTACTGAACTTTGGCATTAGGCTATTCAAGTGCGTCAATGCAGAATGTCATCCTAGTGTAATGTTAAAAGTAGAAATGACATATTCAGTGCATTCTGATGGGAAAGGGAAAAAAAAAAAAAAAAAAAAAGTCTAGAAATCTGCTCCCCGCTAGTAGCCAACTACAATGGACATAAGCCTAAGGCCTGGACCTAGGCAAGCAGGAAGTAAAAAGGGAAAGCCTGTGCGCATCAGCCACTGCACATATCGCCCATCTACATGAATATGAAGTATTAATAGCCACTAAAATGCCACCATTTTGCAGGCTTCTTGCATGCAGCCACAACGGATGGCTGGGACCTTTCCACTTAGATAGAAACCTGGAGGGGACAAACAAAGCTAATTAAGACTGCGATGCTTCCTCCCCCTTGCACAAACAGCTCAGTGTGCAATGCAAGTCCTTTAATTAAGATGGGTGACTAGGATCTGGGATTAGAGATGAAATTACATTACATTACAGTTCTTTAAAGTTGTATACTGCTTCATAGTTTCAGGCACTTTACAGCGGTTCAATTAAAAATCAATTCCTGTCGTGCTAACAGTACATGGAAAAAGAGTCGGCAAAAGTCTGCAAAGTCTGCCTTACTGGTCTGGCTTAGTTCAGTTCAGTTAAGCTAAGCTAAGTCAAGTTAGTGATCAGTGTTGTCATGGCCAAGGCCAACAGTAGGCACTCGTGTCACAGGGTTGGTCAGGACAGACGATGGCAGGCCTCCCGATTCCATTAGGCTCAGAATCAATTTGTAAGGAGAGTGATTCATGGCTTGCAGAGCGGCTGCGTTAGCCTCTGTTTGCACACACACAGACGTCGGCCAGGCCATATCACACAGGCTCTCAGGGAGAGGGGGAGAGAGAGAGAGAGAGACAGAGAGAGACAGTCGCTATGGCAATAGAGCAACAAGGAACTCCATGGACCCGAGCTTAATTGGATTAACCAGATGTCCCTGGGCCTGAGCAATCAGCAGACAGACTCACTCACTCTCTCTCTCTGTCCCGCACTGACCGGTCTCCGTTTCCTAAAAGTGGAACAGAGTTAAGGGGTCCTCCAAGGTCAGAGGTCTTATCTGACCCCGACTTCTACACCTGCAAGACGCTCTGTGTCCCAGTCAATGGAAACACCTGAACAAACAGGATAGGCTTTATAGGAGGGATGGAGGGGGACTGACGGACCCTCAGACACTCCTTTTTCAGACAAGAGGAAGGTTGTCAGTACTCCAACCAGTAATTCGACATGCTTGAGTCAATTACTAGAAGGGAAAAAAAAAAAACAACCACCCCAGCTTCAACATATTTCTGGACAATATGAGCATGCTTTAGGGCCAAAAGGAGGACACTAATCTAACCTAAAAAAAAAAGAGGGGGGAGGGTCCTATTTTAACCACTAGAAGTACTACAACTTAAAAAAAAAATGGCATTAGAAGGTCAGTAAGGTCTAGTCGAGATATCAGGATACTACTGCACTTACCCTGATCATACCTTTTCATGGACAGTTTGAAATTTAAACCTACTGGTTCTGCCTTTTCCGCTGACTACTTACTAGAACATCAAGTTGGGGAGAAGAATACCCTGACTTAGTAGTACCTGTAGTTGCAATGTTGGAGCAAACTAAGGCAGTTTTACATCAAGTGCAAATAGAGGCAGTCCACATACAACGTGCTGATGAAAAACTGCTTCAATTTCATTGCAGTGATATGCTAGTGATGAGCTCCTTCCAGTTGCTTGCAACTTAAGCCGTTATACATGTATATCTAGAAAGGATTAATGCTGTAGAGTGTAGACTGGTCAATTTTCCTCTAAGAGATTGCGATGTACATATGTTAACATAGTTCTACAAACATGTGCTTGCCTTATTGTAAACAGCAAATCCTACATCCCTTCGCCTTCTTCGGGGACCCAGAGATGAGATTAAATGGCAAGAGCACATCTGGCCAATACCACTCTTGTATGCTTGAGGGGGGGGAGGAAACAAAAAGGCTGAGATGCAGCAGTAATGTTTTTTTTTCCTTCCCAATCTTTGAATGGATTGACCCACTAAGATGCAGCTTTCATTTTGCCCACTGGCTCTCAAAAGGCGGTTTGGCAAACGCCACAGCTAAGTACTCCATTCTGAAAAGAAAAAGGTCCAGCAGAGCTGTCTGAAGTTGGCAGCTGAGAAAAATGCCAACACAGGTGGTTTCATTGAAATCCTGACGAGGCATTGAGAGCACAAGCTGACTTGCGAGAAAAAAAACTAGAAGAACAGCGTAGATCATTAATTCTTCCTCAATTCCTCAATTGCTTCAATCAATAAGCAACAGACCACAGCTGTCTTTTTAAAATTTCTTTTAAAAAGACAAATGAAGAAACACCAAAAAAGACACAAAAACATTGCACTGTAATCCCGCTTCCTTAGAGAGGCAAATGTAGTGCAATTTTGAGGCCATTATACAGGTAGCACACTGTAATTAAGAGAAGAGTAGACAGCAAAAGGCATGGAATGGGTGATTTTAGGGTGAGCACAAGAGTGGAGAGCAGAGATTGGATTTTAGCATAAGCCTCCTCCTTGGCCAGACACTAAAATCCACATACTTAAATGAAGTGAAAGCCTCCAAAAAGCAAAGTCCCCCAAAAAATCTACTTAGTGCTACAAAAAATAAGGACAGGAAAAAAGTCCAAAACATCAGCTGCTGCTCATGCCAACAGAAAACAAGTGCTGGGAAACTAGTAAAACCAAATAGGGCCAAGTCTGGAGACCGCAAGATACAAACTGACAAATCAAACTGTTTATTCTAAAAACTTTGGCTTCCATTTACCCTGGCTGAACGCTATGCATTGGTAAGTAGGTAATATGCATCTTTTCCTTCCCAAGTCTAGAAACATGTGACTGACTGACACATGACATTTATAGAGGAACAAATGCAATTTTGTCCAGCCAAGAAATAGGTCATCACAGAAGTACACATGAACACTGTATGAAGAATTTAGCAGCAGAGCAATTCTTCATTTGGCAAATAAGTTATAAATGATCTCCTGTATGCTCATAAGTGAAACGTGGTCCCTTGGCTTCCAAACAGCTGGGCTTGGCTCTCTTACCTTGCACCGTGCCCCTCCCAAGCCCCGGCGAGCAGATCCCGGCAGTGTGGACTTCAGATCTGTCGTGCCGAGCTGGAGGGATGGGACGACAGGGAGATGAATCGGAAGCGAGCGGATGGGGAGGGGACAAACGAGGAGAAGAGTGGGGCGGACGCTGGAGGATGCAGGCGGGGGTGAGAATAACGGAGGAGAAAGAGGAGGAGGAGGAAGAGGAGGAGGAGGAGGAGGGGGTGGATGGCTGACTAAACTCCACCGAACACGCCCCTCTCCGAGAAAACCCCGCCGGCGAACGCAAGCACGCTCCAGCGCACTCGGGCGACTCTGCCTCGCTGATGAGGCCCACGGGAATAAACGAGTGAGAGCGCAAAATGAGGAAGGAGAAGTGGGGAGAGGCAAACAAGAGTGCGACAGAGAAGAGGGACAGACAGACAGACAGACAGACCGAGAGACAGCAAGAGCGAGAGAGAGAGAGAGACAGAGATCTAGACGCCTAGACCTCAACTGAGGACATGGCAGAGAGGATGAGCAGGAGAAGCTCCATATACGAGACCCTGCTAAGGGGCCTGGCACGTGTCTAGGGATTACCAAGACTGCACCGGGGTGGGCGTGGCTGCCACTAAGTGTGAGACTGTCCATTAGGAGCACGCGTGTGCATTTGTCTCTCTCTCTGCTCGTGTGTGTGTGTGTGTGTGTGTGTGTGTGGGGGGGGAGTCTCTCTAGAGCACTCTGAGAGAGGCTGAGGGCCCGGCGGAGAAAAAGCCCCTCCTCTGGCTGAGCAAATGGATAACAAGGACGCTGATCCTCTTAGAGCGGCGTTATGTCATGAAACTAGTGTAATCCTTAAAATTATATAGAAAGAACCAGGACAACGACGAACACTGTGCTTCTCGCCACTTAATGACCAACCAACCAACACACACACCAACAACAACAAACAAGGCAGGGACATGTTGTTACACCCATGCCTCAAAACCCAATCCTCAATGGGCTTTGTTTGGGATCAAATGGAGTGGGGTGAGGAGGGTTAAGAAATTGATTGCATTTAGAGGGGAGGAGAAGCCTAAGCCAACCTTTAATAAGTTGCCCAACATCGAGGCATCATCCGATTAAAAGGTCCAAACAAATATAGCAGTGTTTAAGGGTCACCAGACAACCCCTTAAGTGAAAGCTTGATCCCTGTGGCTTTTGGGAGGCCTGGCTTAAGAAAAGACCAAGGAGACAAACCACAGTCTTGGCCTGTACCTGTAAGATAGCCTAACTCTATCAGCCAGTTTACTGGACATGTCTTAACACCTGAAGGTTGGTGTCGAAACACCTGTTGTGGGCCTATTTACATGCAAGTTATATATTGGCTTTTTGTCATTATTACAATTTGAGAATGAAGAGACAAGAAATGAGGGAAGCAAGAGTTGAGGGGAGATCAGGAAATGACTGCAGGTGGAATTCAAACCAGATCTCCCAGAAACACTGGCAACCAGTTAACCACTCGGTGGGCTATTGCATTGTAAACAACTAGGCCTATGCTTTTGAGAAAAAGACCCATGGATCAGCCAATGAACACCATCACAGTTAATGTGCCAGCTTTGGGCTTGGATTTTTCTCGACGCCTGAATCATGCATATTCCCCAGCTCTGCCCAGAGTCGCTAAAACGAGCACCAATCGACCCAATGACCCTTAACCTGTTAAACTAAGGTAAATTAAGCTAAAACAGCTGCATAGCGCCTCTAAATTTAAGAATAGGTGTGCTTCATCTACAAGAAGCTCATTTGTCATGTCGCACACCAAAACATGCCTATCACCACCATCTGGGAAAACAAAAACAAAAAAAAAAAAAAAAAAAAAAAACACCTCACGTTTGATCACATATAGTGAATAGAGCTCACTTAATTCATCTCAGTTTATGGCTGGCCATTTGCGAAATGAAAACACTGGCTGAGCCGACGGATCACAGGCCAACTGAGCACAACATCAAGTAGCCAAATGCATTAAACTGCGCCCGCCAGTCAGTGGAGGTTTAAAGGGCATGAATGAGATTGAGTGGCATCACGTGGATGGCGCAGTTATCTACGGTCTGGCTGTGGGTCTTTTCGTCTTCTTCTTCTTCTTCTTCTCCCTCTTCTTTCTCTTGCAGCATCTCTCCAGAGCTTCCACCTGTCAGCTGGGGCGTTAATTGGTAGTGATGCAACAGAGCCACGCTTAAAAGCTAGCACCGCTAGCGGCTCACTGCTTCGCTAATCATCAGCTCCCTTGGTCGAAGCAGCCATTGTCGCCATTGTTGTTGTTTTTGTCCAAGTTGTCTCTGGAGCTTTAGCTCAATCTCTTTCCAACAACTGGTTGAAGGAAGAACAGACGTGGGTGGTGATGTGCAGTTGTGGTGGTGCTGTGTGTGTGTGTGTGTGTATATATATATATGTATGCATGTGTGTGTGTGTGTGTGTGAGTGAGTGAGTATGTATGCATGTATGCCTGTATGTGTGTGTGTGTGTGTGTGTGGAGGGGGGTTTGGGGGGTCAGAATGCCTAAAAATAACAGGGTGGGCGTTCCTTCAGTCACTCAAGTCTCATACTTTTCGTGCTGAGGTAATGCATCCATCTTCTAACCCCCCCACCTCCCTCCCATCCATGCTTTATTTTCCCTTAAGGTGAAATTAGTTCCGCTTCGGACAACGCGACTCTTACTTTTGCCTGAAACTGGGACAGATGCTTACCAGAGGGGCGCAGAGACACCCATGGACACAAGCGTCACTAAATGCACTACAGCCGGGTGCTGTAAAATGCTTACATGCGTGCACATATGTACACGCAAGCACACACACAGGCACACATATGTGCACACCAGCACACACACACACACACACACACACACACACACACACACACACACACACACACACACACACACAGTGAATGTGTGTGGAGCAGAAGTCTCAAGTGGAACGACTGTTTCACATATGGTGTGGAGTGCTCATGATAAGGCAAAGCAAAACTGCCCGTTGATGAAGATTAAATAAACCAAGGCCACGCACAAGTGGAAATCGTACGATTGTACGGTCATGTGAGACACACATCACAAGCTGCGCTGCGCTTCAAATGCCACAGCTCCTAATCAGCGGGCACAGTGCGTGGTGAAGTACTCAGTCAATGAAATGAGGTGATGCATGGTTGAGCACCGCACTGAATCAGATAAAAAAAAAATGGGCCAGTGTCCCTATGGGATAGTCTGGCACTGGCAGTGTGCACAATCGAGAGTGAAGGGAAGACAAAGGCTCTTCTGGTTTTGAAATTGAAATGTGAGGGACAGATAATGTTTGAATTGTCTTAAAAGACAAAAAGAGGTCAATGCATCCTATTCAAAATTCAAACGCAAGACTCACTTTTGCATTTCATTGGGATATATCATGTGAAAGTGAAGTCACTGTACAGAAATTTGGGGAAAAGTGTGTGTGTGTGTGTGTGTGTGTGTGTGTGTGTGTGTGTGTGTGTGTGTGTGTGTGTGTGTGGAAAGGGGGGGGGTTTTACAGCCAGCTTAAAATTTAAATAAGTAACACATGCATAACCCAATTTCACACATGCAAGTCCGACACCCAATTTGGTTCCAGTTAGGTGGCGTGGACTGAAGTGGATCTCTTTGCAACCCTCGGCAAGAGCCATTTCAGCAAATCCCACCTCATACACTACAGTGCAGTACAGGAAAGAATCTGCTCCCAACATCAAGGTGACCTCTAAACTAAGACTCAAGATTCAGCAAAACGTACTTTAATTGCTCTGCAGAGGATGGGAGATTTCTTATCAAAACTTTGCCTTTTATCTTCACATCTGTAAAACCTTGAAGACAGTTTACAGCATCAGATAAAAGAGATTGAGGGAAATAATTGACTGTGCTCATAAGTTTGCAAATCCAAAAAAAAGGCCATGTTACACCATCTGGCAAATGATAAATAACAAACATGAAGAGAGGACAGTGGGAAACGCGGTTGGTGATGTGAACGTACCCCGTTCTCGTTGTGCTTCTCCGAGCTTGAGCCGCTCCATCTGCCACTCTGGTCCTGAGATTGTTGGCTGCCTGTAAACAGAGAGAAAGTAGTTTTAATTTACTTCATTTCATTTTATTGTTTGGGCAAGATTGGTTTGTCTCCAAACAATACATCCTTGATGAATACACTGTAATGACACAAAACCCATCCCTACAGTGGAATCTGGGCTTCATGGTTGTGTTTGTGATGGGACTCCATGTGAGTATAAGAAATACCCCCCTCACACACACACACACACACACACACACACACACACACACACACACACACACACACACAACAGGCTCTCCTGTTGCTGCAGATCAGCAGCAATAAGTCACCTAACTCCCTCCACAAACGGGACAAGCTGGGGCTGTATCTGGGCAAGATACATGTGACTCCGGGACACATTCAGAAAAGAGCGCTTTTAGTGGATTATTCCAGCACGAGCATTCAGAAGGGCCGGGCCGGGCCACACCCAAGCCCTTTCTACCCCCTCTAATCCACGCGGCGGCGGCCGGAGAGTTTGTCTGTCTGTGTTGGGGGGGATGTGGAAGGATAACCAGGAGGTAATCCTATCTTACCTAGAGCGAGAGAGAGAGAGAGAGAGAGAGAGAGCGCGAGCGAACGAGTGCAAGTAGACACAATAGTGTAGGCAGCAGCAAAGGTACTGGTAGAACATACCTGGCCATGGCCTTGAACTAAGCTGAAACGGCCTGTGTCCGAGAGACACTAATATGACAGAGGTTTTTTAAAAAAAAGGTGTGGGATGATGATCTGAGCTGAGGGGAGTATAGGTGTCAGATTTATAGGGAGGGACAGGGAGTCAGACAAAAGACCGAATGGATGAAGAAAGTGCTCTGAGAGGATGGGGGTTTAGAGAGGGGAGAGTTAGAAATGGAAGACTGAAAAGAGGGAGAATTGTACAATCGACACAGAAAGAAACGTGTGTTGAGGGAGAAAAATGAGGGAAAAAGCGAAGAAGTTTGGGACACGGAGAAGATGTAATAGAATGAGGAGCGAGTGAAATAAGAGGAGAGGAGAGGAGTGCAAGGGGGAAAAATAGGAGAACAGAGAGCTCTAGAGGGAGGGGATGAAACAACAGGAAACAGAAGAGATTCAGTAATAAGAGTTTGCAAGAGAATGAGATAGAGACAGAGAGAAAGACAGAGACAGAGAGACAGACAGAAAGAAACAGAGATGCAAACACAGGGGGCAAGCGCCAAAACCAGAAAGGACAAGAACAGTAACTAAAGGGGAAGGAGGAACAGAGAGTCAGTCTGAGAAAGAGGCACGGGTTGGTGGGGATGTGCTGGATGAGAGACCTGTCACTGGGAGAGAGAGAGAGAGAGAGAGAGAGAGAGAGAGAGAGAGAGAGAGAGAGAGAGAGAGAGATGCAGTATGATAGGTAGTGGAAATGGGCTGGAAGAGGGCCTGTCAGAGAGAGAGAGAGAGAGAGAGAGAGAGAGAGAGAGAAAGAAAGAAAGAGAGAGAGAGAGAGAGAGAGAGACAGAGAGAGAGAGAGAGAGAGAGAGAGAGAGAGAGAGAGAGAGAGAGAGAGAGATGCAGTAGGAAGTTAATGGGGGAATGTGCTGGATGAGGGCCTGTCACTGGGAGGGTGACAGCCGGACGCTCAGTGGAGGGTGATGGGGGGCCGTTTTACACCCTCCAATGGACACACTTGCGTTCCAGCTCACTGAAGCCAAGCAAGGCCAGCACAGCCTCCAACACTGCCGCCAGTCCAGCCACACACACAGAGCAGAGGACATGACAGTCTGTAGATTTCAGACATTTGACAATTCTTCCTTTTACTTGTTTTCTCTACATGTCTGGACTTCATGCTTTTCGAAAACAACTTTTTTTAAATTTAGTCATGCCGATTAACCGAGGGGGGTGGGAGGCTGACAGTTTCTTGTCCAGTCATTAAAAATGCTAAGAAGACAAACCACTGAGTGGTGTTGGCCATTGTAGCAGATTAAACAAACAACGATAATACCACTGGTACAGTAGGTAGGTGGTTTATTTGGTCTAAGTTGCACCAACAGCTCCAAACAAGGTCAAACAACAGGACTATTGATTCTTTGTCCTTTAAGATGAATATTATCTACCTCGCCAGCCTCTCTGACGGTCAAATATTAGTTTTGGCATGTGAACTAAAGTGTTTGGGTAGGTCATGTCTGGTCAGGGGAACGTTTTAGGAAAAATATTATAGTACAAGTAATAGTATTGGTGTCCTCACATATTATACCATGATGCTGTGCATCATATAATTATAGCAGGACTTTAATTGGAAGGCAAATGTTCCAGATCATTCAATCAGACAAGATGGAACTGGATATATGTAGTCACTCTGCAACATTTTTCAAAGAGTTGACCCATATATCACTTCCTTTAGAGACATTCTCCCATCATTTACAGAATTTACAGCCCAAACACTCACTGAGTAATTTAATAGCCGACTCAACCAACAATAAGCAAATTGTGAGGGATTGTCAGTGCCTGCACATGTTTTAGCCTGTATATGTGTGTGTGTGTGTGTGTGTGTGTGTGTCGTACGTACGCACACACACATGTGTGCTGTGTGTACGTACACACACAATACATGTGTGGTCGTTGGGGTCAGGTGAAGGAGCAGCTCAGTGGGCCAAGGGGGCAAGCAGGGGTCAAAGACGCAGCGTCCAAATTAGGAGCAAGCCACTTAGTTACATAACCACCCGAACATACACACGTACGTACGCACGTACACACACACACACACACACCTGCTTCATGGATAAGACCTAGGCTATAAACCCCTCAACTCCTAGGGTGATGCAATTAAGACCCTACAAAACAAATCCTACACTAGGCAACGAGGGCACTTGGCCTTTGCACTAAAGGTCACAACTCCAGCTATGCGAATCAAACGGAACTTATCAGCATGTCATGTTTTGTTTTTGTTTTTTTATGATGATGACAATATACTAAAGGAATTTATGTATGATGATAATATAATTTACCTGAAGACAATTGGCTTTATTAAAAATTTAGTTATACCTACATTAGGGATGAGACGATTAGGCTAATTGTACCAAAAATGTTTTATTTCTGACTAGTTTTTCGTAAATTTTATTTAGACATAATAATCGCAATAATCATATAATTGTGAATATTTCTCAGACAATAATCGTACCATCCAAATCTGTAATCTTCTCATCCCTAACCTACATGCAGTTGAACTGTGAAGGCAATATATATTGGGTGAGGTCAATTGTGAAGAAACTCTTTCTTTTTTGCTTTGCATTCCAGGGGAAATACAAGGTGTGAAGGCAACTGGGCATGACAGTAGTAAAGCTAAAAAAAAAAAACTGCTCTTAAGTGTAGTGGGTTTGACCCTGCACAACACCACACCTTTCCACCAATACGGCAGTAGTTTTGGCATAAACCTGCACACAGATGGACAGACTGATAGAACAAACAAACCAAACATATTTCCGCAGTATCAATACCTTCATACTTACACCAAAAAATAAGACTAAAAAGACATAAACCGCAAATATGCCTGCAAGCTCTTAGAGTGCTCTGTTGTAGAAGAGACTTCTTTTTGAGTGTGCAGATGTGCCTGGCAAAACGCTGAGCGATGATCCCACCAAGAGCCCTTCCATTTGCTGAAGATGGAGAGGGAAGGGGGATGCTTGTTCAGAGCCCATTGATAATCACTGATTGGCACTGCATGACTAGTGAATGGACCGCAATCAACATGCTAATTCTCCCCTTTGTGCGGCAAGAGCGGCATGTTTCCAGTAATAGTTTGTAGCGTCTCAACTGCATGACCTTGAAAAGAGACGTCAGAGCCCAAAGATGACATCAGACTGATGCCATGAAGCTATCCAAAACAAGCTATGCTACTTGCCTTATGGGTAAGATATTAATCTTGGCAGCTGACACGGACATAATTCAATACAGAATATGAAAGGCATATCAGGCAAGACGGCACCAAAAACCCCTCACCAATCCATGTCAATTTACAAGTAAACCTAGAAATAGGAATAGCAACCAGTAATCATGATGGCAACCAGTGATCATGTGTTATGGTTGACTGAAAAGCTGGTAATACATGCGATTCTGGTTCAGTTTCAGTTTAGTTTTTCTCCTCCCCAGGGTTTCAGATAATGCAAGTGTAAGAACTAATGCAAGTGTAATAACTACAGAATCTACACAAGAAGCAGCCAAGAGAGTCTTCATACTCCCCATAACGGGCCATTTTATCATTGAATTGATTACAAAGCTAGTAAATAAACCTAAAAACGCCTGGTGTGCCTTTAAGAGTCTTTCGGACGTTTTACCCGTGGTGTCTAATAACTATTCAAAGAAACGGACTGGGTCTGTAATTTCTCCCCACAGTAACAAAGGCTACCTAGCATTTATGATGCATCAAACATTCACCTTGGTCGCTGTTCTCGGTTGGCGAGTCTTCGTGTCGCAAAAAGAACTTCACTTCCTGTTTCCTGGCTCCCCATTTCTGTAGGTGGTCGTACATCATGTGCTCGAAGGGGATGGCCCGCTCTGAGGGGGGGAGAGAGAAAGAAAGACAGATGAGCCACAGTGTTGAAAACAAGCTGCTGCAACACAAAAAAAAGTGCATTTACATACATTTGGTATAATATCAGAGACCTAATTAATTTAAGCAATGTTTAATTGGCCTGAGGGAGCCTCCCGCTGAGCAGGGGCAGACATAGAGTTGGTGAAAGTGTGTGTGTGTGTGTGTGTGTGTGTGTGTGTGTGTGTGTGTGTGTGTGTGTGTGTGTGTGTGTGTGTGTGTGTGTGTGTGTGTGTGTGTGAGTGTGAGAGAGAGAGGGGGAGGTAAACCGAGTGTGCAAAAGATTATATTATACTAGAAAAAACAGAGAGGCCATAAGCGTATGAGAGGAAGAAAATATGTTGTTTATCCCAAGAACAGATCCCCCATTTTTAAACCGAAAAAGGCAGAGCCAACAAAACAGTGTGTGACAAACGCTGTTCAACAAAAACTAACTAGTGGAGAGATGAGATGAGCTGAAGGATTTCCTAGTCCTGCGGAGGGTGGCCTGCGATCAAAGGACACATAGGGCACACAGAACAAACATGAGTCTGTGCCATAGGAATGTGAATAGAGAGGGGGGCGGGGGAGTGTGGAGGGCTGACATACAAGAACCAACATATTACTGGGATAATGTACAGGTGGAGGACCACCTGTGCTCACCTGAGAGAGAGAGAGAGAGAGAGAGAGAGAGAGAGAAAGAGAGAAAGAAAGAAAGAAAGACTGATGTGAGTTGTGGAAGACAAACGTAAAGCCAAGGGAGATGAAAGCGGGAGAAAAAAATATATAGAGGCAAAGTCACTGGAAAAGGACAAATAACAGGCTGCAGGGACTAACTGCAGCAAGAAAGAGAGGGGTGGGGGGCGAATGAGAGAGAGAGAGAGAGAGAGAGAGAGAGAGAGAGAGAGAGAGAGAGAGAGAGAGAGAGAGATATGCAAGACAGAAGTTGAAGCAGAATAGGACAGGTGTCTAGCACAGCGCAGTGCAGCTTCAACTGACTAGAGGCCCATATCGATCCTCTTTGACCCCAGCTGCTATGGAGACGACCTCATGACTCGTTGGCAGGCTGTGCATGATCAGACAGCTTAGGCTGCAGTGGCATCCCACAATTCCTCTGGGAAATGCCTGCAGAATGGAGCTGAAGAAATTCTGAAGGAGACCGAGGTACTTTCAAAGTACTTTTCAAGTTTTTCTTTTTGGCGAAACTCCATGATGAACAATAATTTAAACAACTAAATCTGGAACCCTAGCAAAACACAACAACAAAACATGCATTCCTCCAACCCAATCCAATTCTCCAAGGACGGACACACCCCTCGTTCCCACCCCTCAAGCTTTGAGAACACCACCCTGGGGATGGAGAAGGGGGGGTTGGATGGTGTCAAAGGATGGGGAGACAACATTCCTGGGTGCAAAACAAAACACTCTGTGTTTGCCCGAAGTTGCGCAACACGTTCCCAGCATGCCGCGTGCGTTCCCGAGTGCCTGCGCTTCAGAGGCGAGAGAGCGGTTTGATCCCACTCTCGTCCTGCTCGGAGCTGCCTTTTAAGTTGCACTCTGTGGGATGATGAAGAGCCCTCGCTCTCTGGTGCCGGCTTTGGGTCAATTTCCATCAAGCCTTTTTTCGGGAAGAAAGCGGCACCTACGCATACGTGTACACCGAGACTGGGAGTGTGCAGTAAGTGCTTTGCCTCTTTAGCAGGTAAAAATGAAGGAAAAGGAATTAGGACTATGTTCTTCTCTGAGCGTATAGGCAGAGGACCACACACACACACACACACAGAATATAAAAAAAATGAACAAAAAAATAAATAAATTTGACATTTTGTGTCACTGTACGCTCAGACAGCGAGCGATAAATATCATAGAGTTGCCAAAGAGTCCAAAGAAACATCGCTTGGCACAGCAACAAAAGCGACAAAGTGGGCTATGACGTTAGGCATTCCAACGTTAGATCCTGCTTCTCTAAACGAACCACACAGGGAAATCTAGATTCCAATTGGTAGTTGCTGAAACGTGTCATAGCTCATTACATAAAGTTAACAGTAGTTTGACTTTTTTTTTCATTGCTCAAGAAGCTCAAGTTTCGTCGCCCATCACACCTGCCGCTTTTGTTGGCAAAGTTGCCCGTCTCTATACAAAGTCAATTACTTCCGTTGCTCGTGTTGCCTGCATCGCTTTTGGTCTGAGCATAGAGAAAGTCACATCCACAAAATGCCCAAACACACACCTACACAAAAAGACATATTGATGCTTCATCAAATGCGCAGGTGATCTTTACTTACTACTCATGGGCTGACTTAAAACGCACATATACCAAAATTGGCACTCATCACGAGTCAAGAGTCCATTTCTCTGTCAGTGTCTGCTAGATGTATGGTTTCCGAAAAAGCACCTTAGCTTATAGCTTTAGCCTGTGCAACTTAATGTGTGTGTGTGTGTGTGTGTGTGTGTGTGTGTGTGTGTGTGTGTGTCCAAATGTCTGCACATGGGACAGGAAAATGGGAAGTGGTTGGCATTGGGCTGACTAAGACGCGGCAGGAAGCGACTCACCATTGCCACGCCACACCTCAGCCAGGTGGCAGCCGCTCTCTCCAGGCTCCTTACAGAACTCCACCACGTCGCGGCAGGTCGTCTCCGGGGTGATGGGCACCTCCGACACTGCCTGCTCGCCATCGTTCAGGTACACGGTCAAGATCATCTGCAATGACCAGGAGAGGAGGAGGAGGAGTGGGGGGGAGAGAAAATGAGGGAAAAGAGAAAAATTGAAGAAGAATGTCAGTAAGTTCTGAAACAATAATATTAACAGTACACTGTATAGTTGGTTCTTTCAGCAGTTAAAACATTTCATACATCATACAAGGTCAACCTATAGATGAAAATGAATGAAAAAGAAATAGCCTATATGCAACAACGGTTGTGATTAATTCATCAGCCATTTCCTCCTCTTGTACAACTACAATGGCATTTTGCTGGGGGGAGGGGGGGGCTGAAATCACAGAGAGGGGAGTATGTAAAAACAACAGTGAATTTAATGAAATTGGCACAGTACAGTACACTGGCGCATGGAATGTGCGTATGTTGCCAGCATCTCAACGCTAACAGCAAAAATAGGGTGAAATGCACTCCTAAATTGCAAATGCCCTCCCGCAGCTTATCAACTCGCAGCAGAATGTGGAGCTCACTAAGGATAGAGAGAGATGAAAATTGCTGAATTTGCTTCATACCAAAAGAAGCAAAATAGCCCAAATATTAACTGCGTGGCGGGAGAGTATGAGAGAGAGAGAGATTAACAAAACAACTTTCAGCACATTGCAGAGTAGTCTCCAGGACATTACATTTACTAGCTCAGACTCTCTCAGTCTGTTAAGGTATTATGCCAGGCTTGCCTCTGGAACAAGAGGAAAATGGATGCACCTCCCAAAAATGTTTTTGTTAGAGCCGAAGAGCAAAGAAAGGCAGAGAAAGGCACACTTGTTCAAAATGATGTTCTCTAGATTAGAACATCCTAAAAATGCTTTTTTGGTTCGAGCCTGAGAGCAAGGAGAGGCAGAGAAAGAGAGAGGCAGGGAGAGATACTTGTTCAAAATTGTGTTCTCTAGATTAGAAAATCATTGTTGCACAAAAGCGTTTTTAGGAACACACACACACACACACACACACACACACACACACACACACACGTCGCTGGAAGTGGAGCAGGGTGGCGTGCTGTGCCGGCTGCTGTGTTGTGTTTGTGCTGGCCTGGCTGCCCGGTGACAGGCCAGAGATGGATAAGGCTGCAGTGCAGAACCGGACCAGAGCGAAGGACACATACAGGCAGACACAGTGCTGCTGGGGAAGCAGACACACTCACAGACACGTAGGGACAGAGAGACAGGCAGACACACACAAACAAACTTAGACAGTGACAGTGACAAAGAGAGTTAGACAAAGATGGACAGAGGGACAAAAACAGGGAAAACACATACAACTAGGGCTGGGCGATGTGGACCAAAAATGATATCCCAATATTTTTAGGCCATATCCTGATACATCATCAATATTTTAGAGAATGAAATTTTATTACTCAATGGCCTCTGTATGAGGTCACCGGTCTTATTTAAAAAGACTGTCATGGTTAAAAAAAATCGCCTTTTCTTTTCCTGCTCAAGAAAGCATGTGCAGATGACACAAGTGACTGGCTCACGAGAGAGAGATGCGTCTGAAGGAGACGCATATAAATACTGGTGCAATGCTACATTATAAATATACTTAACCATATGATTTATGAGCACTTCAATGAAATAAAAAGATTTTTTACAGAATGCAAAAGTGCTGGTGGACATTGGTAGGCTGCTGCAAATGTTTTCTCTTTCATTAGTTAATTCATCAATAAATATTCATAAACAACTTGAGCAGAACTTTTATTGGATTGTAGGACAGTGTCTTTTTTGCATAAGAGGAAACCATTAGGCATTTTAGTTTTGGCTCTCCAATACAATCGGTGAGATGTCACAACACCTTTTTAGGGTCCCAGCCCTTGTAATGATCATGATATAAATGGTAAGAGCATTTCCACTATCTATAGAAATTTACAGCTTTAGCTCTTGGTGTGAATGTACAGTTAGGCCATGTCCCTGTGATTCAGGTCTATTGTAAAACCACAACATAGTTTTGGCAAGACAACAGAGTTTTTTTTTTCATATAAAAAAGAGGCTTTATAATTAAAACCATAAGTTAATTTTCTTTTGCTTATCTTCATAATCGTCTTTCAATGAAAAAAAAATCACTCCCGGGACTCCCGTCTCAGGAAAGCTAGGCTATACAACATGGGGCTCTAAAACCCCAATCCATAAACAAACACCTCTTCACCAAGCTGCATGTTAGCATTGTGTAGGATAAGCTTAGCAAAGCCTCATGCATAGCAAACAAACAAACAAACAGGACTGTGTATCATGTGGGGGAAAATAAATAGATCTAATCTTCACCAACATGTCATTAAAGACAGCAGCAGGGCAGACAAACCAAAACCTTTGTGTGACTCAATCCGTCAACCTGTGGTCAGTGTTAAAGATACAGTCTGAATTCTAAAGCCTCCTCCAGGCTAATCCCTGGGCCCTCAAAGGCTCCAGTAGCATGACTTCATCACTGGTTGAGAAGAGGGTGGGATATTTGGGATTCACTCCCTATTTTTGACAGCCCACAGTGGGCAGGAGGACTTATTGGGCATCGTTCGTCTTTGGTTAACATCACGTTTTAGGCCTTAGTGTTTACTGCACACAAATCCTGGCTTGCCATTGTAGTAGCACTATGAGTGCTGTAATATCATATGTGCAGAGGACCGACAGGGCTGAATAACGTAGACATGGACAACCATAATAACTGCTCCATCATTCAATGTCACTGATACTCAATCGACATTTGGACACTGCTGCAAATTTACAATTTCAAGACGAGGGTAGTTTATATGCCAACAATTCTGGACTGTGCATTGGAAAAATGAACAAAGTGGTGACCGTCTGTCTCCCAGCAACAAGTATGTTGTATCCATTTCATCTTTGTGTCCAACAAATCCATTAGATTTGAACCAGATTATGTATAGGCCTACAGTACATCACTAAATAAACACAAGAATAAATAAATGAATACCGATGTCATCCAGTATTGCTGACAGCACTTTTAAATTTTACTCCACGCTAATCCATTTGGGAAAAAAAAAAAAAAAAATATGATTCAACGACGACCTCATCATTTCAGCTGTCAGAGAGCTAACCTCATCCACTAATGTTTCCCTCTTATCTCGACATACTCATCCTTTCCCGCATGTGATTTACAGCAACAAAATGACAGTTTTTTAAAATCACTGTCAAACGTGATACACAACCATACCCCTCCCTAAGCGTTTTTGCCCATTTCATTTTATGATTCATTTCATAACTTTTATATCGCAGTTGAAATATGTCCATTTGAAGGTGACTTTTTTTTCTCCTCTTAAGCTGAACGACCTAACATCAGTTGAAATAAAATCAAAATCAAAACTTGAGGACTTGAGGACATGACATTCCAGTATAATGCTACTGATGTAGCACAGAACTGACGCATTAGCTGGAAGCCTGGTCTTACATGGGAGACCTTTTGCACTCTAAAGACCCTCTCCAAGAAGCCCCGCCGCGTGTGTGTGTGTGTGTGTTTGTGTGTGTACGCCACGCATGTGTGTGTGTGTGAGTGTGTATTAGTGTGTGTACGCCTGTGTGTGGCCCTTGAACCCCACGTAACTCACACTCCTCTTCACATGAGTTTGCGGGTCAATCTCCTCCTCTGTCTGACCTGTGTGCACGTCAATCCTGTAAGCCCCTGCCTCAGCAGATGTGTCTCCTGTTTGAGTGAAGGGTGGTGGGATATGAAGGCAGGAAGTAGGATGCCCGCCACCACCGCCGCCACCCGTGTGTGACCCCTTGCGCTGCCACACATTGTAGACCTCACATGTCGTCCGTCTGGTCAAAGGGGTCAGCTTTCCTCTCTCGGGATAAACACCCACTCACCCAGGCGCTCACACCCAGGCACACACACACACACACACACACACAGAGGGACCACTAATGACACCCCTAAGCCTGACTTAAGGGAAAGCCTAGGCTGCCCTGCCCTGCAGTGCTTATGTAACACCCAACATATAAACTGATTAGCCAAGTGGCAGGCTGAAAGTCTAGCCTATCTGCTTCTGTCTGGAGGGGGTGGGGGTGAAGTGGGCAGGCAGACCACCGACACAAACCTGGAGTTTTTTTTTATGATCAAAGGGTGAGCGGTTTCACACGTAGTGAAATATTCTTCCAACTGTATGCAGAAGAGCGCAGAATAGTGTTTAAAGAACAAGGCCTTGGAATAAAAAAAATGATGATGGTGTGAGTTTAATTGAAAGTGCCCTGTGAAGGGGTGTGGTGGGGCAGTTGATGGTGGTGGGGGCTGGGGTAGGGGGGTGGGGGTGAGTGGCAGGGGGTAACTATTGGGGATGTACACTTGTCTGGAAAAGCAGGATGATCCAGGGAAAGCCCCTTATGAGAGATTTTCCAGGGACCTGGCAGTGGCTCAGGACCAAGTTAAGTGAGATTGCTCACACTGCCAGGGTTTGGGTGCCAAAACAAGGCCGAGGGGGATGCAGAGCAACTTACACAACACTTGTCAACAACACACAAGGGGTCACGGTCAGGAGCATCTGACTTAATGAACTCAGTCAAAGGCCTCAAGAAAAACAACCAAGATGCACAAAAGCACCATTTCTCCACAGCAAAGAAAAAAAGAAAAAAAAAAAAACAGTTACAGTCAACCCTTTCCCTGTGAGTTATGATGTAGACTCTTATTTTGGCCAGTGCAATCAAGGGAAACACAACAGACGTTTGCAACAGACAAAACATCAGCTGATCTAGACAACACATTCCTCATTACCCATACTTGGCAAAACATGACAGCACTGACTGTGGTGAGGCCCAAGAAGGCTTGCAAAGCTTCACTGTGTAGCCTATATAAAAATTGCCCTTTGGTACCTGATGAACCTTGTTCCACCATAAATTATAGCCTAACCTAACTCCTGATAACAGCTCCATGCTTCTTTGGAGATTTATGACACAAGCTCTGATAAGCCCTGGTCTGATAACTATACTCTATCAGAAACACCCTACAAGTGCAAAACATACTAGGCAGTTTTGCCTAAAACTAGTACACTAGAATCCCACCTAAAAGCCACTCAAAACCTTTCCAGAGCATATTGGCAGTGCTAAAACATGGCAATTTGTGTTTGATGGTAATGCAGTCAATATCAGCAGGCCTTTTTTCCCATTCTGCTGTGGATGCCGATGCACCCAACATAGCACGAGGATATCCAGGATGGCTTGTGATGACCCTACAAAACACAAATTGTCTGATAAAAATAAGATACCCCAACAAGCAAACTGCAACATAGTGTTGCTTTAAACAACAAGTGCACCACATTAAGAAGTCACATCACACAACTTTTTGTTGACTGTTACAAAACAAGAGAGCCTTGCAGCTACCAAGGTTAACTTTAGCACGCCACCAAGGAATACACACAAACTCCAACGCTGCATTTCTTGAACACAGCCCACACTAAGCAGCGAGGACAAACTCTTCTTGAGCTTTTGGCCCTAACGGGACCTCTGCAGTGTCACAAACATGCTGGTTAGATCACTCAGCCATGATTGAAGTCATCTTGGTCCACTGGTTGGAGGGGCGGACATTGGAGGAAGATATTAATTTAACTGTCTGATTGCGTAACAAGGATACTATTAGGGACAAATTTAAGCATAAGAGGTTTTTTTGATCATTTTAATAATCAATAGCCTATTTTATCATTCAAAATCAGAAAACAATTATAACCACTGGCCTTTTTGACCTAGACTTCATCTCTCAAGAACTTGAAACATTCAGTGATAGACTTCTTTCACGTTGTCGACAGGGCAAGTTGCGTTGAGAGAGGGGTGAGCTAAAAAAAGGTCTGAGTCTCATTATCATGCAAAATGAGCACATCTGAGATTACAGAGAACAAGTTCAGCAGAACACTGCCTGACCTCCAAGTGTCCCCTACACCCTATTGTTACACCTGACCTCTTTAAGGCAGCACCCTGGGAGTGTTTTTGGAGCACCCAACACAGTTAGTGGTTTGATTTTGTAATTTACACAGATTAGGCTACAATCTAATCTCTTAGATTCACACAGGTATGTATGGATTTGTTTACAAGCCAAAGGGTGGGATAATCTGTGATGATTGTCAGAAAGCTACATTGACTGACAAGTTATTGAGCATGATTACATAATGCTCATTTCCCTTTCAATGAGGTAATGGTAGCAAAGTTGCACAGCCAAATTTAAGAATTAGTGGGAGTAGCAGGCCATTGCCCTTTTGAAAAGTCTCACTAGCACCCAAATGAAACCTATTCAAACCTATTACACTGAGGTAAAATTCCTGCCAGGTTCAGCTTTAAGTATAGAAAAAGGGTTTTTTTAAACCCTGCAGAGGCACATAATGAAGACCAAAGAAGTTAGGCCTCTCTGCACCGTGAAGTGCATCCTAAAAAGACCTCAAACAATATCCACAAAAGTTGAAGCACTCGCGCTGACAGAGCCTCAGAGGGATGATTACCTTCACCTCTCTCTCATCTCGAGCAGAACGGAACAAATGCCACGTCGGACAAATGTGCACCGCTTTCACTTTCCAGCAAAAGGCAGGCGCGAGACAACGAGACCAGGGGAGAAATGGGAGGATGGGGCACTATGGAGTGCAGGGGGGGGGGGGGAATAAAAAGGGCATGCATAATTCAACCACTCAAGTGCCAAAGAAGCGTCGTCGGCGGGGTCCATCCTTGCCTGACGAGATTAATCGCTACAATAGGGGCTGAAGAGAGACGATGAAGACTGCCAGGGAGGTTGAGGGGAGCCCGACTTGGAGCGAGGCATCGAGTTGACAGGATCTCCGCGTATGCAGAGGTCTGCCACCACAACAGCCAAATTCCAGCAACATTAGTCAGCGCCTAGGCTTCTGGACCCCGCAAAGAGTGCTGAAAGAGGCTGTAAAGACTGCCAATAGAGCCAAATTCATGATGATGATGCTAGCAAAAGGAAAAGCTTTAAGCCGGGAAGGGACTCGTTTATAAATGTCAAACATTTGACAGTCATGTTTGACGTAGGCTAAATGACAATTATTTTGAAGCAATTAAGTGAAGTCTTGTGGCAGAGACTGAAATGAATATGAAATTAAAATAAAAGTGAAAGATATTGCACTTAGCCTCATCAATCATAAACAAAAACAAAAACAAACCACAGGATAGACACATAAAACTTCCTCAGGCTCACTGGTGTATTCTGCACTGTATAAAAGCAAATACCCACAGTCTTTCAAATCAAAAGGAACAGTCGGGAGTCTTTCTGCTTAGTTTCCCTGGCCACAAAATGAACAATGCATTGTCATTCCCTGCGGGATTACCCTGGAGTGACAATGACATTGACCAAACACACACGCAGACACACACACACACACACACACACACACACACACACACACACACACAGACACAGACACAGTGAGCATGAGCACCACTTTGCAGTCACAGCAAGAGCGTTTCAACTTACCCAAAGCAAGTCCATCCCTTTTGCAGGACAAACAAGCAACACACAACTACTCAAACTACATAAAACTCCAAATATTAGGCTACAATATCATGTAATTTGGGCAAAAAAAAGAACAAAAAATAAACATATGCTTCTTCCTCTTCAGTCCTCAGCAGCACAGAGAAAACAAAACGACATCCTAATAAACAGGAAGCCGATCAATTCGTTCAGTTGATTATTTGAGCTGATCGTGATCAATGACAGTAGTTACTGAACCCTCCCTTGGAAGACCACAGACCATCAAATTCCAGAAATCGCCTCCGATTAGTTGAACCTTACCACATAGGACCACAAACAACCCTTCCTCTCCACACACGCCTAAAAACACTTTGCCATCATATCACAACAGACAGGAAACCAATCATATCAATTGACAACTCAACTCTCCTGAGCGTACAACCCAATTACAGAGGAAACTGATCAATAAACATGGCTGACCCTTTGCCCGAAGGACGACAGATAACCCACCCACCCACCTACCCACTCTCCCTTCCCCAAATTCACCTTGCCCCCCTTGAGGGGCAGCGGTCCTCTCCTGAGTTCCCTCTTCTGGTGCTGCGGCGGCAGCGGCACGTTCTCCTTGGCCCAGGTCCTGTCCTTAGAGATGCTGACCAGGCCCCGCAGGACTATGGTCACAAACTTCTTCATGCTGCCCGGCACAGAGTGCAGTGGCCGCGCATTAAGCAGCGGCCAGAGAGATCGCCGAGACGACACCGAGGGAGAAACGCAGAGAAGGAGAAAGAGGAGGAGGAAGAGGAGGAGGATGAACGACAGCAAAGAAAGAGGAAGAAGTGAGAAGAAAACGAGGAGGAGTAAGAGAGGAGAAGAGAAGAGCGGAGCAGACCGCTGTGACTGAGGAAGAGGAGGAGGAGGAGAGGGAGGCGGCGGCGGGAAGCAGCAGGAGGCAGCAGCAGCCCTGCAGAGGAGCGTTCTGGAGTCGCACACTCTGAGCAAGTACCGACACAGAGCCAGCGTGAGTGAGTGTGTGTGTGTGTGTATATATATATTGTGTGTGTGTGTGTATGACAGGAGGGGGGGTGGCAATGAAACAGAGTGAGGGACAGAGAGGAAGGGGGCTCATCAAACCATTCAAGAGAGGAATACAGTGGAAAAGAGGAGGGCTGGAGGGTGGTGGGGACTTCACTATCAGGCCTGACTTTATAACAGTGGTCCCTTGGGGGACAAAAGTGGGCAAAGCGACACGGATGAAGAGGGCAGCAATGAAAAGCAAAAAGGAGGGAGTGTGCATCTGTATGTGTGCGTGTGTGCGTGTGTGTGTGTGTGTGTGTGTAAATGTGTAGGTAGATGGTGGTACAGTAGTGTGTGATTGGGGAGGGAAACTATTGGCATTGTGACAGACAGATTGTCCCACTGTGTCAACCCAATGACAGTATAATACACAATCTAATAATAGCATCACCCATTACCCCGTATCCCATCCTCTCCTCCAAGTGTTTGCTGTGCGCTTTGATGGAGAGGGCGGCGCTTGACCAGAGAAACTGCACGCATCCATGACCCCTTGCTTCGCCCCTGTCTGAGCAGGGCATTCAGCTGGTCATCACATCTGACAGCTCTGCTTACATCACCGCTCACTGGCCACTATTTCTGTTATCTTTCTCAACTAGAGCAGACACCGGGGATTGGGGGGGGGAGAGAGGAGGAGGGGGGTAACGATAAACAACAACAAAAATCATAACCGCCAAAAAAATATATTAAAAACGCATACAATAGGCTCCACAAGCCCTTGAGATTTGACTGGAGTCCAAATGTGACAAGGAAAAATAAATAAATAAACAAAAAAAAGGCACAAATCACAACATTGCAGTCCTGGCCATTTAAAACAAGCTGCTGGGCTAATCCCTCTGGAGGCATTAGCGAATTGGGTTGGTCTGTGTGTCGGGTGGACTGGACCTGAACGTATGCCCATGTGGTCATTGGAGGAATTGGAGGCTTATGATATGATCTGAGCCTCGGGAGTTTGAACCTCAACCAAACGGCCACATCAAATAATCACACTCACGTCAGACTTCCAGTTAGTCCAGACTGTGTGTGTGTGTGTGTGTGTGTGTGTGTGTGTGTGTGTGTGTTGGAATGATTTCCAAAAGACATCAGATATCACCTGTTCAAATAAGCCTGCGTATCAACAGCTGACAAGCAGTGTCACAGATTGGCATTACTATACTGGTGACAGAGGAAAGCATGTAGCCTAGCATTCCCTATTCCTGGAATATCAAAAAATGAGCTCACTGGCATTAAAAATACAGCCAAGATCACCCCTACTTATCCCCATGGCTTATAAATATTGGATATTTTCCCCCCTCTACTCAGATGTCAGTCTGTGATGCTGGATTACTTATCTACTGACAAATCCCTGAAATATTCCGAGAGAGATATCTAAAAGATGGAGACTGCATTATGAATGGCAAAATTAAAGCAACATGAAGTCTAAGAAGAAAGTTTCCCCCTCCTGCAGAACCCAAAGAAAGTTTTGAAAGCTTGAGGCATGCATGTGCACGCTGCCGCATTTCACAGTAGAGGCAAGAATGAAAGAACACGCAAAGAGCAACCGGTGCAATACCCTACTTCCTTCTATCTAAACAATTATCTAGTCTACCTTGGATTGACTCTTCTTGTACAGTAACAGTTCCATTCCAGATTCCACCGTAGCATTCCAAAGCTGTCTGGTTTGTGTCTGCACACACACACACACACACACACACACACACACGCACGCACACGTGTATATGTGGGGAAAAAAATTGCTGTCACTTGCACGCCATGATGACATAACATGACAAAATAAGCCTAGCTGGCACTCCCAACTTCACATGCGTCAACACGTTAACAATGACAAAAACCTGTGAGACCAGGGCAGCAAAGCAATTCACGACTCAGCACAAAAAACATTTCTCTGATGGAGACATCAATTAGGCCAAGGATTTGCCTGTTAACAGCCCGTCACTTGGGCATGTTTACTGACAAGTAATATTATCGGGGCACAATCTCCACAACAACAAAGTCGTGGGGCAGAAGTGACCTTGTGGAGCAGATGGCATTAAAAAATTAGAGCAACTTTGAGCTGGCAGACATGCATCTCCGCCCCCAACACACACACACACAGACACCCCCACCCACACACAAACACACACACACACACACACACACACACACACCTCCCGCCATCTTGGAAATATGGCAAGTCTGCGTCCTCAGCATCCTTCATTGAGGCGTGCTGCTGACAGTAACCAAAAAAAGCCAGGCTGCCTTATCAAGGTCCTCCTTATTAGGAACCATCAGGCAGTCTCAATGGGTCAGAACTCAGAGAGAAAGAGAGTTCCAATGCCACTCTATTGAGCCCTGAGCCCTCAAAGACTTTACCTGCATGCATCAATTCAATTCAATTCAATTCAAACAAGCTTTATTGGCATGACAAGCATCATCATCATCATCATCATCATCATCATCATCTACATCATAATGACTGGCTAATTCCTGCCAGTAAATTCTTTAAGGGCTCAAAGTTTAAAGTTAGGAGGAGAGAGAAAACTTATCTTTGGGCGTTCACAGATCTCTCTACAGTTTCATATTGGTTGATATTTGACCAACTGTACCGACATGGCATGAACTACAAATCTCAAAACAGTTATAAAGGATATGACCCTGCTGGTGTTCCTGAGACTGTGCACGCCTCACGTGACTAGGAAACACAACACTTGGAAAAATCCAGATTGCAAAACAGAAATTTTCTGGGGATTGCAAAACAGAAATTTTCTGGGGATTGCAAAACAGAAATTTTCTGGGGTTGAGAATATGGCTGCATTCCAGCAAGCAAGCACTGTTCTTTCCATTGGCCTAGACCATTTCATGTGGTGCTGTCCGAGGCTTTCTACTACTATAACATTTGAGGAGACGAGGTGCCACTGTATAAATGACCTTGTATTCACGCATCAGGATTAGTGGTCATTGTGCAGGACTTAAAACAATAAACAAACAAGGGGGGTTGGCCCTAAGCTCCAGCCTGAAATAATAATAATAATAATAATAGTAAAAAAAAAAGACAGCGAGAGAAGAATACTCAACTAATATCAGACAATAAGATGTTTTGGCTTTAACCAGAACAAAGACAGTGAGCCTAGTCAAAGCTTGCTTTTGTTGGTAGCGTTTATTAAACCAATCCTCCTCTTGAATAGAATGAAAAAGGAGGAGAAAAAAAAAATAGTGGGGGAAAAAAATGTTGAAGAAATCCTGAAGAGAAGAGAGTGCCGGTCTGAATGGTGCATCTTTAAATAGTAACGTCCACAGAAAAGCTGCATGGTTATCAGGGACCCGAGAAAGGGACACTCGCTCAGCAAGTCCGCTCCACTGATTCAAAGCTCTTGTGACAAGAAGCATTCATATTTGAGGAGCTTCAGAATTCAAAGGGCGCAAACCCAGCTGACCACATTAAGAAAAGAGGCTGAATATGTGAATAATTGAAACCAGGCTGACTGTGAAGTGAGACTATCCTCCCAGCCCAGACATCACACAGTGCCATTTAAAAAGAAAGATAAACTCATTGTCAAAACTGATTTTTTTTTAAGCACTCCACTTTGGAAACCAACCCTGCTTCCTTGCTTCCAAAATGATTGGCAGTACAGATTCCAACGTCTCAAACAGCAAGAAAAGGCTTATTTGCCACAAGTCAGCTCATCTACAAGGCAAACAGGCTCACATCTCAGTGATTAAAATCACATCACTGGCTGTGACTAACAGTAGCGAAGACGCAGCACGAGTCCAGGAAGGCCTGGATGCGAAGACGCTCCAATCGATCTATGAATTCCCCCAACAACAGCGCATTAGCCAGCACAGGCCCTAGCATGGATACCATTGGTTGCCAGAGAGTCACATGACCAAAGACATTGGGGGTGGGAGGGCAGGGCATGGCTCTCTGGCTGACTGGCTGTGTGACACTGATGCCACAGAGAAGCTGCAGGGCACCCCATGTCAACCCTGTGCAGATCTGCCAAACGGGCAGCAGTCATTGGTCACTTTGTCTTCCGTGACTCACCCTGATTGGCTGTACGGGTGTAGGGAGGCGGGACCACCACTTGCAAGGGTTTAGAATTTGCAACTGAGAGAAAGAGACCAGCGCCTCAAAGTTGACAAAAATGTTGACGCATTCCTCAAGAAGAACTGCCTAAAAGAGACAGAGACTCAAAAAAAAGGGGAAGAGATGGCAATGACAGTCAAGGAGAATGAAGACCAAAAAACGAAAAACAAAGACAAAACCTTGACATCGCCATCCAGACAGTGAGTATTTTTAATCTACACTGCACTGTGGCAAGACTCCCGTCCTTCTGCCCCTCTGCATCTGCATCATCCAACACTAACATACAAGGATCCCATCAAGCACGACTGAAGAAAAACATTTAGTGCAATTTAGTTATCCAACTTGATCGGCTGAGGAAGTCATGCTTAAAACAATGACAATTATGTCCCTGTCCACATCCACCTGAACTCCTGTCCAGCCTGACTCATCCATATGAGCAGCAATATTCTATACAGTTTCTCGAACAAGCCTTTGACAGCAACAGAAAAGTAAAAAGTTTAATGCCTCAAAGGTGTATCATCAAACACTCATCTGTGTCTCTGTATCTGGGGAATGCGTTAGCCAATTAAGGGCAGCGCAACACACAAAGACATTTTTCTGAATTAAACAGAATGACCGCATCTGACAACCATAGGCGTAGGAGGAAATAGACAATCCCTTGATAATAATCAATCCGCACTAATTAAAATCAACCAAAACTCCTGCTGTGTATTCCCCTCAAACATAAGTGCGAGCGCACACACACACACACACACACACACACACACACACACACACACACACACACACTCAGAGCAACACTCAATACAGCACAGTCCCAGGGCATCCGTGTGCGTGTAAACACCAGTGAACAACCCCTTGTGACTCAAAGGATTACTTTGAGCCCCTATATGA
The DNA here is from genome assembly GCA_027497455.2 of Sardinella longiceps. NCBI lineage: Eukaryota > Metazoa > Chordata > Actinopteri > Clupeiformes > Clupeidae > Sardinella > Sardinella longiceps. The sequence continues at coordinate 12,601,022 of JAODXP020000025.1, forward strand.
TGCGATATTGTGCCTTTGTGTTCACAAATTCAGATCCAGCCACCATGCTAAGACATTAGCCAATGCTTTCAGGGTGGATCAAGGTTTTCAATTTCCACTTTCGTGCCAATTTGGAAAGCAAAGCGGCACGACGGCACAAACAAAAGAGCTATAATATGCTTCAGAAATCCTTGAAAACACAAGAGCTAGCCTAAATTGTTGATGAAAGTAGTGTGAACATCACCAGCAGAGAGCATAACGAGGCCTAAACAAACTGGACACCTCTTACAGCTGCTTGAAAGCTAAAGGAAAAAAAAAAAAAAACCTGTACGAAGCAAAACAACTGCAGTAGACAACAATCATATCCTCGACTCTCACTGCAATCTGACACCACGACAGAAAATAGCACTTACGAACCTCTAAATGTCCAACCATGTTCGTGTTCCAACTCTTACAGCCAGTGACAAAGCTGGAGGACAGCTCACCATGATGACAAACAGAAGCCTGCCAAATATTTCTAGAGAGAGAGAGAGAGAGAGAGACAGAGAGAGCTATTGCCGGAAGGAGTTGGAGGGGGGGAAAACCCCTCAAACTTGCCCTGGAATGCGATCAATGAGGGCCCCATGTTACTCATCACCTCACTGCAAACACTGGCCACAGCACAGGTAGCGTGAGATCCAAACCGCATTCCACAGCGAGTAGGAAGAGGGAAAGAAAACAGAGACCTTACCTGGAGGGATGCAAAAAAAAATGGCATCGACGATTAGCTTAGTTTGTTGGCTCCATTTCAAATTACTTCATGGACAGCTGTGCATATATTGCTCTTGTTTGTAATTGCTTTTCTGCTGTTCTGCAGCAATCATCCTTTCAACCTTGTCCTTTTGTCGCCGGCACAAGTGCTTGTTTTGGACGAAAGGGGACAATACAGTGCCATCTTCTAAACGTGCAGTCACCTCATCTCTCATCCTCCCAAGCAGGACAGACCCCATGCCAACACACAGTTTGACAGTAAATAACTACCGGCTGTGTGTGTGTGTGTGTGTGTGTGTGTGTGTGTGTGTGTGTGTGTGTGTGTGTGTGTGTATAACGTGTGCATGTATCTGTGTGTATGTGTGTGTATGGTGCCGTGACAGAGTGGTGGGACAGCTTGGCATATTCATCTCCTGCAGGGCGATTTATCAGGTTGGCTAAATTTCCCCCTGGGGTTTATTAAGGGGTGCAGCAGGCCGGGCAAGTAAACACATCACTTATCCGCCAGTGCATCCAGCACTTTGTCGATTCCCTGCTAACGAATTCCTGAACTGGCCTGGCATGGCACACAACCGTCTACACACACACACAACCACACACACACAATCTACTCTAAGTGTTTGTAAAGAAACAATAGTTGGTAAAATTAAGGTAAGTTGGTATATGGCATGTTGCGTCAAAATAAATTCAGAAGACTAGTCTATCTTTTTTTTTACTATCTAGCCTTTCGCTTCTGGTGACAGCAGTTTTATTGATTATAGTGGAAGGTAACTTTTGCAGCATCAACACAAACTTTTGCAGCAAACAACACAAATTAAACCATACAGAAGAGGCTACAGTCAGCCAGTCATAGACACCACTGCATTCCGAAATCTCAATTCAGACTGACTTTTTTTTTTCCTCATATAAATTATGAGATTATAAAAAAGTGAAAATAATAAAACTCGCTGAATTGGTGCACAAACCAGGAAACACATGGATGCATGCATTTCCTTTGTCCACTCTGAACCGCAAGTCAAACAGCTCGGTTTCAGTATGAACTATCTGAGCAGTGATCACCACTCAGCATGGAGCTCAGCACCGTGCATTGCATGTGGATGGCTTTAACTCACATTTCTAGCTAGCATTCGAGTGTGTGTAGGTTTAAGTGCTAAACAATTGGGCTTCACACGAGCATATGCACACTTGACACACGAAGCCCAAGCTCCACTGCTGCATGGCGCACGTCCTACCTCTAGCTCTTTCGAGGCAGATAGCCCGTGGGCGACTAACAGGCATTCCCACAATGCACCTCTGCATTCCCAGCGCTCCACTACAATCTAGGTCATGCCAGGCATCACTCCCCCCTCTCATCTCTCTCTCTCTCTCTCTCTCTCTTGTGATGGGTTCTACTCTGGGAGCATAGAGCACACCAGAGAGCCCCCTTCACTGAAGGCTGTCTATATGACGCTGATGGCCGTGGGAAAAAAGGCAACCACCACGACGTCACTCCTGTGATGCAGGTCAAGACACACACACACACACACACACACACACACACACACACACAGAGCGCCATCACAGAGACCTATTGGTATTTTCCTGTCCTTTGAACCATTCGTCTTGAAAGGGACTGACTGAACAAATAAAGCTTGCCACAGAGGGAACACTGCTAAAAGGGAGTACGATCTCTCTGTTCACACAAGAGACCACGGCCTCTCCTCATCAAACAGAAACACGGCTCTCCATTGCCCCCTCTCATGCTGCCTGTGAAAACGCCTTGTTAGTCCCTGAAGTCATCTCGAAACAACTCTCCCTCTACCTTCCCGGCTGCTCGTCATCTATTTATAAACGGTTAGGGCCTGGAGGACTGAGAGAGCAGGAGGAAATAACCCGACCCAGAGAGGGCTTCTTTCAAAATCACTACAAACCTGCCCAAAGGCTTCTGGTTGGCTCACACACACTTGCAATAGGAAACATATTTAGGCCACAGGAGGTGGGTGTAGTAGGGGAGTGTAGTGTGGAAGTTTGGAAGAGGGGCGGGGGGAGGGGCAACAGTATGGATGTGTATGATTTGGTGAGCAGGCTTAACATCCGCAGGTGGATTTTTGACTCCAACCTGCCCCCCCCCCCCCCCCCAAAAAATGATCTCAAGCTGACCTAGGTCATTTCTTATTATTATAACTCTATTATTCAAGCATCCATTCCCATGGGCCGAGGGCGGCCATACTATTCCCACTGCCATTCCACTACACCGACAGGACACACACATATGGTCCATGACTGCATTCCTCCATACAATAGGCTACAGCTTGTCCTTGTTACACCCAGTTACCATGGCTACACAGAGAAAACTCTTCACAACTAAGTGAAAGCAGAAGGACATGACTCGCATAGTGTGTGCTCCATCTCATCAAGGCCATCACTAAAAAGCATATATGGGACAACATTCGACTTGCCTGGATCTGTTAACCATCCCATTCCATGTGCTACAAAAACAAATTGTTGCTTGATCCATCAGCAAACATGTTTCCCTACTCAAGGCAACAAAATGAGTCCCAAGTGAAGCTTTTCAATGGAAACTTCTTCATAATGTCATCCTGTAAGGATCATGTGAATTATTGTCTAGCAAAGAAAACAAACGGCTCAATAGCTTTAGGAAAATATGTATGCACAAGGTGGGTGGGCTCTCTTCTAAAGTCAACACAGGTGATTCAGGCATGTGTAACAAGTTAAAGAGTGTTACATTACACTTCCCTACACACTTCCACACAAAATCCTGCAAAGACACCTATACAGCTATAGCCAATCATCCGTACTGAAAGTCTTACACACCCGCAAACAGACCAATAGGACGCTACAGAGAAGAAAAAAAACAAACTGTGGCATCATGAGACAGAGATTACATTGGCTAGGCCTAATCTTTATGAATCTTGGCCATAATCACTCTTAATGACCAGCTTGCTCTGTCAAGGCCAATCTCCCTACAAGATCCACTTTAGGCGGATGAAAATCATGCTGGTTCTCATCAGCAGCACCTCTCTCCCATAAATGGGATGAAGGAAGGGCATAGGAGCAGGGTCACAGATTCCAATCTCTGAGGTGACCCTAGGACCGTCCCTGCACAAGGCAGTGATGTAAGGAAATTGTTATCATAATATCGGCTTGTACTTCAATTAAGTGTGCAGGATAGGTTGTAGGTGATAAGTGGGTGGGTTGAGTAGGATGGATAGCATGGGGTGGGGGGTGGTTAGATCAAAGTGTGGTTGTGTTTTTTGTGTATTGCGTCATTCATATTAGATTTGAGATTATATTGTGATATTGTTTGAGAACTGTTTACTGGTTTTATACCTTGGAATAACACTAAAATCATGGGAATACATTAAGTGTGCGGAATAAACAGGCATAATACACTCTGTAGTCAACAATAATGACCTCTTTTTGAAGGCTACATCCGTAGCCATGCCATGCTAAAATAAAATAATACGCAATGTGCACAGGCTTTCTTTCTTTTCTCAAAATGTGATTCAATCTACAAATCAGCCTACAGTCATCAGTGTGTGTGGTAGTATCGTTAAGCTAATTGAACCCACTAATACATTCGCATGGATTTCGTTTATGCCCTCAAGGTCAGGCAAGGCCTTGCCAGAACACCAAAAAGTGAGAATGGATTTAAGCCATTTGGCTAATCCCATAATCTAATGAAACACAAGTGCTAGCCACCACCGCTAATGGCAACATATTGCAAGGGGCTCAAAAAGTGCATGCATGCATCATTAAGTGAAAGTGTACACAGAGACAACAAAAACACACGAGACATCTTTTAGGCTATCTCCAGTAGATGAGGCGAACATCCTGGGCGGTGGGCAAGTGGGAGGGCCAACGTTTTTCATTGTAAACAACCAAAAATATTGTATAAGCCTGATTTGTGATAGTCTACATATAATTCTGTCCAAAGGACAAGATGTCATTGAGATGTGTGATGTTACTGCGCATATTAACACATGAGCAGTATTCTTACCGGCATCATGTTTGCAGATTTCAGGGGACAGGGGACATCAGAGCTAGAATATGGCCTGCAGCATAGGGATGTTGATTGTGTCCCTGTCTCGAAACCACTTCAGAGGGTTGGCACCTGACTGTCCCGATGGTTGGGAGTGGCACATAGGTCTGAAAAGAGGAGGATAAAAAGGTATACATACTCTGACTGGCCAACAAAAACTTTCAATTCTTACTGAAACAGGTTTGGTTTGACACCCAGGTAATGCTTGCGCTACATTGAAGCGTCAGGCATTTCACCAAGCATACTGACAGTCGACGCTAACTTTAACATACCATAATCAAAGTAAAGGATGACAACAAGACCACACCACATCTATGCCATGTTCACTTGGAAATTAATTTGGGGAAAAGTGCATCACTTTAGCTGGATACGGATGAGGTCAGCGGGCAAAACAAACAAATGCGGACTAGCCGTACGTAAAGTAACTATTAAACGAATAATCAATACTTCCCTAAATGTTACATCAAAAGGTAGCGTGTTGATAATGAACATTGTATCTGAACGTCTCCATCAGGAATTAGACCTTAAATTACCCTTACGTCAGTGTAATCTGAGCAAAGACCTGATTACACGGTGAAATAGCTAGCAGCTAATTAGCAAGCAATGAATCAGTGGCGACAGTTATCGCTGATGTGCATTCACAAGTAAACATTAAGTTATAATGCTTTTGTGCTGTTCTCGACATAATATGAGCATTAATTAACGACTCACACTTTTATTAATTAAAACAATCACTATAATATAGCTAATACTTTTCAGGGCAGTTATATTTTAGCTGTTTTCGTGATTCGATAGTCACGCTTATTGGGTGGCTAATGCTAACTCTGCGTCTTCCTAGCATATTATCGCTAGCTGGCATTGCAATACATTCCACGGAAAACTACGAACTGAACGGGCAAGACCAAGCTTTCGATAAACCCGCACAAATTCACCATCTAAAAGAAACGACCAGCTTGTAAAATTCCAGCATGTGTAAGAAAATAATGTTACCATTATGTTCCTTCTTGAGTGTGTGCAGGTTAAAATAACGTTTATGAAAGAAAATAGCTTGGCAACTCACCAAAATCATCCAGTCATGATGATGCCATGGCGTTGATCCCCTTGTAGTGCAAAACAATTCTGTAATGCTATTGTATAACTTTGTCTAGCTTGCCAGTCAACTATTTGTTATCAAATGGTTCTGTACCAAATACGCGGAAAAGCCAAAGCCAAGTGAAACACCAGGTCCAGCTAACTTGAAAACACCTGGAAAAGCGAGGTATCGTTAGCGTTGCCTGGCTAGCCACCTAGCGAGTTATCTACCTGAGCGAAACAGTGAAATGCGCGTTTCGAAACATCTGGCAGGATTTTCCAATACGCTTTACACAATTAACGTGAAGTAACAATAAAACAACAATTTCAAACTGCTGCTGTAATAGCACTTGTACACTTGACAACAACGTAGCTAGCCTGGCTTGCCAGCTGTGCTTGATTCCCGATGTTTCTCTGGGCCAAGCAAGCAGCTCACAGAAATCCGTGACTGTCAGTGTAGTAAAAGTGATGTCACACGCTGACGTGAAATGTCAAGAATACACGGCATGTAGCCATAAAGACTGTGGCCATACAGTAGAGACCATACCTACACACAAACAGGCTTTTAGAATTTGACCAAGAGTAAATAAATATCCATGCTTATCTTAAATAGGACATGTACTTTGTTAAGTGCAGGTAACCTTATGAAATCTTTGTGCTTCACTGAACAGTGAGGTATTCCCTTCACTCAGAAAAGGTGATTAACCAGTTCAAAAGGAAACCATGTTTTGTCTCTTGTTAGTATTCATAAATTCGATACCATTATGACAGTACGTGTAATCAGAGATATAACAACCATTTTTAACCAAGTGATGTTCAAGAAATACCATTCAAAACAGTCAAACATGGGATTTTTATACAATTTTATTAACTGTACACAAGGTTGGCTGAGTTCCACTGGTAATATCTCATGTACTAATGGAAATGTACTGTTCATGGTTACTTTTTCATGTCTGACTTCAGTTTAGCTTTCTCTAGTTCCAATTTTTCGATCTCCAGGTTGAGTTTTCGCTCCTCTAGGACAAGATTTTTGTGTTGCCTCTGCAAGATGTCACTCATGGAGACGTCGCCCGCTGCTACAACTGGAATTGTTGTTGCGGCGGCGGCGGCTGCTGCTGCTTTTGGGGCTGCACTAGCGGCTGGCTTGGCGGTATGACTGGGGGCACTTTTCACAGCATGGGCACCTGATAAGCAAAAATACATGATTGTTACTTCACACCCATCACACTGATAACCTACCATCAAAACATCAAGATTTTCTATCGGGATGCCTTTCAGCATCCATCCTGAAAACAAAATAGAACAAGTACTAGACATTGCCTCTGGACTGATTGTGGATCAATTAAAAGGTCCAGTTGTGAGAAAAAGGAGTTACATGTGTACAAAAACTAAAAATAAGAAATAAAATTATGAAATAAAAAAAGATACCATAGTAAAATAAAATAAAAATAAAACATAAAATACTTGATCCCCAGTCAGTCACCAAAGGCAGTATCTGTCTGCTTCTCATCCTGCCTAACAAGCATACATATTTCCACACCTGCAGTGCCAACGAAGTCTTCTGGACCAAAAAAGATTCCCTTGTTCCGTTAAGGCAGACCCCTGCCTCATGTCATGCTAAATTTCAGTTGAATGATCAGGATAGAGGTCATAGTGGAATTTATCAAGCAAATCAAAGTACAGTATGAGGTGAACACATGTTGTATTACATGGGGTGAGTAGGTTACAAAGAAAACAGAAAGAAAACATGAATGCAAAAGGGTCACAGACAAGAGTGACCCTGGACGTTGGTGAGAAATTTCATCTAGTGTTAGAGCTCCCAGCCGAGATGTATACATGCGGCCCACATGCATTCATGCATTTGTTTTATATGGACAGAGTGGCTCCTCCATATTTTCCATACATACTTCATCCTGTCCCAGTTGTGTCCAGAATCTTCCAAATAGGTATAATCCCCTCCAATCCACCGAGGGGCAGTGTGAAACTTAGATTCAGATTAAAGCTCCACGCATAAACCTGGTTTGCTACTTGAGGGTCAACCTAAAATACAAGAGTCATACCACCACAGGGCCTGCAGCCCATTCGCTGGTCCAGATTTTAAACATCAACAACTGATTTGGAGCACAAGTGAAAATTATCCTACAGCTCCACCTACTGTTAGATGATGACAGCATGATTGTTTACAAAAGCACCATCTAGTGGTCAGAGGCTATATAGAATTTATTTTTATTTCTTTTTTACCCCTGGGGTTGGGCAAGATTGTGTGCATTTTAGATGGGTTCGAGCTGTGGTTGTCAAACTAGGGTAAGAGTACCCCTGGAGTGCACAATATTAAAATAGAAATGGGTTATCAGCTCATCTCCATCATAAAAATATTGAGAAAGATCTTAAAACTATCCCCAATACACCCTATTGCTAGTTGTTATGTGTATGCATTCACATTTTGTTAATGCAGCAATTATTAAGCAAAAATCTTAATTGCTATAGCAAGATGTTTGTGGTGGAGGGCAGGGCCAGTTCTAGGCATACACAAACTAGGCGATCGCCTAGGGCACCAAATGTCAGGGGGCATCACAATACATTTATTACCTTTATCTTCAGTTTTTCATTTCATAGAAACCACTGGGCTAGAGGTTTGAGAAAATCTTATGGATTATGTTTTTAACACCATTAGACGCCCATGAGCGAGAATTGTACTGAAAACACAAAAAACCCCGGACCCTTTTGTATCAAACCTATGAATAGACGAGACTACAACATTAAAAGTATTAAATGTGATCTATACATTTTAAAAGAAAAACACAACCGGAAAACAAAATAATGACACTGACTGTTGAGAAAGTTGCTGCATTTCATCTCCAAGGATCTGGAGCCTAGCCAGCAGCACAAATCTAACGATAAATATTTAGTGTAATCATTTACAGGCCTACGCCAAAGATCACTAGATAAGTCTTCAATTGGTTTAAAATGCTACTGGTATACTCACTATATTGATTTTTTTGTTCTTTTAACTTCACTATCCAGATTAGTGCTCCTATTTTTAAAATAATCTCTGCATACTCTGTAAAATGACAAGATCTAATAGCCTGGTCAATATTCTTACACCACTTTAGATCTATCAATGGAATTGACCAGACAAATATGTCTCACTGAAAATTACATCCTATCCACATATTTATCCCTAGCCCGTATGTGTGTGTTTATGCAACCGGCCAGAGAAATATTTTTTCTCCAACAAAGTCAACAACAGAAAAAGACCTCCACTTTCAGTAAAAACAAAAAGAAAACTGCAAAGACGACAATGTTCTTATAATGTGACCCATCTAGGTCACTTTATTGAATCGTAAGAGACAGACAGAGGAGACATCTTAACGTAAAACGAGGGGATTTTAGAAGCCGTTTAAACAAGAAGTTGGAGGGAGGGCGACAGCTCAGCATGGTGGTCAAATCAGTGGGCAGGCTCTGCGAAGAATAAGGAGATCAGTTTGAATAGGAACTGATATGGTCATTGTGAAAACAGGGGCCGGTTGCATAAAAATACTTAAGACTTTTCCCTTTTAAGTGATCTGTCGATACACGCCTGTTGCACACACAGCAAGCTGTGACAAGTTCTGATCTACGCATTTACGCTCAATTGCTCCAATTCACCCAAATTGCATAGTGTGCTGATAGTTGGGTTTAGCATGCAATTGTAAACTACTGAGAGCTCTTTTCTCGTTTAGACATAAGCATTGTGGAGTTGATGGCTATGTGGTTCAATTATGCCACATAGGAGTGCTTCATGAGACATCTGGTCAAACAAGTTTGGTTCAGAAATGGTCATGAGATTCTTTCAGAAAAGGCAATCAGAACAGGTTCTGAGACAGAGCGACTTAATACCTAAGCTAATCGAGTATACACACTTGCGAACAAAGCAAGAGAGCCGAGCATTATCAGTTAATTGGACTAACTTCTCAATTCCGAGACTACCCTCAATTGACCATCAGGTTTCCTTTTATAGGTTAGGCGCTGTATATGGACATCAATTGAGACCAGCTTGGGAAAACTATATGCCAAATAGTATATTAAAAGCAGTTAGTCTACAACAGTTTAAGTAAATTTCCCTCATGTCAAGAGGACATTTATTTATCAAATGAAAAAGTTTCTAACCTGACAAGCCTGCTTAACAAGTTCTTCAATCTGATGCTCCCTCCATTTTACATATACTGTACTATATTTTCTATTTTACTTGTCAGAGAGAATGATTTCTAGGAATGTTGATTCTCTGGTCAAAAAAAGATGCTTATGAATGCATCCAGTTTACACTGTCCTAATCATGGAAAATACAGTATATTGCCAGCATATTGCAGCATATCACTCATTTCTTTGATAGCTTTATGAGCTAATCCCATTGAGCTTAGTTACATGCACGAACAAGTCCAGCTAGACAGTAACATGCAGGAACAATCCTGGTTTAAAACAGAGTATTGGCAATGTTCGGTATGTGCAAAGACACCAGAATGCAGCCAAATTGACTGATGTCAACCAGAGTGAGTTTACATGACTCATGCACAAACCAAGTATTGCCAGAATTCTTTTAAAACCGGAATAAGCCCTGCATGTTACTGTGCTCACCGATTGGTGCTTTCAATTTAGTTGCTAAAACTAGTGCAAAAATAGGTCACATGGAAGCTGTGCAATGTTTGTCCGTAATAAAAATGTGCATTTTTTTAGGTTTCAACTTTACTTTAACTTCTACTTCAAGTTAGTTTGGATATAATATATTTCTTGACATTACCAAAAGTGAAATTTGGTTAAGGATGTGTCAGATACGTGTTAATCTATTAGCTACCTGCATAGAGCCAAGGTCACAGCTATGCAAGATGAGACCTTTACCCGTCACTTACTCTAAAGTCAGACGCATGCCTCTTTTAGGTCTAACTTTGACACATCTGAGGAAACGTTTGGGAGGGGAGGGAAAAATAATAACAAAAAAAAGTCTAAAGCTTTGCCTAAAAATAATCATGAGTCAGTAGAGCTGCTTCTGGCGAGTCAGACCTCATCTCAAAGGTACCGGTACACTGATCTTTAACCAAAAGTGTATAGTGCCAATATATTAATTCAGAGGTGGTGATCTGATAAAACATTAACCAAAAAAAAAAAAAAGCGGACTTAATTTGTTAGCCATTAGCATTAACACTTACATTAAAGCATTATAAGCAGGAAAGCACAGAAAAAGCAGTGTGATTACAAAATCAAATATATCAAATGTTTAAGATGGCAGCAATGGCGGTGTTTTCAGGCAGATTTTCAGGTTGAGGTTGGGAAAAAAAAAAAAAAAAAAAAACAGGAAAAAAGTATTTGTACAGAAGAGGACCTGTAAGCCGACCACCCTATAGACAAGGGCATTCTAAAGGTCAAGTAAAGGTCAAATGCTACCGCAGAGACAAAATCTAACTTAATCATAAATGCCACTCATTAATTTGAGATTGAATATGATCATCAAGTATAAAAAAAGGAAAATGTTGAAATTTTACAGTAAAGCATCAGGTCTATCCATGGCTCCTTCCATCAGTGGACACATTACAATAAATTAATAATAATCTAATGACAGACAGAATGAATTTACAAAAGTAAAAAACAAAAATAGAAACTAATTTATGGCAGGACAGAAATGGCTATACTATGTTAAGAGAATGGCCCAACAAAGAGACATGAGAAGAATGATGACTGCACAAAGCACACAAAGCATGCAACATATTTGTACTATGGCATGTTCTTGTGGACTCCGCAAATGACCGTCATCAATTGAAAATATGATGTAACAAAAGGGCACATCCAAGTCGCCCCCACCCCCATCTGCTTTAAGCACTAAAAATGCCTACCTCTAAAGACAGGCTTCAGGCCAGACAACAGGACAACTACAATGCTGCAAACTAATCTGACCTTTCTGTGAGAATGTTGTCAGACACAGGGGGCTAGCACGTCTACCAGCCCTTTAACCACTGCGTCCATTATACAGCATGGTCATTAGAATGTTACATGATGCAACTGATAGTTACAACTCCTCCTTTTTCTACTAGTGATGAGAACTTCATTGTAAGCACTCAACAATTTGTAATCGTGAGGTAACCTAACCATACATGCTTGATAATTATCAATTTATCTATTTATTGATCATCAAAGAAGGTTCAAAGGTCCAATTTTCCACACTCTCTATGAATACACTCAACTCCAGTGCAATACAGTTGGCCAGTCTTCAGACTGGCATTCTGTATGAATGGAAGCTTTTCCTATTTGGCCTACACTACAGTCTTCTCAAGAGCACTCAAATGCAGAGTCAAAATGGTGAGATTACCCTCTTGTCTAACCCATTCGTGATTAGGACGGAGTCTTAAGGCTCATTATGCAACCGGCCAAAAGATTTCAATTTGTCAATGAATTTGCATAGGCTATAAGAAGGCTACAATATCATAACAGCATGGTTTAATTACACTGTACAAATTATGGCAGATGTGTTGGGAGTATATTTGCACCATGATGGGGCTCGATTACACTTACTTGAATCTACAGCAGCTTTCTTTCCTGCAGAACGGAGAAAGACAGAACAATTTTAGTCAACTCATAACTATCTTTATAGTTACAAATCAGCCTTGATTGTACAAGTTCAGCAATGACCTGATTCAGTTCGATCAACTGAAAAAAACATCTTCTAGACTTTGTCACAGATTTTTGACTCACTTAAATATCGTTTGTCTTACATCAGACAATGTCATATCCTAACCTTCTATGTCCCAAATTTCCCCTTATGCATGATGTAGCTTAGCCAACTCACCTCCGTAGGAGACCTTGTAGTACAGGTACGTCATGACTCCTACACCAACCCACATCTCCTGATATGCCTTGGTGTAGTACGGGCTCATTTTGGCCCACCAGCCCGCGAATGCGCCAGCCATCTGTAAATTTTTTCAATGTAACTGAAAAATTACTATTAACTAACACACATAGGCCTACAACATCGCAGTATCGTTATAAAAGGACATACAGGGTGGGTGTGTAATCGCAGGGCAGCACTGGCGTTAACTAACGTTAGCAATAATTACAACAAACGAAAACGAGGTGACATGTCACATTATTACAGGTCTTCTTCATGATATCGATATACAGCCAACAGGCTAACGTTTGTTCGCATGCTCCTCATTGCAAGTTAGCCAACTCACATTATCTTACTGACTGTCAATCGAAAGCTAACTATGGTCGACATTACAATGCAATGCGTCTCTACAAAAGATTATAACAGTCTCACGCACAGTTCATTGTGTGAAATTTAGTGGAAATAAAGTATCGTCGACATGTCATTTCAAAAGTTAATCTGAATGAAGCTAACTAACGTTAACTAGCTGGCTAGCTATCGTCTAGCTTCGTGAGGCCATGTTGCAAGGTGAGTTTCACGTCATTGAAAATGACCATTACATTTGACAAACATTCTGCCAAATATCTTGCATATCAACACAATGTCTTGTCTTTAAGAACAAACAGGGAAAATGTTAAATAAAATACGACTCACCTTCACGTTCTGTGTGCAGTGCTCTGTCTGGAGGTCACGAATTCAGCGCTGTACCGCAATGATTTGTGGGAAAGAACCAAGTGGCGGACGGTCTCTGCTGATAGGTTTATCAGAGGCGTCTCTGGGTTTATGTAAAATCATCGCCCCCTAGCGATACCCTCCATTTATTGTGTAAACCTTTATGTTGTGATGAAGGTCCATGAGGATTTTATACAGAGTAAATTTTTGGGTAGAAATTATTGTCAAACCCTTATTGTTGCCTTTATTTGACAAGTGCCCATCTGCTAGCGGTCCCCGAACTGCAAGAAATTCCTAAAGTACCGAGTAGAATCCTTGCAACTCGCAGAGTGCAAACTCAGGGTGGCGCCCTCTTCCCTCTGATAGAAATCACATTTGGTGAGGATTTGAAGCAACATTCAATCCGTCTCGATAGAACAAGAGGTGTGTGGGTGAGCACAATAAATAGGCCTACATGAATTAGCCTATGCTTGTTTCATCAATAAATGGTCCAAAGGTTTTTATGTAGCCTATAGGTGGCCCAACTATTGAGACAAAAAGCATAGACTGTTCATGCATTTCAAGTATGCCCTCTCACTGTATAATTTTTAATTTTATAATAATTATAAATTATAAATTAAGTACCTTAAGTAAAGTACCTTTTTAAACAGTCGAGGCAATCATCCTTCTGTGAAGAACTGTGGAGGGTGGGGTAGCCTAACCATTTATAGCCAACTTGGCCTTGTCTAAAACTTGCTTTAAATATTGGCTACATCTCTCCTCTGACCTTTTTCATATTGATGTAGATTAGGCTACATTGGATCTTGTTCAGGCAGTTGTTTGATTTGATTTGATGATATGTGAATTTGAGAAAACAAACCAAGCAGGCTGATTGGCAAGCATAGCTCGGTGCCGGTAAAATGCATTATGCCCCTCCTGACTAGCTGGTGGAGAGAAATGAGAATTGAGGGAGCTACTTGGCGATTTTTGCCTGGCTACCTCGCTATGTCTGGATGTGAGCTTTCAAGTCACTGTGTTGCTGTGCCTCCAACAATGTCCCGCAAACTTTAGCCACTCTCCTATCTGCACCCATACAGTACATCCACTGCTGTTCTTGACTTAGTCAGGTGGAAGGTGGAGTTTGCAACATCTCTGCAAGTGAGTTAGGCTAGTTGTGTAAAATCATACAAGCTTTCACAATGTAGTCTGTGTTCATCGTAGGCCTATTGCAATCAATGGGTCAGCTGAAGATCCTGAGATACCATGATCTCGATAATTTTGGGTGATTTGACACTGCTCAGGATTATGACCTTGGCAGGTGAAAAAAAAAACATTATTGTAAACTAGAGAATGTAATTTCAGAGAAATTACGAGTGCATGAAAATGCAAACTGCAGTTGCATCAGCATTAAATAGTTGTTTAACAGTTGGCATGGTTGAGCAGTTAAATAATAGAGTAGTTTAGTGAGGACAGTTGTATGGAGAGGAGAGGCAGCTGACTCAGGGAGCTAATTAGTAACAGCTGGAGCTGATTAGTGATATTTGGAGCACCTGGCTACATCATCAGACCACTGACTGGTTATCACTTGCTGAATATTTGCATATCCCTAAGATGATTGGTTAAGGCCCCACGGTGATGTCACCCCTGTGGCTCCACTCTAACCAGCTCAATGTTAAGTCTATGGTGAAATTTTAAAATAGTTTATAAGTCATAGTTTTAAAAGTATAAAAGTTACAAAGTTGAAAGTTACATAGCACACCACACATGAGTGAGACCTACAAAATGCAGTTTGAATGAAGTTTCTACGTTAAACGGTTCAAATCTAGATGCAGAGGGAAAGCAGCATCTCCCACAATCACATAGCCTAAGAGCCTGCTATGCCTGTCCCAGTCAGGGTGGTCGAACCTGGCAGACCTAACGTACTGTCCAGGATCCTTTGTCCTAACTTGCATTCTGGGACCCACTGATTTTGCGTCTGCATGCCTGAATATCAACCAGAGTCCATCAAAGGCTGCCACAGATGTTGTTGGCAAAAGTCGCGGAGTTGGGTGGGCCTTTGATCTGAACGTGTTTGCTGTCAATTGCACCCACACAGCTTCAAATTTCTCCAAAAATCCTCTGTGGCAGCAGTACGTGTAAATCCTCACAACCCAATCACCTTCAAGAACTGCTTCTAACTGCTGAGGTAGAAGCCTGGGCTTTTAGCTCAGTGGTTAGAGTGTTTGACTCTCATGCCGTAGGTTGGTTGTAGTTGACAGAGTGGCAAGTTCGATACCAGAGTGCGATGAGAACAGTTCCAGCCACACTTGCATGCCTTCATCCATTAAAACTGTTTAGTCGTAAGATTGCTCTCAGCCCTCCCACCAAAAACATAGCCGTCTCACTGTTTGCTGCTTGGTCCTAGACCAGGGGGTGGGCAACAGTTTTAGTCTGAGGGCCACATTGATTTTGGCAAAGTAAGCGGAGGGCCACACATTAGACGACTGCAATTAAACATCACACGGTTAAATGGTACAAATAATTTTGACGCAATTATTGTAGACTATAGTATAATAATAACTGCCTCTACCATACAGTCTTTTATAATTCTGAAAATGGTCTGAAGACAGATACTTCCCTGACATTTCAAACAGATCACCTTTGAGACACATTCGTAGCAAAATATTTTGGTGTCCATTCTTTGTTAGATACTCAACTGTCAGAGACAACTTATCTCTTCTTTACTGTGCTCATCTTGAGTTTTTTATTATTATTATTCCTTTAAATTGTAAGGGCATTCCGGGGGTCGCATCCAGCCCCCGGGCCGCATTTTGCCAATTTGTTTGGGTATGCCTACTTGACAAGTGCTGTATGAAAGGTGATAGAGTAGATGCACTAGGAGGCATAGCCTAGCTACATCTATTGCACCAGTGTGGAATTCTCCATTTGCAGTTCTATTTATATGATTCTCAAGCTTCTCTTCTTCAAGCAACTGCAACAAAGCAGTTGTTTGTTAGGCTTGAGTCATCTCAGTCGTTATTTTTCTGGTGGCCGTGTTTGCACACTGACAATCTTCCTCACTTTCTTCAGTAATGTCCCTCACGTTGCCATGGCTGCACAATGGAACAATGGCTCTACTCAAGTGGATTTGTGTTTTATCCTCTTATTTAGTGATAGGACTGTCGTGCTTTTACCCTCGCACCACCCCCCCTGGTGGTGAGGCGGGATATCACAGCACCCTGATGTGCATCGAGAGAATTGGAAAACAAGTAGGCCATGCCTCACCGTTGCGGTGCACACTGTGCAAAAAACTGTGCACGCACACTCATGTGGAAGTGTATTGTCACCCTTGGTGATCAGGATGTCTATTCAGGTCAGTCGACTGTATTCACCATGAGGCCATGGAGACATGAATTGAACAGACAGGCAGTATGAGAGATGATGTCCTCCCCTGGCCGTTCTTTACTCTGTAATCCAGAAACATGACTCAGAGGAAGGGAAACAAATAAATAATAACAACAACAACTACTACTACTCAGAGAGCGATTAGGCTGGATAAGGACTGTTGTGCTTTTTGTGTCACGCACAGTCTCCCAAAATTTCTGAATCATTTTTTTGTGATTTTTTTTTGTCTATGGTCTCTCTAACGATGGACAATCAGGTTTTGGCGGTGGTGGGGGACAATTTGTACTTTATACAATTCAACCATAATTTTCAAACAAACATTGACAGTCGCCATTCAATAGTTATCACAGAATTTATTTCAAATGTAGAGTGAATATAACCTGTACTGAATATTTACTCAACACACTGTAATGAACGATCTTCATTTGTTTGTTGTATTCCAAAGATAGATATCAGACTGTTCAAATAAATTATAGAAATTTGGAATAGACAAAAAAACATTGTCATCTCCAGCAGTCCTATAAAAGTGTGTACCGGTAGTACTAATTTCTCCATCTAATTTTGTGCACTACTTCTTGCTTAGACAGGACATCATAGGGAAAGGCCTAAATATCTAGCCTGACATAGCCCGCCCATAATACGAGTGTTCATCCGTATCCATGGTCTGGGAACGGTCCTCTGGGGCGTGTTTACATCGGTAGAGAGTCTACCGGCCAATAAGCGAAGCTGATTAGACGAGCTGTCCAATCGTTTCAAACCAGAAGTGAATGCCCTCCCCTCTGCAGTATAATCGCGTCAGGTTAAAGAACCTCCAGACCATGAATGCGGATGAACAGCAGTATTATGGTCGGGCTATGTCAGGCTACTAAATATCGGCCCAGTGCACCATTGCATTGTGATTCACCCTTACACACTCACAAAGCTTAAAGATGTGTCTTAGGGTTCAAAATCTGCCGTCAAAATCTGAAGTTTGTGAGGGCTCAGGGCATAGGTTTCCTGGGGGCAGAACCAGAGATGGGGAAGAAATGGAGGAGGATGGATAGGTTATAAAAGGAAATCTCCCAATCTTAAAAAAATACACTACAGGCAATTCAGGTTCCTCTGTGTACATATCCATACCTTGTGACAGTCATATAACAATCAGGTTTATGCAATGCATTAACCTACTGACCTCACTAACATTACCAAATATCTTTCAAGTTTGTGTGGCAGTTGTGCTAAGGAAAAAAATCCAGCTGTTTACAAAGACGTGGTCTGTAAGGGTAGAACAGTGCCTTTGAGGGGTTAGGGCTTAGGGCTTAGGGTTGGGCCTTAGGCAGTGTCTTTCTGTCTGGATGCAGTCTGTTAATAGTGTTCATTCGGAAACACTCTAAAGAGTGGTGCCGTAGGCCTCAGGACAGTCACAAGGAAACGATTGGCAGTACGGCAGGCTCCAGTCTCGGTGGACAGCGTAGGGGCATACAGCGCTAAGATGGCGGTCCACGTAGCTGGAGATGGTGGGAATCTCCTCCCGACGTCCTTCTCCCCCCTCAGCTCCAGGGGCAGGAGGAGGAGGGCTGGATGTCTCTCTGGGCGGGCTGTCAGCCAGTCGATAGTCCGTAGAGGATGACGCTGGAGTGAGTGTTGGTCGTGGTGGTGGTGATGGTGGTATGAGCGCAAGCGAGGGGGGAGGTGGTCGCAGTCGCGTCCGTGGCGGTGGAAGACGTCTCAGGGAGCCCTCTTCTTCTCTGACCAGGAAGTCCCGAAGTATCTGTTTGAAGACGCACACCAGCTCCCAAGGGAGAAACTCATTGGTGGCCAACACTTCACGGAACCTAGAGTGTAAACCAGTAGAATTGGGAAATGATCAATAGTAAAATGTTTAAAAACAGCCATTTGTTGACTTCATCCTGATTCCATGTTTTCACCCAAACCCATTACGAGTTCTGTGTCATTCCGTGTGAAATTGTCGCTGCCCTTTTTTGTCCTAAATGACTAACACAGTGTTTATCAAGCTTCTGGCAATTTTAGTTAATTAACAACAACTTAACAGCAAAGACTTATTAAACCACTTTAATTATCTCAAAACTGATGGCAATAAAACTAATTTAACTTCTGCTTTTTACAAAGATGACAGAAAGGCCATACATTTTTAGTAAAGCAAGCATCTCCAGGCAGTCTTTGGCATGACATAAGGCTGACTCAAAGTTCACATTCAGTTCAAGTGCAGTACACACAATAATTCATTATTTGTCATTCTGGTCCGCTAATTAGTCTAATGGTCAACAATCAGTCAGTAGAAATGTAGAAAGCAAAACATCCTTTTGGACCGATCTTCAGGCTGAATGTAAGATAATCATATTTTATTAATCTATGGAATTTTCTGTCCTTCAAAACTACAAAAATTTGAAATTGAACTCAAACAGGGGAAATTCCCATAAAGTGATAGTTCGGCATCATTCGATCATAGCTCTGTTGAACAAGTTTGCTGACTGCTGTAACAAAAGAATTTAGAACAACATAGACAGCAGGTGCCAACAAACCGTTACTAACGACTAATCTTATTTTTTATTTCAAAGGATTTTGGTGCCATTGACTCAAAGTAAACTGTTCCGCATTTGTGTTTGCGTTCAGTCTATGTTGTTCCAAATTTTCTCATTCTCCTTGCTACCTACAGCAGTCAGCAGTTCGACTGAATGCCGCCAAACTACCACTTTAAGGCAGTCTAGTACATACAGTAAAAGTGAATCTCCAAAGGTTTCTGGCTTACCTGGAGAGCACAGCAGCAGTGTGGGAGGGTGGCACGCGGGCACACAGACGCTCCAGCTGCCGCCTCTCAGCGCTGGGCATGAGCGGACGTGGCATGGCGTGAGGCGGTGGGGGTCGCCGGCAACCCTGGGCGCCTCGGCGTGACAGGTACAGGTGCCAGGCCTCTTCCCGTAACAGGCACTCCCTCTGCTCCAGGTGCCAGAGGAGCTCACGGAGGAGGACTCCATTGGGGAGGCACCCAGAGGCAAAGGCAGCAGCGTGGGAGTGAGAGCCACTGGGCCTTTCTGCATCCACACGAGGCCACCTCATCCAGCCAAAGAGCTGCATGGGTGAGCTAAGGACAAAGGAAGGGGGAGATAAGATAGTACTTTATTCATCCTGAAAGAAAATTCAAGCATCCTGTATAGCATCTATAGCAAGATACACAAACAAGCACTGTCCTGTCAAGGTTGTCACATACTGGACACCTCAACAGGCACAGGCAAGAAACAAGAGGTAGCAAGTTAAAAAAAAAAAAACATCCTGAAGAATGTAAATGTGACTGAGAGGCTTTTAGTAGATGAAGACTCCACCGCCAAGACCTTGAGTGACCTCCAGGGCCGACTGGGATCAAGAAATGGCCCGGGCATTTTTGGCCATGGCGGCCCACCATGATTTTATTGAATAATAATAACATTGCGGCTAGCTAAAATAACACTGTAAGTTGGACATATTGCATGAATGTGAGAGATTTAATTAAACTAGCTCAATATCCTTTATGAAAAATTATGAGTAAATTACACCTTCGGCCCAAAAATGACTGTCTGCCCACCGGGCATTGCCCTGTATGCCCTATGGCCAGTCCATGCCTGGTGACCTCTGAGCCTCAACATCCACGTAACTCAGTCATAAAGAGATGCAAAAGTGAGAGAAAGATAGCGGGAAGTGAGAGAGTATAGAGTGACTGATGTTTAGCATGTGTGATGGTGGTGGTACAGGATTCACACCCGAGTTGAAGAGTGTTTGATTAGAAGAAGATTAGTTGACCTTTCACCTTTTGCCTGGAAACATTAGTCCTGAAAGTTGTTGGACTGCATTGTAAGATTTGTGTAGTGCTTGAGGGGAGCAGGAGAACTGTGTCCTTGAAAGACCTTTTGACCTTTGCCTTAAAACATTACTCAAAAAAATCTATCAATTTAAAACTGTGCACCTGCCCGTGAAACTCTTTAAAATGTATCGACTAGTTGAAACACAAAAGCCCTGGTCCTTGAGGGGGATTGGAGAACTATGACCTTGGAAGAATATTATTGAAACATTGCTGCCCAAATCTGCCCATTTAAAATCGTGCACCTGTGTGTGGAAACTCTTCTTC
>JAODXP020000025.1:12629389-12651889 GCA_027497455.2 Sardinella longiceps
TTTGAAAGTGACAATAATTAGGAAAACAAAGTGTGACCTGAATAAACATTTTTATTTATTCAGCTCTTAATCTTTCAAAATCAAAACAAGTTACCAATCCATGCTGAACTAGATGAAAATAAAAAAATATGGAAATAAATTCTCACATGGTTCTTTGGCTATGTCAACAATCAACCATGAAATATCTTTTGGAAAAGAAATTTAGCAGTCTACCATTTGTCAGGAGGTTTTGAAAGGCAGAAAAGTAGCCTAGAATTTTGTCAGAAAAGCTTTGAATGTCAAAATGTCAAGATGTCAGAAGGGTTTGAATGTCTGAATGTCAGAAAGGCTTTATGTTTTTGAGCACTTTTTTCAGTGATAAAGCCATGCTTTATAGCTGTTGTCACTTGCTCCTGGTCACTGGGGCTAGACTCGTCCTTTGTTCGCCAAGCCCAGTGGAGCGGACCAGCAAGAACAAACAGCCCAGGAAAATACAATTCATTTGGATGTCTCCAATGAACAATGAATGGTAGTAAGTGTGTTCCTAAAAAACCCTCATGTCTGGTCAGGGTTATCAAAATCGTTCCTCGTGTCTGGGTCTGACCACACACACCGTCTCATCCACGACTTAGACACAGTTCTACAGCCCGTATTTTCAATGGCAGCATGTTAAGAAAGAAAAAATGTATTTAAAAAAAAAAGAAAAAAAGAAATAGCCACCCTGTTCATCTGTGGTTATCCCGATCACATGTCTAGACAGAAATTAGGGGAAGTGGCTCTTCGTGCCTGTCAGTGCGGCTAACCACTAGCGTGCAGCGCTATTAGCCAAAGCAAAGACAGCAGTCAGCACAAATGAGCTGCCCCTGGCCTTACATGCCACCCAAGCACAGATAGGGGCTCAGAGAGAAAGAACGAAGAGATGAGAGGATAGAAGCGTAATCCTCAAGAGCAAATTGAGGAGGGCAAAAACGGTAGCTTCCTTCCTTCCTTCCTTCGTCTCGCTACATCGGCTTGGATGGACGGAGGCCTGTGCAAAGGGATGAGCTAAGGCGTTCTGACAGTCTGGTACACCAGGAGCCCACCGTGGGATTGTGAGCCACAGATACAACAAAGTCCCTTTATTTGAGAGCTGTGTGTTCCCGAAAGTGATTCAGTGTTTACTAGTCTGTGCATGTAGACAGCATCAAGTGACTGGGACAAGTGTGTGTGTGTGTGTGTGTGTGTGTGTGTGTGTGTGTGTGTGTGTGTGTGTGTGTGTGTGCATGCGTGCATGTGAGTGCCTGACAACATTATTCTATTATTCTGAAGTCTTTTTTGCATGGTTATGTGTGTGTGTGTGTGTGTGTGTGTTTGTGTGTGTTATTGCAGGCATGTGCATGTTAGTCTCTGACCAAATCATTAAGTCTGTTTATGCACATGGTTATGTGTGTGTACATGAGTGTTTGTTTGTACAGATGGGCGTGTGTGTGTTTTTGCCTGTGTGTGTGTGAATGTGTGTCTGTGTGAATGTTCAGATCTTCGTGACTCCCACGGGTTGTGGTGCAACGATTGCTGTCGCCTGGTGTCACATCGCCCAAGGCCTTCTCTGAACCCCGTCACACAAGGCAGACCACGACAAACACTCCGACCTCTGATAGTCCTTGGGGAGATGTGACGGTGGATACATATGGCCAAATAAGGCTCTCCATGCCCATAAAGTCAGTGATGTTCAGTTCCATTCAGTTTACAAGAGGTAGCCTACTGTAATATTAAAAATATAGTCAGAACTAGGTATAGTATAATAGTAGAATAGTATATGATATATTTGATCAATATGTGATCATTACGTTTTTTTATGTCTATATTTTACTGTAAAAAAAGAGTAAGATTTAAGTAAATCATACAGAAAGATCTTGAAAACCCTTATTTGTCCTTGGCTCTAAGGGTGTGAAATTCACTGTCCAAAAGTGTTAAGATACTTTCCATGAAACACTCTTGTGTAATTTTATTTCAGAAAGCATCTTCCAAAAACTGAGCCAAATGTGAGAGTTCAAATGTTTATTGTATCATGGTTCATGTCATGTTGTTTCACTACCCAGAATGCACTTTGCGTTCCCCCCTACAAGGACATAGTGGTCCTCACTATGACATGTCAACATCCACTGTGGCACACAACCTTCTCAGCATACAGTACAACTGGCAGCTATGTATGTCGAATTCCACAGCCCAGTCATGTCATGGTTTGGCATAATTTATTAATATGGCATCACACAAGATTTTATATATGACTTAAAAAAAAACTATGAGAATGCCTCTGTCAAACATGGAAAAACTTGTATGTTATTAATGTTGGTAAAGAAAGTGTGGACAAAGTTAACCCTATTCACAACTTTTTCGTCTGAAAGTGTTTTCTCCAACCCTGCAGAAAAAGACTGCATATTACTGAGATGTTCATGACCAAAATGTAAGAAATAAAGGAATTAAAGGAATTATCCGTACTAAATCAACCAAAAGCACTGTTATTCCACATTGCAAAGAGATGTGATCTTTGGATACACACGAGAGGGACCGGATTTTGTGCGATGCAGACTGAAATAGCGAAACAGCAGCCAAGGCTAACAGATGTGGGTATATCAAATCAATTAGGTTTTGTTTTACAAGCCTGCTTCTGTTACCGTTAGCTGCCGTTTTGCCGCGTTGCACGAAATTTGGTTATTCTCGTAGCTATCAAAAGCACTTAACAGGGAAACAGCAGGGCTAAGTGTTGATTCACTCAAGATAATTTCTCTAAAATGGAAAAAAACACAAATTCTCTCTGTTTCGTGCCGTGCATTGCATACCTAGTCGCTCCCCAGTTGTCGTTGTGGTTGTCCACTCCAGCACGCATCAGCCACAGTGTTTTTAGGACCTCTTCCCCATTATGGTTGAAATATTGGCCAACAACTGCATTGCAAGTGGCTGTGGACATATATTCACGTATGTGAGACCTCATGTTTAGACACACAGATGCAAGCACACACACACACACACACACACACACACACACGCACAAACAAACGGAGAGTGAGAGATAAAGAGTGAAATGCACATGCAAAGTGCACTCACACACAAGGAATGCAAACAGACACACCCACACTGACTGAGATCGTTAGTGTATCAGATCATCAGAGGACAAACACACACACACACACACACACACACACACATATAGAGAGATGCACACAAAACACACACAGAGATCATAAGTGTATCAGAGCTCACAGACACACCTCTGCACTCTCCCAGTAATTGCATTACGGTAAACAAGCCTAATGGTAGTAGACTTTGTGCTGTGTCCCTACCTCCTCCACTGTGTCCCATACAGAAGCTGAAGGTTGGACAGTCTGCCTTTGCGTAACTGACCAGTCCCACCAGGGGTAGAGACGCCTCACCCGGTGTGCCCACTGATATCTTGTACCAGCCAGTCAGCTTGCCCCTCTCTGGCTCCACAAGGGTCACTTCTGTGCAAAGGCCATTGGTCCACTCGCCAACCAGACCCTTACAGAAACCGAGGCAGTGACAACTACTTATGACATGTCTTGGTAAAATATTTTCGAATGAATGTGATGTTATTCATTCGATATTGCTAGAAAATATGAAGAAGATATGATATTTTGTATATGATACATACAAAGCATATCTCCTGTCCTAACATTATAGTCTACATAACTCCATAACGGCTGCTTTGAGGCTGTCCTAACATTATAGTCTACATAACTCCATAACGGCTGCTTTGAGTTTTATGTAATTCGGAATTATAATTCTGTCATCTGGAATTATGTACCTTTACACAGCTGGCATATTTAATTAATATCAATCATTAATGATTTTACGGTAATTTAATTTTAAAATCAACTGATACTGCATATGTGTAAAATTATTAGTGCCTACCTTTGCCATTGTTACTCTGTGTGTTGTGTTCTATAACAAAACAAGCATAGCATTAAATAAATGGCAGAGAGTAAAAAGATTGTATCAGTTATTTGACCAACAAAAAAACAAACAAGCTACAGTTGCTTTCTTACCAGTGGAAAAGACAGATCCTCTTGGTGCCCAGTTTCTCTTCGTCACTAGTTTGTGAGATCTGTGCTCTCTTGTATGTACTTTGTAGCCAAGAAATCTAGATGCCCCTAGAGGCAGCAAATTACGGGTTTAGGGTGCTAGGCTATGTACTTTGTGCAACTCCTCAAACACAAGGCAAATTCCCCTTTTTTTCTCATGACTAATGTGCTTACAATATCATAATGTCTATCTGTACAGTTGCACAATTTGTTGAAGTATGTGAAAGGATATGGCTTTGGTGTGGGACTAGCCTGGAAATTCAATCATTTCCTCGAAATGCAACAGATGAGTTGGTCTGAAATACTAGGGAACTTCATCAGAAGACACTCCTCAACAAGTATTAATCATTTACTCGTGGTCATTTACTGATGTAGAACAGAGATATGGCATTTTTCAAATAGTAATTGTTTTGTTTTTTTTCTTTAAACGCAAAAGAGATTAGTTACAAAACAAGCAGGAGACTGAATGTCTGTTTATAATAATTACATCAATGACACACTGTACAGTACACTGGCTGGTTCTGACACCTCTTGGGGCCTATTGGCTTAATAGTGGTTAAAGTTAAAGATGACATAGAATGGATTAATGGAGTATTGCACCTTGTTGAATTTTGTCAAAAAGAAGATCAAGTGATATTTTACAAGCCTAGTTATTGAAATGGGTTTTTTGCCTAAACAACGCCTCACTCTGGCCACCTTAATTGAACTGCAATGGCTTTGTGCTATTTGACATCATTTGTAGGCTTTGTTCTAATTCGCCCATCATTTAATGGCTATTTCTAAATGTAGGATTTCCATATGAAAGAGGGCAGAATCATGCCTCATGTTCATGATAGCTCTTTGACCATCCACAACCTCTCTTAATTCATCAAAACCAATGTAAAAGTGGTTTTCCATTCTATGTCTCCTTTAAAGTTAGCCTAATATGAGGTCCCCCTGCTGTATCTATGTTAGCCAAACCCTTGACCTCTGGCCACTTGTTTTCCTTCGTTTGCCAAAAACACAATTCGTATGAAATGAAGTGCCTACTCAGCTTCCCTTCAGCCAAATAGATTGTTCCCTAAACTCTAAATGTTGAATTTTTGACAGCTTTCTTTAATATACATAGTAGGCCTACTTCGACTTTTATATTCAGTACTTGAGTAGTAATTTTTAAAATACTTCTACTTGCAATACTTAAGTACAAAACATTTTGAATACTTTAGTGCTTCCACTTAATTATGATCTTTAAAGAACACATAAACTTCTACTTAAGTCACTTTTTTGATATGGTACTTTTACTTCTACTCCTCTACTCTACTCCAGTAACTCTGCATAGTGCCATGCCAGCCCAAGTTAACTTACCTGACGTACCCATATTCTTAGCTTTTTGAAAGCGTTCATGCCCAATTTGTCATGGGTCGGACCGTTGGAGCAATTTCTATAGCTACAGACAGACATGACCTGTTTTGCAACATCAAGGAACATCATTATGTAATGATTTTCACATTTTGCAATAAACTGCATGGACACAAATTATGTAATAAATTCTCTGCATTCTGTAATACACATTGAGGTGGTTATTCCAAGTGCTTAGACATGGTTCATTTTATATGGAGTACACAGCTCTGAAACTTAGTGACTGACATTAGAGAAGCTATTTTAAGTCTCTCCAAGGTGGGCGTGTGTGTCTGTGTGCGATTTTTTATTTTATTTTTTACTGTGAAAAGGAGTGTCCAAGAAGACCAAGGCAGTCCAGAGGGGGTTGACTTAAACTAAAATTTTCTTGACAACCATGGCCTGGCCAGAACTAATGTTTAAACACTCAATTTATGTGATAAATTCCCTGCATTTTGTAATACACTATTAGGCTACTATTGAGGTGGTTATTCCAGGTCCTCACATGATTCATTTTATATGTACACAGCTCTGAAACATGACTGCCATTAGAAAAGCTATTTTAAGTCTCTCCAAGGTAGGTTGCGTGTGTGTGTGTGTGTGTGTGTGTGTGTGTGTGTGTGTGTGTGTGTGTGTGTGCGTGTTAGAGTGATTTTTATTTATTTTTTTTACTGTGAAAAGGAGTGTCCAAGAAGACCAAGACAGTCCAGAGGGGGCTTGACTTAAACGAAAATTGGCATGACACCACAGTATGGCACCCCCTGTGCATCATCTCCTTGTGTCCCTCCCCTGTGTGTGTGTGTGTGTGTGTGTGTGTGTGTGTGTGTGTGTGTGTGTGTGTGTGTGTGTGTGTGTGTGTGTGTGTGTGTGTGTGTGTGTGTGTGTGTGTGTGTGTGTGTTGGGAGGATGTAGTCAGTGGTAGGTCATCAGACAGTGTGGTCTGGAGAGGAGATGTCACAGACAATGCCTAATTGTGGCTGTCAGTCTGTGTGCCGGGGTGCATGATGTCATTGCCATGGGCAGGGTGGCTGGGTCGCGAGAGTAATGGCTTCAGACAGGCTGCGCTGTGGCCTCCCAGGCACCAGGGGGCAGCGCCAATGACCATGATTGATCATTATATCCCCGGCCAGATGATGCTGGTTTGTTTATGGCTGTGATCAAACATCACTTCAGGCCAGTAGAGTATCCTGTCATCATGACCTGAGACTTGAAATGGAGTGTTTGTGTTTGTTGTTGTTATTGTGGTTGTGTGTGTGTGTGTGTGTGTGTGTGTGTGTGTGTGTGTGTGTGTGTGTTTGTGTGTGTGTGTACGTTCATGTGTGTATCAATCATACTGTATTGTACCTTTCTGAGTGCTGTACGTGTATGTCTATGTCATCATGACCTGAAACTTGTAATGGAGTGTCTGTGTTTGTTGTTGTTGTTGCTGTGTGTGTGTGTGTGTGTGTGTGTGTGTGTGTGTGTGTGTGTGTGTCTGTCTGTATGTGAGCTGCTTTGTGTGTACCAATATTTGCCTTTGTGCTTGTCTGTGTGTGTGTGTACGTTCATGTGTGTATCAATCATAGTACCTTTGTGAGTGCTGTTCGTGTATGTCTATGTCATCATGACCTGAGACTTGTAATGGAGTGTCTGTGTTTGTTGTTGTTGTTGCTGTGTGTGTGTGTGTGTGTGTGTGTGTCTGTCTGTATGTGAGCTGCTTTGTGTGTACCAATATTTGCCTTTGTGCATGTCTCTCTGTGTGTGTGTGTGTACGTTCATGTGTGTATCAATCATACTGTATAGTACCTTTGTGAGTGCTGTACGTGTATGTCTATGTCTGTGTGTGTGTGTGTGTGTGTGTGTGTGTGTGTGTGTGTGTGTGCGTGCGCGTGCGTGCGCACTTGGACCATTCATTGATGCTTTCCAAGGTCCATTTAGTTGCATTCTTATATTCTTAGAGTGTGGAGTTAAACCCTAGCCCCTGCAGGAAGAGGAGGTGAGTGAGTGTATCTTTGGGCTGGGTATGTGGAGGGAGTAGGAGATGTTTAGGACAGCAGAGTAAACATCCAGAGTCGCGCACACAGAACCAAGAGATGCTAAAAGTGTCCGCAGGTGCACTCTGAACAGAGAGAGAGAGAGAGAGAGAGAGAGAGAGAGAGAGAGAGAGAGAGAGAGAGAGAGAGAGAGAGAGAGAGAGAGAGAGAGATTCAGTAAAGGTTGAGGAATAGATAAAATAGAAAGAAAGGGTGAGCAAAGAGAAATTGAGAGGGAAGACAGAATAATTGTACGGAGGCAGAGAGAAAGAGAAAGAAGTAAGGGCAGATGGAGAGAGAGATAGAGAGAGAAAGAAAGAGGTACAAAGAGAGGATAGAAGAAGAAGTATTATGAGGATAAGATGATAGAGAGAGAATGAGTCTGTTAGGTCAGATTTTTTACTTTTGAAATGCATTTCAACCTAGTGGCTCTGAGGCTTGTCACTTCAAATGACCTATAAAAAACCTGAGCATGGACTGCACTGTCTAGACCTATAACCAAGTGTCATCTCAGGTATCATTTTATCAACTTTATTATCTAACCTTTGAGAACTAATTCATGACCTGCATTTGGGTCTATGAGGTGAGGAAAGATTGGGTACTCAGTCTTCCCTCCCATGTTGGGCTGTACTGCGTGTTGGGCTGTGCTGACCTGTCCTGTCCAAAGATCTTTAAGTCAGTGACTCAGGTGCTTTCTTTCGAGGGAGGACAGACCAGACACTGTGGTCCAGCTCAGTCTGGTTCACATACAGTAAAAAAAAAAAATAATGGCTGAGGACTGGTGCAGGTGTGACCTCTGCTGGTCCTATTCAGGCATTGCAGGCACAGAAGAGTGGTAGGAGAACAAGGGGGGGTTTGAGCTACCAGGGCCCTAAATGGGGAGAGGGCCTTGAGGAGTCTGGCATTGTATTCCAGGCAGTGAAGGGGGCCCAAGGCCACTGCTTGTGTACAGAGCTCAGAATTTGGTGCTATGTCCCTGGACCTGACCCAAGTGCATGATGCTGCAAAATGTGCTCTCTCTCTCCCCTGTTACTCAACCGAGAGACGTTACAACAAAACACTGAAAAATGTGTGTTCAGATACCGTAAGACAGGAAAGGTGTGGGTTGTTGTGGCCAAAAAGCGATATTGAGTTAGAGAAACACAAATGGTGAAGGGGTCATGCAGTGTGTTTTATTATTGTAGTGACTAACCAGTGTACCTAATTAAAGAGACACTCTAACAGTAACAAGCCAAAATAAAGTGTAACTCTATTGAGTCATTCTGTCTTTTTTCACCCAATGCCTCCAGCTTGACCATCTCAGAATTTTCCAGAGTTTTCCAGATATTACAACCTTTCATATTATGATGCCCAAAAATGGCAACGCCAAAGTCAATTTATCTATAAAGCTGTTGACCAAATCTGGCTTCTACCAAGGGCTTTTATTTTGACAGTTTCCTGTTTGTGATGGGTCAGGTCAGTGCTCTAAAGTAATACTGACTGACAAGCTTCCGGAAGCGCCAGAAAGCTCACCACACACTGGAGGTGGAGAGTGAGGGAATGAACAGGAGGGAAAGGTCGAATGAGCCAATTACAGTGGGGGGATGATTAGGGGCCAGATTGAATGAGCTAGATTGGCACTTTAGCCAGGACACTAGGGAATCCCCTACTCTTTGCAAATTGTAGAATTTACCCGAATCTCCAAGAAGACCAACCATTATTCCCATGGTCCGATTTTGCGTTTGGAACCAGAAGGGGAAACATTAGTTCGGTTTTTGTCCGAGGTCTGAGGTGTGCCTTGTTTCTCCTCACCTCTTCTGAATCGGTCTCCACCACATAGGAATGAGGAGTGTCTGCTTCTCTCAGCAACGTAGTGTTTGTAATCCAGACCCACTGACCTGCTTGTAGCTCTGGTCTGACCCCTGCTCTATGTCTTTTGTTATAGGCCAGTGTCTGTACTTGCTTTAACTCTCTGTCCTTGTCTGCAAACTTCTTTTGGTTTGGCCATTGTGGTTTGAGTTGACCAGGTGAGACTGGCAAGGGTGAGCGTAGCCTTCTGCCCATTAGGAGTTCAGCCGGTGAAGGGCCTTGATGCAGCGGTGTGACCCGGTATGCCAACAGGGCTTTGTATAAGTCGTTGTTCTTCTTCAAGAGGCTTTTCACTGTTTGAACAGCCCTCTCTGCTTCCCCGTTGCTCTGGGCGAAGTATGGGCTGCTGGTGATGTTTCTGTAGTCATAGTCTGTGGCAAAAGAGGAGAAAGAGCTAGAAGAAAACTGGGGTCTGTTATCTGTAATGAGCATTTCAGGCACCCCATGTCTAGCAAAAAATAGATTTCAGGCCATCAATTACCCTTGCTGACGTAGTTATAAATGTCTTCATTATTTTGATGTATCTTGAATAATAGTCTACTACCAGTAAATAAGAGTCATTTTGCCAGTAAAACATATCTGCCCCAATTTTCTGCTAAGGCTGCTTAGGCAGCTCTGAGGCTATCATTGGCTCTGGGTGTACTGTAGGTACTGGTGTTTAGCACATATCTCACACTCTCATCTCCAATACAAGATATCAATGTGCTTCCGATATAACCCTTTACCTCTCGAATCGTCAGATCCATTTGGGCCAGTTTTGAATATCTCTGCAGTCAAACATTTCTGGTGGGCTTATGCGAAACACCTCTCCAACATTGTTTACTGCATCGGATCCTCCCGTGCAGTCTCCCTCAGTGTTAGACATTGTAGTGTATGCAGATACACATAATCAATTTTTTTTAATTTTACCACTTTATGTATTTTTATGTTTGACCTCTGACTCCTTGTGTTCATTGGATGCTTGTGCCACATAAATGCCTGTGCGGCAGTTTAGTTCTGGTGGTGCGCAATGAGATTAGACAGAGCAGAGGTTACGTAGCAGGTGTCAGTACGGCTGTATCTATGCATATCTTTCATGTTGCCTCGGTTAGCAAAAAAAGAGGAAGATCAAAGATACCTATCGTTGTATGGTGGTGGTCAGTGAGGTCCCCCTCTGTAGATACACGACAGACATTGCTAATATGACTCAATAATTAATCTGTTTCTTCTCTATGCAGTTGTTCTTGTGATGTTATTTGCCAGTACATTGGGAATGAAGCATAACGTTGAAAAGTCACCGCTTCTGACACCAGTAATTTGTAGACTAATCAGGGAAAACTGGCATATTTACTGAACTGACTGTTTCTTGAAACCGTACAGGTACATAACCAGCCTCTAGTATGGAATGCCCAGAAGACGATGACACACAACAGTGCTTATGGATCTTGAACTCAATCTCTTGAACCCTACCCAAATTTAGCCTGAGTGAACGTTACTGTACTTGAACCTTATCTCTCCAACTCTTTATGATCTCGATCTGTATTTCTTGAACCCAGCTCCCAGAACCCAGTTTTTGTTGTGGGATAACTTCAGTTATGTTGTGGGCTTTGTTTTCGTGTTGTGGGCTTTTGCACTTAAAAAGAAATCAAAACATTTTGCTTAGAGGGCCTTTCAGACACTTTGAGGCAGTCTGCTCACTTTATTGGTATTTAATCTAACTAAAATATTCTTCAAAAAGGTTGCAAATGTTATATTTCTGAAGATATCAGTTATTATGACAGGTGAAATTAAATTATTTGTTTTTAAATTAAGTATAAACACAACTACAACTACAAAATAGTTTAAAAGGTTTTCAAACCTTGTAAGTAATTAAATGTACCTTAGCCAAGACTTTTGAAGTTTCTTGTTAACATGAGCATTGGCTACATAAAAGAATTAAGAGCATTTAGAAATATCATGTAGTTTCAGTACAATTTTAACATCAAACAATGAATTTGATATATTGTCAACACCAAATCAATTACTCAATTTAAAAAACTTTATTTGAATTAGTCTGAATCAGTACAATCAATTCTACTCACTTCAGACATCACGCTAATTAAGTTAATTATTCTGAAAATACTTTTCAGGTAAACAATCAAAATATTTTTCAAATACAGCAAAATCTGTCCCGTAGTATTCTTTGAGTTTCTTATCAAGATCATCTATCTTCGCATAGTATGTAGCATCTGGACCTGCTTGTTTTTTCATCTGTTCAATTGTTTTCTTTGTCATCTTTAGCATGTAGCCCCCTGACATACAACCTTTCTGCTTCTTTTTCTCACAGCTGAAAGCAGTCCAGTAGTAGCTAGGGATGTTCACTCTATCGACTTGTTCTTTACCAACTCTCTTTTTAATGAAAGTGTCCCCAGGAATGACCCCGGTCACCAGGAACACCTTATAACCATTATCCCGGTCACAATCTTGCTCAATTTTCTTTTTTAATTCATCCTCCACTTTTGTTTTCCAGTTGACACTGTTGTCGTAGTCTGTCTGTGGGGCAATGTTGGTTAGGGTGAAGGTGGCCAGCTGAGTCTCGCCACAGTTGTAGCAGCTGGGGTTCAGGTGGCCTCTGGTGTACCCAGAGCCTTTGTAGTCGTCATCCACAGCCTGCTTGGCTCCAAACTCAGCGGTCATCTCAGTTACATCAACCAGCTACCATTTAGATTGGAGAAACAAGACAGAAAAGTCAGAAAAACACACAGACATGCTTCTTTCTCTCTCTTTCTCTCTCTCACACACAGACACACCAGTAGATTAGGCACATTCAATTGTTATAACTGCCAAAAAAGGAGGGAAAAACATCTCTAATGCACTAATGAAACACTAATGAAAACAAACAAACAAAACCCCCAGCTTGCCTGTTTTTTTTTTTTTTTTTTTTAATTCTACTGTATATTGATTAGCCTATTTCCCTCTCATGGTTTTGTTTCAAATCTCGATGATTGCTTTCCCTACTGAACTGGAGCTATCCTACACCACTGGCCTCAAATGTTATTCAATTCAATACAATTTTATTTGGACAGCACCTCGAAGACAGTACGAGAAATGAGGCTAAAAGTGCCCGCACCAACTTTGATGTTGTATAATTCCTTAACGACTTACGACTACCTGTAAACAGAAGGAAGATAAACCCACCTGGGGCTCAATCATCCAGGGCACGACTGGTCTCTTGTTCATAGGTGGTTCATACAGGTACGCTGAGTAGACAGGGATCCTGTTCTTGGTGTCGTAGAGTGTAGCGTACCTGTATTTGTTCTCCAACCGCTGGCAGATTTGTTTGTACCTCTCTTTGTTGTTCTGGTCTTTCAGCACAGTAGGAGGCTCCTTGTCCAAGAAGAACTGAGGACAGGACACAGCAAAGTCCTTCACCACCTCTAACTCCACCAATGAGATGAGAGTCAGAAGCACCAGAGGACCAATCAGCTTCATGATGAAGGATGGGGGAAGATGTTGATGAAGAGCAGCTCAAGAGGAGAGATAAGAATGGAGCTCAGGGTCCTGACTTAAATACTCAACAGGCACACACACACACACACACACACACACACACACACACACACACACACACACACACACACACACACACCATACATGATGCTGCAGGAAAGCCTTATTTGGATAAAAGGAGTAGTTACACCAGAGACTTACTGTAACCTCACTGAAATTCATGGGAAGAATTTGTTACGCTAAGATGGCTGACTTCAGAAACTGGAAGTCCTGCCTCAAAGTGAAAAGTTGTGAAATGTTGTTTGAAGCGGCACGATGGACTCTTTTGTTTATTCCCTCCGTCATAGCCATGTGGACGTTTGTGCAGACGTTTGTGTGAGCAAATTCATGTTTAGAATGAAGTATTTTAAAGTGCTATTTGGGCAACGTCCGTGACAATATTGAAACCATCCAATTATGATTTTTATGACTATGAAGGAATCACTGACAGTTGTCCAGCCAGAGTACTTGCATTTGATAAGCTAAATTGCACCCCACAATTGTCAAGGCCTCTTTATACTTCCAAAATACATGTTGACAAAGTGAGAAACAAGGACATGTAGGACATGCATTTGAAAGATGGAGATGGCTGAAAGCAGCAAAGTAAGCCTATTTTAAACATGATTGTAGTCATTACAATCCTTCATACTGCTACATGTAAAGTATAATTCTTAAAGATGGTGGTAGCATCATAAATGTCATGGCAAAAATAAGTGACGTCAAGCAATAATTTGACCTAGGTGTCCCGCGGATGAATATAATGTTGATAGGGCCTTGAGCTCAAAAAGTTTGAGAACCCCCTGCAGTAGAGGAAAGGAGGGGGTGTTAAAGAAGAGTATTAGTCAACAAAAAGGCCTAGATGAAAATACTCACTCAAAGTGAGCCCCAGGGGCCAATGGCGGCTCGCACCAACATTTTTGGCGGCAATAAAATCTGATAATGTCTGTAAAAATGTAAAAAATGTGCATCGCTTAGTGGCATCTGTATAGGCATTTATTTATTGCAATACATGTAAACTGAAGAGATGCCACCTGGCCTTCAAAATAATTACAAATAGGATTATTGTTTTTGTAAGTGGATGCATCCCCATGTGATCAAGTGTCATAGGAAATGCTTTG
Organism: Sardinella longiceps; assembly: GCA_027497455.2. Taxonomy (NCBI): domain Eukaryota; kingdom Metazoa; phylum Chordata; class Actinopteri; order Clupeiformes; family Clupeidae; genus Sardinella; species Sardinella longiceps. The sequence continues at coordinate 12,643,310 of JAODXP020000025.1, forward strand.
TGTTTGTTGATTGAATTAATCACACCCTATTGTGATGTCGTTCACCTTGATTACCTCAAAGTCAATGTGTCAATGGTCTCAGTCCTATCCGATCTCATGACTCATCATGTGATCCTGATCAAAGTAACTCATCACCACTTTGGTACAATTGTAAGAATGAGTATAAAAGTCAATGTGACCGTTGTTCTGGGAGCATTCGTACCCGAATCTCCCGTGCACACAGGCTTGTGTGTGCATAGTTGCCTTCTGAGCTGGTATGTAACTCTCTGCTTATTTGTAAGGTTTTCTCATGTCTTCCCCTTGCCTCTTGTAGTTGTACATTCTTCATTTTATAGTCTATGGGTTTTTATATGTGTAACTGGATCCGTAACTTGTTCTGACAAATAAATTGTAAAAGTTCTGACCCGCGTAGCCTCTGCCGCATTACTAACCATGTGTAGTCATAGGTAACGGTATTGCACCAATGAGGATTAGATTCGTTGCCGCCGAACTAATCATCTGGGTGTGAGTTGTAGTTATGGTAAAGCTGATACATTATAATGTGCAGAGTTGGACGAATTAATTGACAGAGGATCCATAGTAAGTTCTGTTCTGGGAGTACCCTGAACCCTCTACTCTCAGAGCTGCATCCGAAACTGGTGTTTGTGATTTTAGTAGTCCGTATCAGTAATATTGTAGCTAGCTGAACATTGGTCTGACTAGTCCATATTGGTTGTGGATCCCCCGAAAAAGTCGGCCGGGGAGACTTCCGAGCTCGTAATACTATCCCTATAGGCGAGCGTTAGCTTAAAAGCCAGGGGAGGCATTCATCTCACAAGCTTGCAGGCCTTCAGGTAAATGACTCTAGGTCAGCCTGCCAAAGCTATTTGATGCATCCAATATAGTGATGCGCAAAAGGGCCCGTAGTCCATTCATTTAGTTGCCAGCGCACAATGCTGGGTGTGTTCCTGTGTATGATGCTCCTTGACTTGCCTAATGCAAACATATGTGTTGTTGGTAGCCTATTCATGAATGTTTTGTCAATGTGTTTTAAAATGTATTTTTATACTTGACTTATGGACCCCAGGAAGACTAGCTTCCACTTTTGTGGAAGCTAATGGGGATCCTAATAAACAATAAACAATAAACAATAAACTCTCAAGATATTGTGGGCACAGTGCCATCACAAAACTCTAATTAGCCAAACATTACAATTATTACAAGTTCAGTGCCGAACTTGAGAGTAGGAGGGTAACCACCAATGCTAGGCCTTTACACCCCCAGCCTTTGGGGGAAAAAATCATCATCAATCAAAAACATTATTACAATTTTTCTATCTATTGGTTTTGCATGTATACTGTACATGATTAAAGATGATTTCTGTAGAGATAACTGACAATAATTTTATGATTAATAAATGAATCTTTCCATCCATTTTTGTTTCTCTCACTTGACATCGTTTTTGCACTTTTCAACATAGCCCCACATCAACCCACACCTTTCCTGAGTTACGGTATAACACAACTGTCAGTGATATGGCCTAACTTCTTTCTGTTAAGAAAGATTTATCTCATTCTGCATCAGCTCGACCCGAGAGGGGAGAGCACATTTAGCAAAAGCCGTTGGGGTAGATGTTTTCTTCTCCAGACAATTAAGTAAGTTGTTGTTGCCCAACATTTGATGTTCCCCACCACTGGCCTTAAATGTTATTCAATTGAATACCATTTTATTTGTAAAGCACCAAATAAAACACATTTACCTCAAAGCACTATGCAGACAGTACGAGAAATGAGGCATCCATGAGATACCGGGGCAAAAAAAAAAAACTTTTAGTAATTTAGTCATTTTTTTGGAAGATATTTTGGGCAGAACCAGCCTCATGGGTTCAACCCAACTGCCAGGGTCCAGTGAAGTACCTGTGCAGTAGTGGTGGTGTCAGGAAAATTAAGAACATTAACAATAAAATATATCTAAGCTATTATATCTAACTAATTATCTATAGATAATTGTAATTTTTATGTTTAGAAGTGAACATCTAATACTGTATATCTAATATATTAGTATATTGTATATCTCTCTGCTGTCTGTATTGAAATGTGCTCTTCCCTGCTAACACCAACAGAAACATGAGACTGTCGTTGTTATGTGTGTATGAGTATGACCATGGGTGCCCCAAATGGTAATATCCCCTCCTTCTGGCTAACAAATAGACATCTCGAGGGACATACCGCAACTTGTGATGCTGAAAGTTGCATATATTTCAATGTAAGTGAGGCTATTGTCTTCTAACATGGGGTGTGCTATGCAACCTATAGTATGTGAACCACATGATAAGGAAGGTTGGTGGTAGGAGTCAGCGGCTCAGCTGCTCCACTGAAAGATTCAGGAGATTATTTGTACCCACTGCAATTAGACTTTTTAACAAAAAACATTGATCGGTGGTTGTGTCACGCAGAAATGTGACTACAATATTTTATTTATTTTTTATTACTACCCCCCACCCCCTCTTATTTTTTTATTTATTTATTTATTTACAAAGGGAGGTGGGGCAGAATGATTAGACCATGAGCTCATCAGTGAGCCCGATGGAGATGCCAAAGACCTCAGCCCATTAAATACAATTTGGATTAGCATGCTCTGTTTACTGTATTGTTTAGGAAAACACTGGTGTGTCTCGATTTCAGAATCCTTGTCCAGTCCACCCATTTATAGGTTTTCAGGTAAAAGTGAGAATGATCTGGTGTGTATGATGCTCCTTGACTTGCCTAATGCAAACATATGTGTTGTTGGTAGCCTATTCATGAATGTTTTGTCAATGTGTTTTAAAATGTATTTTTATACTTGACTTATGGACCCCAGGAAGACTAGCTTCCACTTTTGTGGAAGCTAATGGGGATCCTAATAAACAATAAACAATAAACAATAAACTCTCAAGATATTGTGGGCACAGTGCCATCACAAAACTCTAATTAGCCAAACATTACAATTATTACAAGTTCAGTGCCGAACTTGAGAGTAGGAGGGTAACCACCAATGCTAGGCCTTTACACCCCCAGCCTTTGGGGGAAAAAATCATCATCAATCAAAAACATTATTACAATTTTTCTATCTATTGGTTTTGCATGTATACTGTACATGATTAAAGATGATTTCTGTAGAGATAACTGACAATAATTTTATGATTAATAAATGAATCTTTCCATCCATTTTTGTTTCTCTCACTTGACATCGTTTTTGCACTTTTCAACATAGCCCCACATCAACCCACACCTTTCCTGAGTTACGGTATAACTGTCAGTGATATGGCCTAACTTCTTTCTGTTAAGACAGATTTATCTCATTCTGCATCAGCTCGACCCGAGAGGGGAGAGCACATTTCACGTTGGGTAGATGTTTTCTTCTCCAGACAATTAAGTAAGTTGTTGTTGCCCAACATTTGATGTTCCCCACCACTGGCCTCAAATGTTATTCATTTCTATACCATTTTATTTGTAAAGCACCAAATAAAATACAGTTACCTCGAAGCACTATGCAGACAGTACGAGAAATGAGGCATCCATGAGATACCGGGGCAAAAAAAAAAAAAAAAAAAAAAAAAAATTGTAGTAATTTTTAGTAATTTAGTCATTTTTTTGGAAGATATTTTGGGCAGAACCAGCCTCATGGGTTCAACCCAACTGCCAGGGTCCAGTGAAGTACCTGTGCAGTAGTGGTGGTGTCAGGAAAATTAAGAACATTAACAATAAAATATATCTAAGCTATTATATCTAACTAATTATCTATAGATAATTGTAATTTTTATGTTTAGAAGTGAACATCTAATACTGTATATCTAATATATTAATGGTGTATATTTGAGTGGGAATTCTTAACCTATGGTATCTTATTATCAAACTTTTTCTACTAAAACTGCTATAGCAGAGTTAGGCTTTCTCCTCTGACTTATGGCACCCTCTGCTGTCTGTATTGGAATGTGCTCTTCCCTGCTAACACCAACAGAAACATGAAACTGTCGTTATGTCTATAGACATGGATATAGATATGAGTATGACCATGGGTGCCCCAACTGGTAATATCCCCTCCCTCTGGCTAACAAATGGACATCTCGAGGGGCATACCGCCACTTGTGATGCTGAAAGTTGCATATATTTAAATGTGTAGTATGTGAGGCTATTGTCTTCTAACATGGGGTGTGCTATGCAACTTATAGTATGTGAAGCACATGATGAACCTAAGGAAGGTTAGGTAGTAGGAGTCAGTGACTTCTATTTCCCAGCTGCTCCACTGAAAGATACCCACTGCAATTAGACTTTTTAACAAAAAACATTGATCGGTGGTTGTGTCACGCAGAAATGTGACTATAATATTTTATTTCTTTTTCATTACTACCCCCCACCCCCTCTTATTTGATTTATTTATTTATTTTTACATATCTTTTCTACTGCTGTATGTTGCACACTGCAGCTTTGCCACTGACCTGTTGCTACTTGCTTGATGTTTTGTCTTGTGGTGTTGCTGTGTCATGTCCTAACTGTTGTATTCTGTACTGCTTGTATTGTTGCTGTCAGCTGTATATTGTCACTGTTTTGTGTGCACATTCTTGTCTTGTCTGCTTGCTGCATCCTGGTATGTACTGTTCTGTGTCCTTTATGTTGTCCAAGGTGGCACATGAGTTTCCCCAGTGAGGAGTATTAAAGTTTATCCTATCCTATCTGAAGTGTCCATCATGTATTGTTATGCTTGAAAGATAATGGATCATGTGCAGGGGCGTCGTAGTGTGGGGAAAGGGGGACTGAGTTACCAGGGCCTAGAAGAGTCTAGAATTGTATACAAGATGGTGAAGGGGGGCCATGACCCAGAAATTGGTGCTATGCCCCTGGCTACAGTGGCCCAGACACGTCTCAGATAGCTGCAGAGGTTGTCCTCCTAGGGTGACTGTCTGCCAGTCCAGGACTCAAACAGCATTCAGTCAAACACACACACACAAACACACACACACACACACACACACACACACACACACACACACACACTCTCTCTCTCTCTCTCTCTCTCTCTCTCTCTCTCTCTCTCTCTCACACACACACACACTCACTCACACACACACACACACACATTTGCCCAGTTCTGTTTTCGGTATTAAAGTCTATTAATGGTTTCCCTACAGAAAATTATAGTAAGTTTTGATTACCAGATCATTCTCCCTTTTACCTGAAAACCTATAAATGGGTGGACTGGACAAGGATTCTGAAATCGAGACACACCAGTGTTTTCCTAAACAATACAGTAAACAGAGCATGCTAATCCAAATTGTATTTAATGGGCTGAGGTCTTTGGCATCTCCATTGGGCTCACTGATGAGCTCATGGTCTAATCATTCTGCCCCACCTCCCTTTGTGTGTTACATGCCCCATTTTCCTTGGGTCCCAGCTGCAATTCCCAAACACTACCAGCAGATGGCATGACGGACATTGTCCCTCTAAAGTCCTGTCAAAAGGGATGATGACATCCTTTTGAGGTAGCGGTACTTAAGGGTGTGTCAGTGATACTAAATGGGTTGTAAACCGGTGACAATGTACTATTGCCTAAATACAAACCAAAAACAAACAAAAAAAACAAACCAAAAAAATCCACCATTGCTGACAATAGTTTTAATTTGGCTCTTCCTCTGTGTACTGTATTTTGGTTATGGAATATTATGAATGTTAAGGATACACATACTTTTTGCATTTACAGTAAAAACAAGCTGCTGTGGATGTTGTGGCTCAGTCGGTTAAGGCGTCACCTGGGTTTGAATCCGGCCTGTGGTCATATCCCGATCCCTCTGTATTTCTCTCTCCCCACTCCTTTCCTGTCAATTCTCAACTGACCTATCTGAATAAAGGCAAAAATCCCCAAAATAAATATAAACAAACAAACAAAAAAACAAGCTACTGGCCAGTAACCAGTATGTTTTGATTGATTCTTATCCAATTGTACAGTTCTAATGCCAGCCAGTGAAGTGGTGTCTGTGATTTAAACTAACCTGTCATTCTTGACTTTGTGTGACTTTCTAAGATGGAAAGCGACGCAGTGTTTTGAGTCCTTGGCTGGCTGCTATCCCAGTGAGCACAGCGTCTGTGTCTTGGCCACCTGCTCCTGACGAGCAGGCGTGCTGGGTTTGGAGAGAGCTTCAGGTTAGACATACCGGAGCACAGCGTATGGCGGAGCACATTAAGAGGATTGATGGATTATTTATCAAGGAGGACTCATCAATCCACTTTACAGATGACCAGAAGCAAGCAGATTAATCTGAATTTCTGTGTCGGTTCTCATTCATCAATGTTAAGATACAGTTCGGACTCTCAAGTTAAAAGACAACTGGACTTCTTTTAGAAGATTGAAGATGTTTCACCTCTCATGTGGTAGTTGGTAGTAGTAGTAGTGGTAGGCCTAGTTCAATTAAGCTAGATCACAATTGGAATCTTTACTCCCTTTTTTCGGTCCCTAGTAGAAGTGCTCCCTTCCTTCAGTCATTGGTCTTTAAGGCAGGTGATTGTAGCAAATCATACAATAATTATGTCACTTGCCTGTTGCAAGCAGCTGCCTTAAAGCACATACTATAACTGGCATAGAGTGTGCATTGACAGTAAGATACTGTATATACAGCAAGACACTTGATATTGCACTTTGCTGCAATATGATCCTATGATCAGTCAATAGATTTTCAGGCTCTCTAAATGTCTGAGCTGAGCCTGTCATATCTGCTCATGTGCAATATTTCAAAATTTTTGAACTTTTTAAACTTTACGTTTTTTTAAAAAAAAGTTTTCTGCTGCCAAACTGCCTACCATACACACACACACACACACACACACACACACACACACACACACACACACACACTCTGAAACAGAGTGAGGGACAAAGATAAAGGAAGGCGTGAGCAAACCTGTTGTACATTTAAGAACATTTATTTTCGCATTCATTAATGGTTACATCTTAAGTGCAAATAGTTAAGAGTCCATGGCTAAGAAGAAGAAAAAAAAAAGAGAAAAGAAAAACCACACGGAAACAGAGTACAAAGTTGGACAGGTTCATCAAGCTGGCCGTTACTCGCTAGAGCTTCCTCCCGTCTCTCGTTCTCGCAGTTTTGTTTTTTTAAAAGAAGTGGTCTTTGATGACGGTACCTAAAAACATGAGTCTGTGTAGTTCCTTAAAGAGTTATACAAAAGAACAAACGCTATACGAGTTTACCATACCTAATCCAAACATTGCTATATATATATATAGTCGTTTTTTTGTGTGCCAGACAACACAACGAAAAAAAAAAAGAAAAAAAAAAGAAAAGAGGTCCAAGAGTCAAGCGGTGTATTTATATGTTTACAGGTATATTGATAGAAGAGAAGCCCCACCCGTTGCCCCGGCAACAATAAGCTTTTTCGATTTCATGATTTCCTTTTGTTTTTTTATTTATATATTTTTTTTTTTGTTTGAAGAAGAAGAGACTATCACAGGAGAGCACTAAAGCTGGAGAGATCCTTCACACAATACTAAGAAACGCCTTCAGCACAGCTGGGAGAGGAGCGGAAGAAAAGAGGGAAAAGATGAAAAAAGAAAACAAAAGGAAAAGGTATTTTTTTTCTTTTGTTCAGACTCTTGACTTCATGCACTTAATAAAGCGACACAAAAAAAAAAAAAAACACATCTAGTTCTGTTTCTTTTTTAATTTCATTTTACATGGTTAAACATTGTTAATGTTTTTTTTTTTTAAGTATTTGTTTTTTTTTCTGACTAGATCTTAGTGCTTGACGTGAGCAACAGAGGGCGCTGTTTTGACACTATCGTTATGACAGACAGCAGGGGTGGGGTCTTCTCCTTTACAGCGTGGCATCAGCGTCTAAACACCACAGTGCACACAAAATAAGACTATGTTCCAGTGACCATGTGGTGTAAATATCTGCGCTTGGATGTATGAGTGTACTATATGCATTTCTGTATGTGTGTGTGTGTGTGTGTGTACATGAGTGTATAAGTGTGTGTAGGCTATATGTATGTATGTGTGTGTCTATGTCTCTGTGTGTGTGTGTCTGTCATGTGTGTGTGTGAGTGCGGTTGTGGAGCCCCGCCGATCATTCCACCTTCCCCGCCTTGGATGGTGGGGTAGGACATGAGTGATGAGGGGGTCCTGGGCCTCTTCAGCAGGCGTTTAGGAGCCTACTCAGCCTTTCGCTTGGCCCCAGGGATCTTCTCCTGGATCCTGTGGATAGGAATTAAAGTACTTGCATAAACTTTTTGGGGAAGTTGGTTACTTTATATTCAGCCTCAGATGTAAATAAGTGGATTCCAGGAAATTATGTGAAGCTAAGCTAGGGTAATTGTGATGGATTGGGCGTTGCAAGCATGAAGAAGGGAAAGGTAGGTACACTGTTTAGCTATCTTGACTCTGGGCTAGACTGCAAATGAGCTTAATTACCCCCCAAAAATGGTGTACCTTTCCTCTAAGGAAAGTTTTCCTCTAAGACATTATCATCGAAATGTGGAATAATATGATGCTGACTTGTGTGTTGAGTTGTGTGGCTCATGCTCCATAACTGAAAATAGAAAAGGACTCTGATCTGC
>JAODXP020000025.1:12656889-12669389 GCA_027497455.2 Sardinella longiceps
GATTGCCTGGCAAAAAGACGGTGCAGACATCCAAACAAAACTAGAGCATTTTAAAACCTACCTGCCTCACAAGCAGAAAGGAATGCAAAAATGCAGCACCTCATGAAACAACCTCCAGTTGACTTTCATTGTCAACACCACAACAACAATGTAACTGGGTAGCATGCTAGGCTAGATGGTCAGAGTAGCAAAATTTGAACTCCACAACAAGGAACTAGGCAATATCAACTATGTCATTGCTAAATGCTATATCTTATCATGAGGAGAATATCTGCAGGTAGGCTATTGAGAATGATACAATATGGCACATCTGCATGTCTACTAGGCCTAGTATGGATACTTCATTAAAATCCACTGTCTCCTTTCTGTTTACAAAAGCCTGCCAATATGTCCACCAAAACAGCTGTCATTTTAGGCACTCGATGCTCTCCAACCACTGCAGTCACTTCAGTTAGCATACAGTCAGGATTAGCTTAGCGATGGAGGGGGCATGGAGCAATTTAGCGAATGAGGAGAGAGGGGGAGTGTGAGGCTTACAGCAGTCTGAGTGATGCGGACCGACTGACCTGACATAGAGAGATAGAAGGACAGAGAGAGAGAGAGAGAGAGAGAGAGAGAGAGAGAGAGAGAGAGAGAGAGAGAGAGAGAGTATGGGCATGAGGAGATTAACTGCAGCTAACACAAATCTGCCTAGAGTCTAGCCTTCGTCAATTTTGGAACTGGGCAAAAACTCAAACCAATGCTCCTCCATTTTCAAGCAGAAATGCCTTCAAAGAAACAACAATAACATACATTAGCAGTAGCTGTCAGCTAGATTGGCTCTTCACATGTCTCTCACTTGTCCTGAGTGCTAAAGTCGCTATAAGGTGTGTGACTGCGATGTGTGTGACACGTGAGAGACCAGGGGAGAGCCAAGTGGTGACGGGCAAGATGTGATGACGTGATGTTGACAGCCAGTGTTGTTGCGCTGGGCCTGAGTAATCTCTAGGCCCGCGGGGCACACACACACACACACACACACACAATGAAAGACTGAAGTATGACATAAATGCCTGTGAAGTCAGGGAATAGTCATTGGTGGAAGGCTGGGGTCTGGCCGTCAAGAGAGAGAGAGAGAGAGAGAGAGAGAGAGAGAGAGAGAGAGAGATGAGTTCATTGGTGCGTCACCGACGCCCAGCTCGACCAATAGGAAGCTGACTACTCTTTCAAGCTCAAAAAACACTGGAAGTACAGAGAACAAGAATTCTTGAGGTTGTTTACAGCCTTTGAACTCAGACAAGATGAACACTAGGTATGCCATCCCATGTCTCAGTGTAATGAAGCTGAAAATAAACATCACTATGAACCTCAATGGGCTTAACTGGATAGATCGCTCAGAACCCATCTATATCCAACACCTCAATAAGTAATGCCTTTGCTTGGGATAAAAACATTTGCTCTGTAAGAGACAGATAGATAGATCAACAGATAGATTGATACATTGATAAGATAGATAGATAGATAGATAGATAGATAGATAGATAGATTGATTGATTGAAACATTTGCTCTGTAATAGACAGATAGATAGATCAACAGATAGATTGATAAATTGATAAGATAGATAGATAGATAGATAAACAGATAAATAGATATATATATAGATAGATAGATAGATAGATAGATAGATAGATAGATAGATAGATAATTTATTTCCCTGTAGAAGGGAACAACTATTGCTATGAACTAATAGGTCCAGGCCCACAACACTCGAAAGCTCTATCTCCTCACCATGTTCCTCAACAAGTTACTTTTTTCACGGCCCTGAAAAGCTGCTGTTTATCTACAGCTCCGAGTCATATTTCAGTGTTTTAGAGCAGGCTGTCACAGCGGCAGTATTTTTCCCCTCTAAATGGGTGAGCTATCTTCACCGACGATCATGCACGGCAATGTGAATGTGGCCCGAGGCGTGCTCGTCAACCAGTTTGAGGCACCCTCCCCACACCAATTCTGGGTTAGACGTTCCCCACGGAGGTTCTGCTTTTATCTCAATCAGGCTTCAGCCACAAGCAACTCCTCACTGGCTCCATGCACGAGAAAAAACAGGCACTCGGTCTCGTGAAATGTCTTCACAGTACAAAGCTGTGAGTGTATGTGTGTGTGTGTGTGTGTGTGATGGGTAGGGTGGGATTGGTGTGTGTGTCAGTGAAACTAGTTGTTAGTGGGATTGATGCTTGCAGTGTCTGGTCAGCTGGGTCCAGCAGTTGTGACCCATCTGTGTGACACTGTGCTGCTAGTGGGGAGATGGGATCTCTTCCCTGGCTGTGGTGCTTTGATGCAGGCTGGGCTCGGGTGGCTTGATCCAGTTTTGATGCAATGAGAACACCTTCCTCATCCTACTCGTCTCCTCTCCTCTCCTCTCCTCCCTGACCTAATCTTTAGAAAGATGCCAAATGATTATGCTAAAGCTACAGTATAAACCAGGCTAATAAACTACAAAATGTATTTCTTTAAATATGGATATCCACCAGCCACAGACAGATACATTGATGAAAGCAAAATTTGACCGTCCGCATCTGTGGCTAATTTTGGAGACGTCAACCTATTATGACTATGGTTGATTATTTGGTACAGGTTTAACAGGTTACCTGTTTAAGGGTAATATAACTCCATAAAGTAGGCCATATTGTGTTGATTGGATTTGTCTCGACATTTATTTTTGTCACTGCTCGAATTAGGCCTAGAAAATGTCCACCCATAAGCCAGCTGGAGAGCAAGACCAGGGCCTACAGTATAAGATCAAAATCAGCATCCATTCTGGCTCTGGCTAGCTTGCAGGTACGGTAGGATCCGTGTCTCTCTCATACAGTGAGTGATGGAGCCAAGATGGCCGCTCCCTTTGGCCAGCACACCACTCTGTTCCACTTGCTGTGGCCACAATCAGATAGTGCTGACAGCACAGTTAGGCTACCTCTGTGTGTCTCAGTAACTGAGGTGTGTCCTGTCCTGCACAAAGGCACATGATCAAAGCCCCCTGCTTCAAAGACCTGACAAAACCACTGCTGATGGACACACACACAAACCACATGCCATCAAACGGACTACATACAGTAGCTAATCATCAGCCATGACTTACACGCACACCTGTTAGTAGGCAGTTGAAGTTCTTCCTCCATTTTGGGAGCAAAACCAGTTGAATGATTTCTTTTCACCAAACTCAATCTCAGTTTGGTCACATCTCAGCTTTTTCAGAAATGCCTGCACAGGACTTTTGGAGGTACAGCCAGTGGGAACAGATCTGCTTTGTGTAGTGATACTATATAATCATGACTACATCAGACAAAATCTTGATTACAAATGTAAAACGGCACATAATATACCTGCATGTCAGTTTGTGATCAAACCTGCACATCAATTTGAGACAAAAGTGTACACTATCAGGTATTGGCTTACACAATTCCACCGTCAGAAATTAAAATACATGACAGTGGTGAAATGACTAGCCTAACATAAATCACATAAGCTACATATCACACTATTATGTAAACAAAACTACATCCTCTTCTAAAGCAGACTTGCATTGTCATTTACTTCACTGAATATAGCATAACCTTTAGTGCTGATTCACTGGTCAAGTCATTGACACTATTCATTCAGACTTGTACTGAATGGCCACTAGTAAACACAGCACAGCACAGCCACTGCATTCTGCTGCTAGAATGTTCTAGAACTGCCTATAATGAGTCACTGGACAGACGGGACACTGGCCCATGGAGAAGCATGGCCTCCTGCCATCAGATCACGCTTGCAGGTGGGACAAATTCCTGGCAGACTCACTATCATACAGTCTTGAAAACCTCACACACACACACACACACACATCCCTTCCTTCTCACCTCTTTTACACTCATAAACACATCCACTTCTCACCGTCACACACCTGCAGTTGCACACACACACCCTCACCGTCACCCTCCAGTAGACTTATTAACACTTTCATATATCATACAAAACAGTAACACACACACACACACACACACACACACACACACACACAGCCAGGACAAAGAAACCTGCACAGGACTAGCATAAGTGCTGTTGGTAGCAGTAACATCAGCAGCAGTGGGAACAGCCCACACACACACACACACACACACACACACACACACACACACACAGAGCATCCCTGGTTTGAGGTAACCACGCCCCATCACCACCACCACCATCACCAAATGGCCCTTTCTTCCCTCTCTCTCTCGCACTCCCTCCATCTCTCTCTTTCCCTCTCCCCCACATTGCTCTGCTCTGATCGCCATGGCAATAAACATGACAGCCGGGCCAGACACAAAAGAGGCTGAGGCGCTAAGGCGTGGAGGACGCTATCAAGCTAGCGGCGCAGCACCACTCTCTCTCTCTCTCTCTCTCTCTCTCTCTCTCTCTCTCACACACACACACACACACACCTGGCTTGCGTCGCAATCTAATCTACTTTTTTTTCGCACCGTCATTGCGTTTTCTGTTGCAATTGTCTAGGCCTAGTTCTGCAGTGTCTGAGTCTCGTTTTTTGAGAGGAAAGTGGAATGAAGAGGGGGATGACAGAGAGAACGAAGGAAAGAAATAAGGATAGAAAGAACCTGACAGAGAGGCTGAAGCAGAGGAGAGGAGAGGAAAAGAGAGGAGAGGAGATAGAGAGAGGAGATAAAAAAAGGGCGTGTCTGGCGCCCTCAGAGAGCAGCCTCTCCATGGCCTGTTTATCTGTCTGTCATGGCTGCACTGTTGACGACATCGGCCACCATGCACAAGAAGTCAGAAGACGTGCACAAAAACGCAAACACACACACACACACATAAATGTAACACAACCATCCACGCACAATAATATCCACATGCGCACTCAAACAAAAAAATGGCTCCCATGAGTCTAGATGTGTGTCCTACGGTATGTTTACCCTCGACATGCATGCATACTGCTACCCATCACAAAAACATCACAACACAGACGCAGACACACACAGAGACACAATTCTTTCTCTTCTTTGTCCCTTTTTATCCACAAAACTAGGGCCCTGGCACATCGTCCCCCCTATGCCGGTCCCTCACTCCTCTCCTCTCCTCTCACCTATCCTCCCACCCTTCCATCCTACGCCCCCCCCCACCCCCAGCCCTGACATGCTTAGCAACCACACACCCACGGTACCCTGGCACTTCCAGTTGCTCCAGAATCCCTCCATCTTGGTGGAGTCCGCTGCCGCTGTGGTGCTGCTGCTCATGGTCAGGGAGACGCGACCGGGAGAACGAGCCGGTGAAGGACGGGATCGCAACAAAAAAAAAAAAAAACCCCGAGTGTGAGCAAGTGAGAGAGTGAGAGAGAGAGAGAAAGATGCAGAGAGAGAGAGAGAGAAGGATGAGAAGGAGGAAGAGGAGGAGGAGGTGGTGGATGAGGAAGAAGAGGAAGAGGAGGAGGAGGGGGAAGAAGAAGAAGAAGAAGAAGAAGAAGAAAAAAAAAGCAAGATACGAGGAGAGATTCCGGGTGGCTAGCGTTTGGCTAACGGCTTCTTTGCTGCTGACGCTACTGCTGCTGCTGCTGCTGCTGAATGCTCTCTCGTTCTCTCTCTCTCTATCTCTTTCTCGCTCTCTTTCGATGGGCTGCGCGCGCCTGCTCACTCACTCACACACACCAGTGCATGAATGACCCAGTGGAGGAGGCAGAGAGAGAGACAAGGAGAGGAAGGGAGGGGAGAGGGGGAGAGAGAGAGAGAACGAGGGAGGGAGGGTGGGATGGAGGGACCCTCTGCTGCCGACTAGTGGAAGAATAGAGGAATGGCACAAGGCTGGAGAAGAGAGACTGAGTGAAAGGGAAGGGGAGGGGGAAGTAATCAAAGAAAGGAAATGAAAAGGTGGGGGAAGGCTGTGATTGACGACATTGCTGACCAGTAGCGGAGAGCCATGAGCGCTGCAGTCTTTTAGCTGACCAACAGCCTTAAAGGAGCCTCGCCGCTTAAAAATCCCTTTGTAATAAAAGTCCTCATTTGTAGGCACAGGACAAGGAAATGGTTAAACCCCTCTCCCATTTCTGACAGGCAGACTGGTAACGATAAATATTATTTCATCTATTTTGCTCCCCTCATGCTGAGGTTTCCTCTTGCTCTATCAACAGCCCTTTTTCCTCTCTCTCTCTCTCGCTCGCTTTCCAGATTATTCGTAATCCTAGGGAGAGTACACCAGGCCAGCCACAGACTCAAATCTGCTTTTTAACTTGAAAAAAAAAACATATACAAAATAAATAAAATAAAACAAACAAAAATAGCCCAACATCCACACAGATCCTCAGATTTGAAGTTGTTGTTTGTTTATTCATGATGTTTCCTATCCATTTCTTGAGCCGGGTTGATCTGTGTTTGTCTCTTTGTGAGATTTAAAGATCGGTTCATTGCAACAGCTGCAATATTGACCACAACAGCTGGTCATTGACCAGTGCTATTTTTTGTAGTTGCATTAGTGGCTTGTGTTGAAACTCTGCCAGAAATATTATCAGGTTTTAGATAGTTGTAATGTCTCCTTCTTTTTTCCTTGACAACAGTGACAATCTTCTAAGATGTCTGGCATGGCAACAGACATGCCAATAATACAATGATGTCAGTGTGTATGTGTGTGTGTATATGAGGAAGGGAGAAAGAGAGAGAGAGAGAGAGAGAGAGAGAGAGAGAGAGTGTTTGTGTATGTGTGTGTGTGTGTGTGTGTGTGTGTGTGTGTGTGAGTGTGTGTGTGTGTTTGACTGTTTAACAGCCCTTGTCATGGCCCAAGCCCCTCTACCCTGTATGAGTTAATTCCTCCTCAGGGCCGTAAGATGACTAACCACCTCTTCCAGAAATGCCTGCAGTGATCTATCTACTCTGCATGTTGGTGTGTCTGTAAGTGTGTGTGTGTGTGTGTGTGTGTGTGCATAGGCCCAGTATTTAAACACACAGCTGTGAGTAATGCAGATGTGCTTTTGCATAGTGTTATGTGTGATTGTGTGTGTGCTTGCTGAAGTTTGAAGTGTGTGGGCCTGTTTGTTATTGCTACTGTAAACACACACACACACACACACACACACACACACACACACACACACACACACACACACACACACACACAAAGATCATTCACACTGCAGTTCAATCACATGCTCACAGTTGCCTGGGTATTGATATGCAGAAACTCTGAAGAGAGGCATTCTCCAAACCACCCCATGCTTCTTAGAAGTGGAGCAATAGTGTGTGATTGTGATTGTGCAGTAAAATGATGATGGATTCCTTTGTATGTTGTACTTATGTCTTCTGTGTGTGTGTGTGTGTGTGTGTGTGTGTGTGTGTGTGTGTGTGTGTGTGTGTGTGTGTGTGTGTGTGTGTGTGTGTGTGTGTACACTTGTGATTGGGGGATTGGGGTTGACATCATGAGGCGAATGTCTCAAAGCCAGGAGGATGACTCAGCGTTCAGTGTATGGGTAGCGCAGTGTGTGAGAAAACTGCTGTGTTTGCTCATACACTCATCTGTATGCAACAGCACACACACACACACACACACACACACACACACACACACACACACACACACACACACACACACACACACACACACACCTATACAAACAAACACACATACACACACATCTATACAAACACACATACACTTACAGTAACCTTACCTCTTCCCAGAAATTCTTCATTTGTGTTGGCAAAGAAAACCTAGGCTACCTGTCCTTTTCAATGTCATTATATTTCATTTCCCTGCACAAAATGGGTAAGGTTCACACTCAGGAAAAACACCAAGGCCAGTGGCCTGTGGATTATATTCAGCCTTGCCCCAGAGTAAACAACTATCTTTCCTTGTCTGTCTGTCTGTCCTGTCTGTCTGTCTGTCTGTCCGTCTGTCTATCTACTTTTCCGCTGGGGAAATGTATCTCTACAAGGGTATCATTAGTGCCACACATCCAACCCACACAGTGCCTCTGATAGGCCAACATGTCTCAAGCATGGCACAAATTACTGTATTAGCACTGCTGTTTGTTACAAACAGATAAGCTAACATTTAAATGATAAACAATGGCTGGTGGTGAACTGTTGATCCTGCTTCTTCTCCTCACTCCTTACAATATGTGTGGGAGAGACAACGTTATGTGTGAAAGAATTCACCAGTATGTTTGTGTGTGTACAGTATGTATATGTTGTGGGGGGAGGAGGAAGAGTGGCTTATTCTTGCTTACTCTAGCGTTAACTAAATTGCATGTCCACGCTTCCATATTCCACACATCAATTTACAACTGACTCTGCAGCACAAGTTTTTACTGAGGCTTTTTGTCCAGCAGCGATGTGACACGCGGGGCGATAACATTCGTGTCAAAGTTGTACTATTCTCCAATTAGCCTGGTTAAACTGCACAGCCACAGCAGAGAATCACAAAGGGCATGTGGGGGTCATGTAAGCTAGCACACAGAGGTCAGTTTAGATAGACATGCTAAGGCTATTGATTCTCCATAAATAAAACAATGAATAAGGCACACACACACACACACACACACACACACACACACACACACACACACATACTGAAAGGCAGCCAGGTGAAGACAAGGAGCTGGTATCCGATGACACCTTTGTACCTCCAAGGAGCTGAAGCTGTGACCTTGGCCCTTGACCTCTATAGAAGATCTATACATCTACTGGTGTCATACAGCTCAGGTTCCTGATGTGCCCCTGGTTGAAGTCTTTTTCTTTGTAATGTCTTTGTTTCAGTGCTTGTCTCACTACTTTATCTGTTTGAATGTTTGTATAGCTGTTTTATTACTTTGATCTCTACCAGTACTTTTATCACTATACTACTACTACTACTACTATTATTATTACTATTATCACTATCAGCGTTTCATCATACATGTCGATGGAATGCTACCTAGGTAACACTTCCTAGCCTGCGTAAATGCCGTACACTCACAATAACGAAGGATCCATCGAGTCTGCATCCTTGAAAACATCATAATGAACAAAGGCCTCTGTCCTCGCTAGAATTTAGAAGGATGCTTGCACCTCCCCCTTGCAAGAACAGTACCAGGCAACTGAACAATGACGTGGACACCTGCTCGAACAAGCTTGAATCCTCTCTGCAAGCTACTGCTACTACTACGACTATTGACTATTGCTCACAATATCACTATATTTGATTGAGACACTGATGTGGTAGTGTAAGCTATGCTAAAATATGCATGAGAAAAAAAAAAGTTAATTTACTTACTGAACAGTACACTTCCAATACAGATAGCTGTGAGAATGAAAATAGATGCATGTATACACGCAGGTTACAAACAGTACACTACCTAACTGATACTAAAGGCAATGTTGGTTACTGGGACAGCTGCGCTGTTCTGGTTAGGGGCTGTGACTGAATTGCTAGAATGGGCCCTACTGAGACACTACTAGCAACCTACAGTACAGGCTACCAGTGCAACCTAGCACTGTGTTTGATTGGCAGGTTACAGTAACTACACTACAAGGTAACCTACAGGCTACCAGTGTAACCTAGCACTGTGTTTGATTGCATGATCAGCAGGCTCTACCTCACAACTCTATAGGAGAGTGTGTTAGAAAATGTGCTAAAACCTCATGGTGCTAGCACAGCTCTTTTGCTAGCCAGTGGCTGAAGGCGTCACCTAAAGTACAGTATGTACATGCTGCATACTAGCCATTGTGCCAGCTGGCTGGCATTACAAAAAATACTTTATAGATGCAGTATAATCTCCAGAAAAAAAGACACCTCCTGAATATCAATGAACAAAATCAGCACTAAAAGCAAGCAAGATGATGCTCAAAACATCTCAATTAGTTCAACTAGCATAAATTTAGCTGTGGCATAGTTGCTTTAACACTTTCAGTATAAGTGATATACCCAACACACTCCCCCAATACACACTACTGATCCCTGATCAGTTTTCTGAGCTGCTGCTGTACCTCTGCTGCTGAGTTCGATCCCATTCTCTGTTTGGCTCCAGTCCCAGGAGAGCACCCACACTGCAGAGCGAGCAGCAGACCACCGCCCAGCCCAGCCCAGCCCAGCCCAGCCCAGACGACCCCCTAATGGGTATTGATGGCTTAAAGCTTTAATTATGAATGCCCACATACAGCACACTGCTTCTCTATTGAACATTTAAAGGGGGGGCGTTGGCCATTATTCTGGCAACCCCATTTCCATGTCTTCTAAATCTTTAATTCTGATAAGAATAGAAATGTGTGTGTAGCGGGCTAATCATTTCATGTCTTTCTGTGCATTGATAATCAATACAACAATGTCAAAGGAAGATCGCAGCAGCAGTTTTGCGTGTGTAACAGATTTGAACAACATGAGGCAAGATGAACAAACAATGTGACATAGCACATTTACCAATTTCTTTTTTTTTGGGGGGGGAGGGGGGGGGGTGCAATTTGGCAAAAATCTGACAAATATACTACTTTTAAAAAAATCCACTTCATCACTGTCAAACTGTTCCTACTTTGGTAACAATCCACCAGAGGGTTGAAGCTGAGCTAGCAGTATTGGATTTATCTTTCATTCTATGCATAGCCTACTGTATGTAGACTGTAGAAATAGAAGCATGAATCAAACATCCGATTCAAAAAATCTGCTTCAGAATTCTGCTAGACTTCACAATTCCATCTGGCTGATCTACAGAGACAACCACGTGTCAATACAATCTAACCTTAAATCATTTGATGGGTTTTACGGAGGGCCTAAGGCCTATTAAATCAACAACTGCTAAACACAGCTAGACATGCCATCATTGAGGAGCGACCAGAGACAGTTGATGATGCTGACAGTCTTGTCTGTTGTGGTCCCTCACAGGTACTTGGCCACGCCCTAGTAGGAGATCTTTTATTCCAGTTTAAGATGCCAGAACATTGTTCTCATTGTTCTCACCACGAGAGAACCACAACACAAGCACTTTGTGCCATGAAGCATAAGACTCATGATAAATGCAAACCCTTTGATGATTTAATGTGTTTATGGGTTAATAATTAATGGCTGTGTTGCAGTTAACCATGTGCTCAGAAAGCACCTCTAAGACCAGCTAAATTTCTCCCCCTTTTTACACTGCACTTATGACCTCACCCAGTCACTTAGCAACAGGACTGTGGACCCTCCAAGAAAAAGCATAAGAAGAACAATATCAAAAACAAAGCAAATTAAGAAAATATATGATTTCAATTGGTTTTAGTGTATTTCTACTTTTCAGCTCTACCAATTACTATGTACCTGTACTGTACAGATTCATAGTAGTTATTTGCTTCAGATTTTAAGACTCTGGAGTATGCATCTATTATTAATGAGAAATTCGTTATAAGGTTAAAGACCAATGTCCCTAAACAAAAGAATACAAAAAAAATAAAATAAAAAAACAAATGCTTTTTAATGAATAATATGCTTTTTTTGACTGATCGGTTAATAATGACACTGCAGGATGCTTCATTACGTACTGTATTACTATATTACATACATAGTAAATATATGACATATACTCTGCCACTTTGATGAGAACACACTTGAATTACTTCTCAAAGTTAATGAGGCCTCTGTTTAATATAGGCTATGTCTGTGTTTCATTTAAAAGCATGCTTAATAAATAAGGTGCTTGAGGGTTCTGCCTATTACAATTAAATATCAAATTCCTCAATTAAGATCAGAAAAAAACCATTAAGGGAAATCCTGTGTTGCCTAAGCCACCATGGCTTGCTTGTTGAGGCGTGCCAAATGACACAATCTCATGGAAATCACCAAGATTTGGATATTTGACATGCATTGTACAAATTCTGGCAAAATCAAGTGTCATCATCTTCCACATGGAAATTGCGAGAAGAATGAATTTTCCGTTATCAGAAAAGAAGCATTTTACCCCTATTTCCCTCAAAATGTCTGTAAAATATATTTGTAAAAAAAAAAAAACCTCTCTCTATCCAAAAATCCATTATGTCTGGATTAAATCTGCAATAAAGCTGTAACTAAATTGTGAGCCTGTGACTCACAGCTGTTTCTCTACCTTTTCCAATCCCCAAATCAGTCCTTGAGAGAGAAGCCTATTTCCATGTGGCCTAGCTCTGCCGTACGACTAGGCTAGCCTCTGCTTTGCACCACTCAAATACCACCAGTGGCTGGAGGGCACAGAGAGAGGGAAAGAACAAGGACAGCCTCATAATGACCTAAATGACTTGAATTTCTCTACATATGCAGTAGCAGTAGCAATGAAAAACACTGTGCACATTGTGCTGTTCAACTATTACCCTACTCACCAGCGATGATAACAGCAGAGAGAGTTTGTCATGGACAAACAATGGTTATCATACTGCTTAGATGATATACAGTATAACCTATTTGTATGTTACAGATAGGATATTCCATCCATATACCTATAAGGAATGTATAGTGTTTGTGTTCTTAAGAACAACCGTTCTTTTTTTTATTCATCTCATCTTTATAAGACACCACTGACAGATGCAAA
>JAODXP020000025.1:12674389-12695810 GCA_027497455.2 Sardinella longiceps
AATGAAATCAAACTTGAGGTCAACGCTGTCATCTGTCCCCGAAGCCGACATGCTGTAATCGCTTGGGAAAATATGCAAGTGGATGAGCCATTGTTTGAAATAGCTGACGTCATTTTTTGGCATCGACGGCTGTCTACTTTTCCAGGTAGCCTACGTGTGTGATTTTTTAAAGAGCTCACGACTGCCAATATTGCTTTCTACCTTGCAATGTTCACCCACTAATCTCTCTCTCTCTCTCTCTCTCTCTCTCTCTCTCCCTCCCTCCCTCCGTCTCTCCCTCCTACCTGTTTTTTTTTTTTTTGATGAGATTTGTCTTCTTAACATATTAGCAGTATTGTGGTGGGAAAGCTGTCTGGAGAGCATGTGTCTGTCTATCTGTCTGTCTGTCTGTGTGTGTGTGTGTGTGTGTGTGTGTGTGTGTGTGTCTGTGTGTCTGTCTGGGGGGGATCAGAGAAGCCACTGAGCTGGAGGGGAAAAGGAGCTCAGCGGCGGCTGACTCAACACTACTAATTGAAATGCCAGGGTAATGACAGTGCCCATTCACACAATTCAATTGCTGTGCCGTCACCTCCCCCAGACACCACACACACACACACACACACACACACACACACACACACACACACACACACACTGAAACAAGTCTCTGTGATCTGCCAAATCCACCCACAAAGATGTGCTCGCACACACAAAAACATGCACAGTGTAAAAGACACACATTTGCATACTGCTATCTCTAACAATGACCGTTCCCACTGAGCTGCAATTCCAAAGTCTGGCCACCAGAGGGCTCCCGGGAACTCCACAGTCTCTTTTCCTGGGAGAGGTGACATAACCACACACTGGCTGTCCCAGTTAGCAGGGAGCTGAGACAGAGACAGAGAGAGAGGGAGAGCGAGAGGGAGAGAGAGAGAGAGAGAGAGAGAGAGAGAGAGAGAGAGAGAGAGAGAGAGAGAGAGAGAGAGAGAGAGAGAGAGAGAGAGAGAGAGGCAGAGGCTTCTTCCATCACCCACCAGCCCCGGGCATCTGGCTCACAGCACAGAGATGCCCACTCTGATCTGCCATCAAGATGGGCCCACAGGGCCAGAGTAGAGACACGGGCTATGCATTGCATTAACGCATGGATGTATGGGTGCCTGGGTGGATGAACGGATGCATGGATGGATGGATGGATGGATGGATGGATAGATCCAATGATGCTGCTTTGACAAGAAATGTGGTTCAGCTCCATACACAGTTAAAGTCTCAGACACACACACACACATACACACTGCTTGCTATTTTGTCTGCTTTCTGTCTGCTTTGTCCAGTGAGTTAAGGATGACTAGAGACAAAGGCAGAAGAGGGCTGTTTGTGGATGTGTGGATGTGTGTGTGTGTGTGTGTGTGTGTGTGTGTGTGATTGCGCGTACAGCACATGTGTGTGTGTACAGGCTAGCAGCAATTAAGAGGGCAGAATGGACCGATAGCCTAGCATTTGACTAGCCTATGCACACAAGTATGTGTGTGTCTACAGTATGTACTGTGTGTGTGTGTGTGTGTGTGTGTGTGTGTGTGTGTGTGTGTGTGTGTGTCTGGTATGGTATGTGTGTGCACGTGTGTGCAACAGAGCCACACCCAAAGGCTCGGCGTACTGGAGGCTGTATTGGTTGGTGCACTGGTACCACAACAGATGGCTTCCAGGGGCAAGAAGGAAATAGAAGGGAGGGGCGAGACCCAGGGGGCTGCCGAATCATTGCCTGGCAAATAATACAGTCTGGCAAAGAGTCTGGCTAATGCAAATCAATTATCAAGGTCATTTCAATCATTTTTGGCAGAAAATCATAACCTGCTAGTTTCACACGAAAAGCAACGCAGACGTGATCAGAAGTGTGATAATATCATTGTTAGTTTATGAGTGCTTGTGCGATGACTGTTTGCTGCCCTATTAATGTGTTAGTGTGTGTGTGTGTGTGTGTGTGTGTGTGTGTGTGTGTGTTTAATGCTATTACAAGCCACACATCTTTGGTTTATGGGTGAAAATGATGTGTGTGATAGACTTTGCTTCTGCTGCCAGATGTGTATGCTTGTGTGTGTGTGTGTGTGTGTGTGTGTGTGTGTGTGTGTGTTTAATGCTTTTACTGTATGCCACACAACACCTTTGGTTTTTGAGTGAAATTGCTGCGTTTGATAGACTTTGCTGGCTGATGTCTGTGTGTGTGTGTGTGTGTGTGTGTGTGTGTGTGTGTGTGTGTGTGTGTGTGTGTGAGTGCGTGTGTGTGTGTGTGTGAGAGAGAGAGAGAGAGAGAGAGAGAGAGAGAGAGAGAGACTAAAAGTACTGATGTAGTATTGCTGTGTCGGCCTTGGCTGCTTTATTTGGTCAGTAACAGGTCAAGATGTCTGCAAAAGCACATTCTCGGAAAAGGTTGTCAATATATTCAATACAGAGTGGGGAGCTCCTATTACATGGATATATTTCGCACAGATTACTTGGTACGCGCGCGTATGTATGTGTGTGTGTGTGTGTGCGCGCGTGTGTGAGTGGGTGTGTGTGAGTCTTTGTTAAATACTGAATCGTATCTGAAATACTCTGGGCCCTACTTAAGCCCTTTACAGAAGACTGTGTGTCAGCAGTTGTCAGCACACAAACACACGCACACACACACGCACACACACGCACACACACACACACGCGCACACACACACACACACACACACACACACACACACACACACACACACACACACACACAAAAGAGAATCATTTAGCAAGCAAGCAGAGTGAAATACAGCCGTGGCTTCCTAAAGCGCTGAGAGGTGGCATATAAGGCTGTGAAATCTCCTTCTGGCTCTCCTGGACTATAACCAGCTCCTCTACACAACACAGGTGACTAAGGGTGCACCACTGCACTGCTGACTCAAGCTCTCTCTCTATCTCTCTCTCTCTCACATACACACACACACACACACACACACACACACACACACACACACACACACACACACACACACACACACACACACACACACACACAGGCCAGCGTTGTTTACAACATTAAATGGGGATTGCCTTCCAGAGACTGGGCGTAGGATTTGCTACTTAGTGTCACAATGTGTGTGTGTGTGTGTGTGTGTGTGTGTGTGTGTGTGTGTGTGTGTGTGTGTGTGTGTGTGTGTGTGTTTACTGCAGTATGGCTGTAAGTCATGTTAAAGCTGGCTATCCTTAACACAGAGGTCACAACTTTCTCTCTCCTCTCTCTCACTCACTCTCTCTGTCTGTCTCTCTCTACAGGTCATGGCATGAGGACATATCTCTGAGAAACAAAGGACTCAGAAATGAGAGAGAGAGAGAGAGAGAGAGAGAGAGAGAGAGAGAGAGAGAGAGAGAGAGAGAGAGAGAGAGAGAGAAGGACAAAGGCCACTAAAAGGAGAGTGAAAGAGGCAACTTAGGCTAGACATCAGACAGAGAGAGAAACAGAGCAGACAGACAGAGAGAGAGAGAGAGAGAGAGAGAGAGAGAGAGAGGCAGACAGATAGAGAGAATGACAGAAAGAGAGAGAGAGGGAGGTAAAAAAGAGAGAGAGGAAGCGAGTGACACAAAGAGAGAGTGTTGTCCACGGGCACCCATCATGACACAGGCTTTTGTCTGCAGCTTGATGTAACACACAGACAGAAGGACACGGAGAGGAGACTTCAATTAGCGACAGGCTAGCTAGCTGACGCAACATTAGCCACACACACACACACACACACACACACACACACACACACACACACACACACACACACACACACACACAGCCCCTCCTAGGCTGCTTGGTACTAGCTAGTTGAGGGAGTCGCCTACAATCTAGAACATTCCACAGACTGTCCTCTAGAGCTTCCTGTCATCCATGTTTAATTTTAGCACAGTTTCTCTTTGTCTCCTAGGACTTTAAAAAGAGAAAAAAGTACTCAGTGACCAATGGGGGTAAAATAGGAGAAGTAGTCTATTTATTTACTTTTCTGAAGTAGACAAAATCCATAAATAGTCAAGATAGCACTTGCAGGAGTCTATAAATGCCACTGAAATACATGCCCACAATGACAAAGATAGATTGTGAGCCACGCCAAACACACACACACACACACACACACACACACACACACACACACACACACACACACACACATGCACACACACACAGAACAATTTTGGGTCATAGCTTCCTCAACCACTATTTTCCAAACATAAAAGCATGGAATAAGAACCACATCCACACACCGACACGTGCACACACACACGTGCACACACACACGCACACACACACACACACACACACACACACACACACACACACACACACACACACACACACACACACACACACAGACTATAGCTCCACTCTGCTGTAACTACATGCCTCTTTCAACAGAAACATTGTGTGTGGCATGGTTGCTTTAACCTTTTCCTAGGTCAGCACCTCAAATACCACACACCCACAGACACACACACACACACACACACACACACACACACACACACACACACACACACACACACACCGTACAAAACTGAGGTCTTCCCTTTCACTCTGATTAGGGCCTCAAGATCACACACACACACACACACACACACACACACACACACACACATACACAAACACACGCACACATGCATACATAATACACAAACAGGTTTTCTCTGAGGTCAGGGGCCTCACACACACACACACACACACACACACACACACACACACACACAATTCATGAAACTGTAGCCTTACCCTTGTCCTTAGTCAGGCCTTCGAAGAGTGGCGGTGGTGGGGGGCCCTGTCTCTCTGGCGCTTTGCTCTGAGCTCCAGGGCTCCTCCTGTCTCCAGACTCTTCAGCCGCCGCGGGCTTCTTCTCCGGCTGCTTGGGCTCTGGGGTGAAGGACAGGACACTGGGGGTCGGGGGCTTGGCCGGCTTGACCTCCTCCACCACAGGGGGCTTCTGGGTAGGAGCTGGAACGGACGGAACGGACACGGGGGCAGCCGGGGGTGGGGTGGGTGTGGCTGGGGCGGCAGCGGCGGGCATCGGAGGGGCCGAGGCGAAGGGATTGGTTGAGGAGAGGGTGGGGGAGGGGTCAGGCTTGCGCTGCTGCTGCTGCTGCTGCTGGGCACCACGGAGGGCGCCGGCACGTTTAGGGCTCTCTTCGCCGCACGACTCCAACGCCAGCTCGCTGTCCAGCTCGGCCTCACGCTCCTCGCGCAGGATGCTGTACTGGTTGAGGCCACCTGCGGCGGCTGCGGTGGTGGTGAGGGTTGGGCCGGATGCCAGAGAGGATTGTGGGATGGTGGAGGAGCTGGGAGGGCTGGTGGTGGAGGCGGAGGAGGCGGAGGTGGAGGGGGGCTTGCTGAAGCTCATGTAGCTGGAGGCCGCGCTGTGGGCGGCGGCGGCTGTGGCTGCGGAGGTCGGCTCCTCGGACACCAGCTCGATCTCGGAGTCGCCCGACTCGCCGCCGCTGCTGCCCTCGGCGTCGTGGGACGAGCGGGGGAAGGGCGAGCTGGAGGAGGAGGAGGACTTGGGGGGTGTCGTGCTGCTGCTGGGGTGTTTGGGGGCGGCGGGGGTCTCGTCGTGGACAAAACTCTTGGAGCCAGATGTCTTGTGCTTGAAGTCAGAAGGTGAGTCAGACTCCTCTGTGAGGGGCGAGAAAGAGAGAGAAAGAGAGAGAAAGAGGAAGAGGGGGAAAGAAAGAGGTGAAGAAAGAGAGTGAAAAGTGCAGGAGGGAGAAAGAGGAAGACAGGAAGGACAAAAGGAGTAAGAGATTGAGAGAGAGAGAGAGAGAGAGAGAGAGAGAGAGAGAGAGAGAGAGAGAGAGAGAGAGATGAGGAAGCGCCAGGTAGAGAAAGGAAAGAGGGGGAGAGAGAAATGAAGAGTAGACAGGTGGAGAGAGTGAAAAAGAAAGAGAGACGGACAGAGAGAACGAGAGGAGAGGACAGGAGATGGATGGTGACGGGAGACGGTACAGGAAGATTAAAAAAGATGAGAAGAAAGGTCAGGAACAGAGGAGACAGAGTGAGAGGGAGGGAAGGAAGGTGGAAGAGAAAAGAATGAGAGAAATTGATTGATAAAGAATGAGGGAGGGACAGGGGTGACAGAGAAAAACAGCAGGGGCAGGGAGAGTGTGAAAGAGCAAGAAAAGAGAGAGGAAGAGAGAGTAGGGAGAGGCAGAGAGAGAGAGAGAGAGAGAGAGAGAGAGAGAGAGAGAGAGAGAGAGAGAGAGAGAGAGAGAGAGAGAGAGAGAGAAAGAAAGAGAGAGAGAGAGAAAGAGAGAAAGAGAGAGAGAGAGAGAGAGAGAGAGCGAGAGAGAGAGAGAGAGAGAGAGAGAGAGAGAGAGAGAGAGAGAGAGAAAAGAGAGAGGTCAGTGAGTGCAGCAGGTTTGTTCCCTGTGGATGCCATCTGCTTCAATATGAGCTTCTATGGAGAGAGCATGTGGAGTCCAATCACTCAAACAGAGAACGGCAGGTCATGCACAACACACACACACACACACACACACATACGGGTCAGTGACTTATTAGGATTCCAGAACATGTAACATTTTTTTAAATAAATCTAGACATGATTCATATGGTGATTTTTTTTTATTCTGTGTGTAAACATAGTTAGTTTGGGCTCTTAATTGCAATTAATTGCATTCACACCATACAAATATCATTCAGTATTAACAGAAATCTTTCACCGTCAAATTGAAATCAATGCCATTGATCCAGTCACAAATAGCCTACTCCATAATGTAGATGTTGATTTGTACTAATACATGGCTGGTGATATCACTTCCATATTTACAAACAATTAATGGTCTTTTAAGGCTAACACATCATTAAATCAACACTTTCAGATCATTCATTTGTTTTTCCCTGTTTGCTGACAGCACTATAAGGCAAACAGTTTGCAAAATCACACTTAGAATTGGAACATTTCTCAGAATTTATGAAAGTTGCAAAAACATCTATGATTATTTATTCACTCATTATGTGTGCTTGATTTGCTGTAGATAGTAAGGAGGCAAGAGATATTGGAATGACCAGCAAGAAATACTTGCATACTACAATTTGGAATGTATCAATATTTCATCTCTGTTCTATATCAGATTTCACTGTAGTCAATCAGCTTTGAGGCTATTTGGTGGTGGTGTGTATCACTGACCAACGTTTTTTTTCCGTAAAATGTATCATGGAAGAATGTGGCTGTAACGTCACTGACCCATACACACGCGTGCTCACACACACACACACACACACACACACACACACACACACACACACACACACACACACACACACACAAACACTGTAAGCCTGCAGCCTTACCCTTCTCCCTGCTCAGGTAATTACACACACACCCAGACTCATGCATACTCACTCACAAAGACAGACAGACACACAAATATATGTAAACACATAATGACCTATATTTCCATATGGTGCCTCCTAGGCCTACTTGTTCAACCATGTGTTTTCCATAGTCTATGTTTATTCCACTCTCACATCACAGTCACAGAGTTCAAGTGACTGTGGTGTGTTAAAGCATATCTGTGTGTGTTTGTGTTTGTGTGTGTGTGTGTGTGTGTGTGTATGTGTGTGTGTGTGTGTGTGTGTGTGTGTGTGTGTGTGTGTGTGTGTATGTTCATGTAAGTATGTCTGTGTGTGTTCATGTGTACAAGTGAACGTGTGTATATATACGTGTGTGTGTTCATGTGGGTGTGTGTGTATGTTCATGTAAGTGTACATGTTCATCTACGTGTGTATGTGTGTATATACCTGTGAGGGGTGGTGTGGAGTCTCCAGGGCTGTCATCCTCTGGCTCAGACAGGGTTACTGTAGGGACTCCCTCTAACCCCAGACTCAGGATGCTCTCCTTCTCCGACACGGTCGGGGGAGCGCCGGGTGCGCCGGGCATCATCGCCGGGGATGGTGAGCGTGGCGGCGTCTCCGTCAGTGTGATCTTCACGGGGCTGGCGCTGCTACCGGCGCCAGGGGAGCGGTACGGCTGGTAGTCCGACAGCTCCTCGTCTGACGGCTCCTCCACGTACGGGAAGGACTGGGCATCCAGAGCATCCAGTGCAGGACCCAGGGTCTCCACCGCCGGTCCAGCCCCAGCACCGGCTCCTGTCCCCGGGCTGCCACCCTTCTCCATGTAGCCTCCAGTTGCGTTTCCTCCAGCGCTAGCACTGCTGCTAATGCTACCGGCACCCATCCCGCTCAATCCTCCCAGGCCAGAGAGCAGGTCTTTGGGCTTGGCCTTGATGGTGTTTCTCCCCCAGTCATCATCATCTTCATCATCATCATCATCGTCGTCATCGTCATCCAGAGGGCTGTGCTGCTGCTGCTGCTGTTGCTGCTGTGGGCGACTGATGTCCATGTAGTTGTAGTCGGACGTGATCCCCATGCTGCCGATGCCACTGCGATCGGACTCTTGTGGGATCTTGCGGGAAGAGTCGCTCGGGTCACCTGGGGTCATCTCGATACCCGAGTCGGAGCTGAACATGGTGTGCGAGTCCAGCCCGGACATCAGATCGTCCATGAGGCCTCCGCCGCCACCTCCACCGGAGGTCGTCTTCCCGCCGCCGCCACCGCCGGCACTCCCGGAGAAGTAGGAAGATGAGGAGGAGGAGTCCTGCTGGAAGGAGTAGTTCTGATTGGACAGGAGAGAAGTGTAGAGGTCGTCCATGTCACTGGACTTCTTCAAGGAGTCTGACTTGTCTACAGCCAAAAGGAGAGAGGACAAAAAAACAAACAAAAAGGACAAAGATGATTATTTTTCACCCTATTTTGTTTTGCGGTATTCTTACAAAACCTACTAGCCTGACTTTTGCCATCCCCTTGGTCTACGCTTTAGCTTCGTACAAGGGTTTGGGATCGCATCCATTGACGAATGACTGCAAGCTTTTTAAAGTGTGAACTGTAGAAGTTTGAAACAATTAAATCTGGTTTCACCAAATCCCAACGTTATGCACCAGCTTGCTTGTGAAGTAAGCTACGCCTCAACAGTAGAAACCCGAGGCAATCTCTCAACTCCCGATCCTGCTTGCTTTTTAGCTCGGTATGGAATTGCTCGATGCAAACAATGCCAATGGCATGAATGCCAGACGGAGTTGTGGGGGGAGATGATTATTGAGCAGAAGTACGTAGGAAGGCAAGGCCAGGCTAAAAAACCTACACCATTCCACTCCACTGCTTTGGCAAAATTGTAACTTTTACAACTAAGCTCCTTGAATTTGATCGAAAATTGGGACGATTGCAATACGCTGAAAAGAAAAAGAAGACTGCGAGAAGTACAAAATATGAGCAAATCTGAGTAAAAGAGAGAGAAAGAGATACAGAGAGAGAGCAGTCATTAGCTTGGCTTCCAGTGCATTTAACAGGGAAGTGAACTGAAAACAGTGCTAACAGCTGGGTCTGCTGGCTCAGAGGCAGGAGCCACACAGGGGCTTTGGAGAGAGAGAGAGAGAGAGAGAGAGAGAGAGAGAGAGAGAGAGAGAGAGAGAGAGAGAGAGAGAGAGAGAGAGAGAGAGGTCCTCTGGTTCAGAGGCAGGGGCAAAACAGGGGCTTCAGAGAGAGAGAGAGAGAGAGAGAGAGAGAGAGAGAGAGAGAGAGAGAGAGAGAGAGAGAGAGAGAGAGAGAGAAAGAGAGTGAGAGACTGAGAGAAAGAGAGAGAGAGAGAGAGAGAGAGAGGCCTGTTGGCTCAAAGGCAGGGGCAAAGCGGTCTTGAAGCAGAAGTAATGCCGACAAAATTTGTCACTTTGAGTAAGCATTGTTCTCTGTAAGGCAGACTGGCTCGGAAGCCAGCATTTCATCCCCTCTCTGTGTGTGTGTGTGTGTGTGTGTGTGTGTGTGTGTGTGTGTGTGTGTGTGTGTGTGTGTGTGTGTGTGTGTTAAAGTGTGTGTGAGATTTAAACATTTGTGACTGACTGTATGTTGTATGCACTGTAAGTGTATGGATGATGCAAAATGTATGTGTGTGTGTGTGTGTGTGTGTGTGTGTGTGTGTGTGTGTGTGTGTGTGTGTGTGTGTGTGGAAGGTGCAGGGGAGGCTGAGTGGGTGTTTGTGTTTGTATGACATTTGAACCCAGCTGAGAGTAATCTGGTTAAGTCTGTTGGAGGCATAGTGCCTGATGTTGAAACAGTGTGTCGGCTGTTTCGTGTTTATGTGTGAGAGAGACAGCTGTACTGGGCATGCATGTGCGCAGTGCAGTGTGTGTGTGTGTGTGTGTGTGTGTGTGTGTGTGTGTGTGTGTGTGTGTGTGTGTCTGCCCACATGAACCTGCACTGTACATCTGTGTGTGTGTTTGTAAATGTGAGTGGTTTGTTCGTGTGTGTGTGTGTGTGTGTGTGTGTGTGTGTGTGTGTGTGTGTGTGTAAGAGAGAGAGAGAGAGTGTTTGTACTGTAAGTGAGTTTGCGCAGTACTGCACTACAGCACACGTGTGTTTGACATGCATGTATTTGATTATGTGTGTGTGCGTGTGTGTGTGTGTGTGTGTGTGAGCCCTCTGCAGCATGACTGGGTGTGCGCTACAAGGCGCAGGCATGCAATATATATGAGCTGGGTGAGTTGCACTGTCATAGCACATTTTTAGCATTCCTGTCATGTTAATGTGTAATGTGCTGTGTGTAAACACAGATGTGTGTGTGAGTTTGTGTGTGTATGTGCGTGCAAATATGTGTGTGTTTCTTTCCTGTATGCAAAGCATATTCATGTATATCTCCATATGTATCTGCATAATATGTGTGCTACTGCGAAAGTGTACAGCAGTGAGTCTGATCTAAGAATCTGGTGGTGTGTGTGTGTGTGTGTGTGTGTGTGTGTGTGTGTGTGTGTGTGTGCCAGTGTGCGCATGCGTGTGTGTGTATTCTCAGGCTGCTGGTGGTGTGGGTTTGAGCGTGTGTGTGAGTGTGTTTGTGTACGAGCAGCAGAAGGGGCTACGGTGCCCATCCATGTAGCACTAATGGGCAACACACACACACACACACACACACACACACACACACACACACATGTGCAGTTGGCTGACTAGCAAGAAACAGACCGGCATCGTTTCGACTCACAGACCCATCAACCTCAGATCCACCACTGCACTTCCATACACAAACACACACACACACACACACACACACACACACACACACACACACACACACACACACACACACAGGGGCACGCACTGTGCTGCAAAGCCCCACTCTGTGAGGCCAGTTGGTAACACTGGGGCTGTAAAGCTTCTCCCCCAGCAGCCCATGACTCCTACCCTACACAACAGACCTAAAAGCCACTTCTCTAGGAGACAGATATTTTCTTAAAGGCTGTATACTGTATTATGTTGTATTTCAACCCTTACAGTAGTGCTGTTGTTTGAGGCCATTGAGTGGTGTTTATAGGAAGAAGAAAGTGAAAGACTCAATTGGCAGTTAGCTGATAGGGGCGAGGACTGAAACTTACTTTCCTGAAACTGAAACTTGCTTTCCATGCCCTTATTAGTTAGCACTAGCAGCATTTTTGCTTCGGAATATCGCTTTAAAGGTACACCGTGCAACTTCTGCAGAAAAACTAGTGAACTCCACACAGAACTACATACTGTATTGCATATCCTGGGGGGCTGGTGGATATAAATCAAAAAAGATCTCCACCTATATATGATTATATTCATCCAAATTAATTTGGAGATGCTAAATAAAATAAAATATCTGCTAATGAAAGATACCTAAAACGGTGGACACAAGGTTGCCTAGTGACCATTAATGCAAGTAGTTGATGGAAAAATCCCTGACTGGGACTGACTGTTCTGACTCAGAGACTCTCCCAGTCCCAGCCCCAGTCCCAGTGAGAGCCCTACCCTACCCTGCCCAGCCTATCATGTCCCTTAGGAGCCTGCAGAGAGGCACAAGGAACCAAAGAGTGAGTCTCGGAACAGGAGCTACTAGAACCGTCTAGAACCGTGTGCTTTAGGGGCCAAAGCACTTTAAATCAGAGAGAGATAGCCTCGGCTACGGACTGCAAATGAACTGATGGATCTCTACAGAGAGAAGACTTCTAAGGGTCAACAGATTTCAGCAAATGTGGTGGTTGTTAAAAAATTCTATTAAAAAAAAAATCCTAATTGTCCTGAATTGTCCTCTCTGTTCCTTAAGTCTTCTTCCTTCAGCCATGGAGTTGTATTTCCACTGGTAGAGACTGGGGCAGGGGGAAAGTAGGTGATGTCTCTCTTTGCCTCCGGGGTTTAACCTGTCATAGCTCCTAAATCAGACCATGTGCAGAAACTTGCTACTGTGCTATATAGGCAAAAGCTACAAGAGGTTCATAGACATTAATTAAGATAAGTTCTGATCGACGTCTAAAAAGAAAATCTTCCCCAAAATCTGACACTTTTTTTGTCAGATATCGCAAATCTATGGTATGTTTTATTCCTATTGCTGCTGTCTGTTCAGTGTGTTTGCTGGAAACACACACTGATGTGTGTCTATTCATTGATCCGCAAATTGTCAACACAAACAAACAGTTCCAGCTAATCAACAATTTGCTTCAGGCTCATGAAAAGAGTACAGCATAATTTCATTCGTTGTAGAGTTTAAACATCAACAAGCTTTTGGCCAGAAACAGACTGTGACACCAAAACAAAACCTCTCAAATCAACTGGAGATGTTTTTATAATCAGTTTCAGAGTTCTCAAGATAAAAACAGTACTGTTAGCCTATCATTCAAAGAGTAAAGATGTGTCTACATTACCCTAAAACTGTAAGTGAGCCAATACACATAATGTGTGTGTGTGTGTGTGTGTGTGTGTACATGTGTGTGTGTGTGTGTGTGTGTGTGTGTGTGTGTGTGTGTGTGTGTGTGTGTGTGTGTGTGATGGGTGCAGGTGGCCACTTTGTGCTCTACTGAAGGGCCCTCCAGTATGGTTATCTAGGGTGTGGCACTGACAGCTCAGGACAGCAGTGGGTGACGGTCACCCTCCCTCCACACACCCAGACACAGAGTCACACCCCACCCTCCTGCCCACATAAACACACACACACACACACACACACACACACACACACACACACACACACACACACACAGTCACACCCCACTTGCCTCCACCCATCCCCACAAATGCATGTGTGCGTGCACAGACACACACACACACACACATGCAGTCCATGCATCCCCACACTGCCAATCCACCACCTCTCTTTCCCTCAGTGTTTCTAGTGTGTTTTCATCCTGTGTTCTCCTCAAACACATGTTCTCACACACAGTCACACACACACACACACACACACACACACACACACAAACACACACACACACATCCACCTGAGATATGCACAAGCATGCGTGTGTACACACACACAAATATGGACACAAATACACACGCACAAAAATCCATCTTTCCTTCATGTCCCCCTCCCTCCCAGGCAAATAGATCTCTCTCTCTCTCTCTCAGTCTTCATTGCACTGTCTCCTAGGGATACACATTCTCTCCATCCTTCTCTCTCTTTCTCTCTCTCTCTCTCTTTCCTTTTCTCTCCATCTCTCTCCACCTTTCTTGCTTGTGCGGTGCTATTTTTGGCGGATGCACGTTTTCTCCCGCGCACGTTTGTCTGCAGGTCGACTGCAGTGGTGGCGGTGTCAGACGAAAGGGGTACGGGAAATCGCTGCTCCCTGTCTGTCGGCTCGCGAGCCAACCCCGCACTCCCATCTCTCCCCACAGCCATCCAACCAGAGCGAGGGAGAGAGCGAGCGAGAGGAAGAGGGAGGGAGAGAGGGAGGGAGGGAAGGAGGGAGGATGAGGCTTGTGGACCCACTTCCTACTTGCTTGTTTCCCCACACTGTGCACCGAGCCTCTGAGACCTGCGACACAGCTACTTACAAAACAGCCCTCAATTCACTGGCCCGGCACAACACTACACACACACACACACACACACACACACACACACACACACACACACACACACACACACACACACACACACACACAAGCCAAACAAAGAAATTAATGCATGCCTTCTCGAGTTGTGATCTGGTGCACTATTACTGCACGACACAGGTTAATACACTGACCAAAAACACACTAAATATTTCCACAATCTACTGTGACTTCAGTCAGAGGAAGAAGTGTTGTTCTACTGTGTGAAACAAAGCTATGACATCTCTCTGTGACACACACCCAAGCATGTGGGTTGTGACAGTGAGGGATATTTTCAGTATGTGTTTACATGTCGTTATCTGGAGAGCCTTTTGGATTGGCCGGCTGACTGCCCCTCACCATCTGCTGTGCAAACAGCTCCTCCGCCCAAGTGTACGGCTGCCATGACTTTACACATGGAGGAGATGGAATTCATATGGAAATGATAATAAATACATATCATAAATAACTTTTTAAATGAAATAAATAACGGTGTTAGTAGTCATTAGTCATTTTTTATTATTATTATTAAAAAATCCCCTACCCAGTAGTCTACAAACACATTGCATAATGTCTGTATGTCTTTAGAGTGAGGAATGCATTGGTAGTCATGGTGCATTCCCTAGTGCACAAGTGTGAAGACATCAGCTGATCGTCCTCGGCCAATCAAAGATGAGATTTACTCTTTGCTGAAAAATGACTGCAACACAGACCAGTGAGATTAAACCCGAGATTAACATGCTGCCAGTGGCAGGGATGAGGGGGAGAGAGAGAGAGAGAGAGAGAGAGAGAGAGAGAGAGAGACAGAGAGAGAGAGAGAGAGAGAGAGAGAGAGGCATACTGCAATGGGGGAGGTGGGGAGAGAGAGAGAGATGGCCAGAGAGAGAGATGAGGGGCATACTGCGATGAGGGCAATGGAGGAAGAAAGAGAGAGAGAGAGAGAGAGAGAGAGAGAGAGAGAGAGAGAGAGAGAGAGAGAGAGAGAGAGACGATGGAGGGACAACAGTGATGCGAAGTGAGAGAAGAGGGGGAAACTGCAATGGGGGAGGTGTAGGGTGAGAGAGTGACTGTGGAGACAGCGGCATCCTACAGTATGTGTTGCACAGAAACTGCCACTCCATTGAACTTTATAAAAAGGGTCAACTCAGTCTGATTCAGGCAGTGGTTACCTCACTAGCGGGAGAGAGAGAAAGAGAGAGAGAGCAAGAGAGAGAGACAAAGAGAGAGAGGGGGGAAAGAAAAAGAAAGAAGATAACAACAGATACCTACTGCCAACTCCACTAGGCTGCTGCTTCTCCATCCCTGCAGTGACCTACATACAGTAGCCTTGGTAAACTGCCTTCTCCGGGGGGTGGGGGTAGAGCTGGGTGGGGTAGAAGGGGGAGGGTGGGGGTGGGTGGGGGGGGGGCTCTATATTTAACCTTCACTAGCTGGGAAAAAACACAGCGAATGGATTATCTGGTGTTGCTGCAAACAAGAGATGGTAGGAAGAGAGGAAGAGAAAGAGAGAGAGCGAGAGAGAGAGAGAGAGAGAGAGAGAGAGAGAGAGAGAGAGAGAGAGAGAGAGAACCTGTCCTATCACCTCCATCCTGCCCTGCCCTATCCTATCCCCACCCCTTCCCAGCTGTGCTGACGACAGGCAGGCAGCGGTTGTGGCTACGGCTAGCTGAAGGTGTCCTTGACAGGCTGGCAGGGATGGCTGGATGGATGGATGAATGGATGGATGAATGGAATAGATAGAGGAAGAGGGGGATAGAACGAGGGAGAGGGCAACACTGCTGTCCAGCAACAGTGCGGGCTGCAGGGGATTCCAACAAGCACTGGAAGCCATCTGCTCCATGACGACAGTGCTCACGCTAGCACATGGAACAGAGCTAAGCTACGAGCTAACAATCCACCAAGCTGCTAAAGCTGTAGCAGCCAGTGGAGTAAAGAGCTAGCAGCTAAACAAGCAGTAGGCTAATATCCCAGAAAAAAAAAAAAAATAAAAGAAAGAGAAAATCTTCTGCGATGTTTCAGCTTTGTGATGGAATTGATTAAAGAGACAAAATTAATTGCTTAGTAGATATTCTCTGCAGTTTGCCTGGTGGCTAATTTGTCCTAAGTGCTTGTACAACCTACACACTCCTGTTAAGTGCAGCAATGGTGGGTGTGACACACACCTCTTGTCAGTGCCAACCTGACTACATCATTTTCAATGGCTTCCAACGCAAATGCTTTGGTGAAGATCTATTCCACATGGGAGTGGTGCTGTGGGCACATACAAATCTATGTGTGTGTATTTTTTTTAGTAAGGCATGTGTACTGTACGTCTGTGTGTATGTGTGTGTGTGTGTGTGTGTGTGAATGTGTGTGTGTGTGTATGTATGTGTGTGCGTGTTTGGTCATTGTCTACGCTCACTCCAGCCCACATTTCAGGTGGTTATTGTATCGACCTACACATGCGCATACATGAGTCATCCCTATATAAGGTGACCTTGTCTCTGTACGTGTGTTCACTTGCACATGTGTGTGTGTGTGTGTGTGTGTGAGTGTGTGCGCCTATGTGTTTGAGAGAGAGACAGAGAGAGAGAACAGTGAGCCTGGCAGATCAGCCAGGGCGAGTAAGTGCCTTCTGCTAACGACATAGAGAGAGAGAGAGAGAGAGAGAGAGAGAGAGAGAGAGAGAGAGAGAGAGAGAGCTGATTTCAATTCATCATGCTCCTTCACTCAAAGTCATGGGTGTAAGTCATGGGTGGATCGATATCTTTGTGTGTGTGTGTGTGTGTGTGTGTGTGTGTGTGTGTGTGTGTGTGTGATGGTCATGGAAGCAACTGCCATGCATGACTATAATTCTCAAAGCTTCCTCTCAGACTGCTGGTAAACGTGGGCTAAATCCTGACTAATGCTACTTTATAGAGAGACCATCTCTCTCTAGAACAGTGGTTCTCAAACTTTTTCTGTCATTCCCCACTTTGGAACGCAGAGAATTTTTCCCGCCTCACCTGCCTTGAGATATTTCACTATATTTCGAGTGGGTAGGCCTGTAGATGGGTGTAGAGCAGGATGTAGGATGTTAGCGTTTTTCATTGTACTAATTCAAAGGCAAATTTCTCTCAAACTTTGCATCAGCAACTAGCAGATAACACAATTGCAAAGCTCAATTTACTTTCATGTGTCCATATCTGACGAATGCTCCATGAGTAATTTGACAGAGGTGAATTCGGGGGGGATGGTGCGGCCGTCGGTTGATCACAGAGAGACGTCTCGCGACCCACCTGTCATGAGTCTGCGCCCCACCACAGTTTGACAAACACTGCTCTAGAACTTTCCTCTTTCTACAAATATGAGGAGGTTAGGACTACTGCATTTGAAGTTGTGCTGCAATATGAGTTCAATAAAAGCACTTAAGTTTAATAACCCTACAAACCTAGCAGCAAATGTTCAAGCACTAACATCAATAGTGCCTACAATGTATCTCACACACACACACACACACACACACACACATGCAAGCAGTTAAGAAGTGCAACAAAATTAACTTTGAATGCTTTATCAATAGCTAATGGCCAACTCTTAAAGCAGTCCCATCCAAATTGATTTTCCAAGCTGTGTCAATCGCCTTGGCCTAATGTTTATGATAGATAATAGGCTTCAACATCAGAGGTTTTGTCATCATGTCACTCGTTTGTGCCATCTCAACTTTCACTTTCAGAAGGCAACTTCTCCATTCAATCAACTGAGTTGCATAATGGCCATGGATTAACACCGCAAATCACCTACACAATTATTCCTACACTATATCACTAAAAAGGTACAAGAAACTTCAGTCACTTATATCAACTTTTTGCATTGATTGTAATTATAATGCGAGTAGCTAGGATACCTATTTCAAATTAAGTATATACTGTAAATATGACTATTGCCATTGCATATATTACTGTCTAAATTATACCGTTATTATTAGTGCATTGTTTATTACTGTCTTCTTTGTGTCATAAAGTTGTAGGCGGTGTATCATACTGGGCTGAGGGATGCCTGGGTTGAGGTGTGACAGAGTTGAACATAATGGAATTATTGTAGCTGGGTCAATGACGTATAAGGCCTTTGAGAGGTCCATTTTTAAAATACTTCAAATAATAATATATTTGCCAATTTTCTAAACATTTGGAATGTAGTCTACACATGCATGTGTGTGAAAACTTCAAATAATTATATTTTAGTGCTTTTACACTCAAATGAATAGGGCAACGACCTTAAAAAAGTCATTTGGGGCGACCGTGATTTCTCCTAAAATTAATAGATTTCCTTAACATAACTTATATTTTAATAAGTATCAGTAATTAATTGAACTGTTTAAGAATGATATACTCATGTGCCCTTTCATTTATTGCAAATGATGTTAAATACATTTTATCTATAATGGCAGTGTCACCGTCATAAGGCAATTACATTTTTTTTTTTACGAATATAATCCATAAAACTGATTTAAAATGTGTAGATATAGTATCCACTTATTCATGTTATACCAATGAATTATATTTAATCCAAAATGGACAGCTATTATTGTTTGAATTTACTACAGAAATGAATATGGTTGGTTACCCCACATGACACGTGGTCGCCCCACATGATGAAAAACACCAGGCAA
This sequence comes from Sardinella longiceps, assembly GCA_027497455.2. NCBI lineage: Eukaryota > Metazoa > Chordata > Actinopteri > Clupeiformes > Clupeidae > Sardinella > Sardinella longiceps. The sequence continues at coordinate 12,692,914 of JAODXP020000025.1, forward strand.
TTAAGACTATTCAATGATTTTGATAGTTAAAACACATTTTATGAAATCTTATGAAGAATCAGCATATCCATTTCATTTGACACATTTCATAACATTAACAGTTTCCTTTCTATTTCATTTAACACATATATCATATTAACATTTTCAATACTATTGCATTAAACGCTTGGAAATAACAGCATTTTCCTTTTTAATTTTCCTTTCATTAATCACTTATACAATGTTTGCCTTATCATTACTATTTCATTTCACAGGTGAACATAGCAGCATTCTGCAGACAGATTGAACAACATTTTCCTTTTTCCATTGGACATCTAACATATCATATTAATATTTTCAACACTAATGCATTAAAAACTTGGACATAACATTGAACAGCGGTCCGTGTAACGCTTTGCAGTGCTTTGATCCATTTTTAGAATCAACATGGAAAAAATGAAAATTGGGTTCAAAACTTAAATTTTCCATTTATCAGACAACTCAGATAATAGGTAATTGATGCTATTTGTGTATTTCATTGTTGTTTGTCGGTTGCTTTTGAAAGAGTGGATAGTTGAATTTGATACCAAAGTAAAAATGAGTCATTATTTCAATATTCCATTTCTGCGCCGTGGTTGGACTGAACCATGCGCGCTGAGGGATGTCTTGGTTCAGGTAGGGTAAATGAGATGGATATACTGGAGACCCATAACGTTACAGACCTGACAGAACTACTGGCCCACCATCTGGCTTACCTGCAAACTCTCTAATACAGAAACCTATGAAGTTGTTGCATGGTTTAATATTTTCATGTTTTACCGTGGCCTATTAGAACACCTCCACCGGCACCGCCCTTACGCACAATAAGTCAGGTGAAGAAACGGTGATGCCGAGTGTTATTCCACCTTGGATATATTTGGGGACGATATAGGAATAAAATTTTGTTTAGACCAGGGGTCTCCAACAGGTAGGCTAGCTCATGAGCTGGTCGCCACCTGAGTAGCTCAAAGAGTCACAGGAAATGTAAATGAATTTCATAACAGCCCAATCACAAAATCTTGATATCTTTACTGCTTTAATGCTCTCTGATTAGAAGTTATGTTGGTAGAGTGCACCAGATTTGGCTATACCTACAGAGACGCAGATGTAGCCTACATTAACAATGTGACAAGAGTAAGTTCGTGAAAGACCTCTAGGCTACTTCAAAAGCAAAGCAGACATATCTGCTGAACCGAAACCGCATATGGTTACAGCGCAACTGTACACGGTAACCCCCGACCAGGTGGCGAGAAGCTCGAGCTACCAGTGGAGACCCCTGGTCTAAACAAAATGTTACTTTTATATCGTGACGAAATATAGCCTAGGTGGCATAGGCAACACTCGGCATCACAGTTTCTTTACTGATTGATTGAGCAAAGAGCGAAGTGTTCCAACTTGGCCACGGTGAACATAAATCACAACAACTTCATAGGCTTCTGTATTAGAAAGTTTGCAGGTTAGCCTGCAGGTGGGCCAACGGCCAAGTAGTTCTGTCAGGTCTGTACGTCTCGGGCTGACTTGGTAAGTCTATCCATCTCATTTACAGGCTAGCTAAGGCCTCTCTCTACAAAAGACAACTGGCGCTACCTGAACCAAGACATCCCTCCGCGCGCTTGGTTCAGTCCAACCACAGCGCAGAAATAGAAAATTGAAATATTGACTCATTTTTACTTTGGTGTCAAATTCAACTATCCACTCCCTCAAAAGCAACCATCAAACAACAGTGAAGTACACAAAAAGCACCAATTATCTATTATAGTCCGCTCTTGCTTCAGGATCTGCATTGATCCGCTGTCTGTAGCGAGCAGTCTTTTCCTTGCTTGTTAGTGGGGCCATCTAGAAAAAAGTTGTATATTTAAAACATACACAGAGTTAGAAAAGGAATTGGAAAAAGTAGAATGAATGCTTAATATTCACACATTTATCTGATAAAAACATAATAATAATCAAAAAGAAGTAAGCTTAGTTCTCTCTGAAGTAGGATGGAAATTATTGAAATTTAGAAAAAAATGTGGTGAAATGTATACATTTATTTAAAACAAATAAATGCATATAATGAAAAAACATTTGCATACAGAAACTACAAATACAGGATATGCGTTTTCTTTCATTCAAGCAATCAGTGGCGGTCGCCCCACATGATGCACGGTCGCCCCAGATGATGTTTTCAAGTTTGATCAAGTATAACAGGCTAATGCTTAGCTATAGAACCCATGCTAGCTTCTTCTCACCACACATCACTAACAAATTTACATTAAAAATAAAAAAATGTGTATAAAACTTATTATTTGCAGTTTTAGGTTGGTCGCCCCACATGATATCAAAATGTGACGGAGACACTGTAGCAGTTTAAAACAGGATTTGTTTGTGAAAATGAGAGTGACTACTCACCTGCTTGTTTTCTGTGTGGGATCCTCACCATGAGGCTGGCTGATGCAACATCCTCTTTGAGATGGTTGTCAAAATAAAAGTCCCTTATTTCTATTTTTTTGATGGTCGCCCCAAATGATATTTCAGACAATGAACATCTCCGGACAAGATTTGTTTGTTTATTATGATTGAAATGTGTGTTCAAATGTTTCATAACTTTGATAATCAATGAAAAACAAGTTTAAAATTATGCCAAATAGGTTAAGGATTATATTTTAATTATTTTAGTTTGATTTAAATCCAGTTGTCCACACAGAAGTCAAGGCCGGACGGTCGCCCCACATGATGTTTTCATACTTCAGATGGCAGAAAATGGCCAATAGCCAATTATTTTTAAAGAAATAAAAGTGGACATATGTATAAGGGAAGTGGTAGACATACATGTTATAATTTTATTCATTTTAATGTTTATTAATTGGTAAAAAAAATCAGTCGGACAGAAAAAGCAA
>JAODXP020000025.1:12695910-12764269 GCA_027497455.2 Sardinella longiceps
GTCTTTGACCCAGCTTCAGCTATTTAGTGAAACTTACTGTTTCGCTATATAGCTGATGTAAACAACAATCATGGCAGTATTACAGTTTTTAGTCAAATATTCAATGTCTAAGAAAATGATTATTATTTCCCTCAGGGCAATACATTTACGTAGGCCATATTTTTCAATCATTTGTACTGTCAAAAAAGTCCACAAGGATTGTGACCTGTGCCCAAAATATTGCACAGGTGATTATCTAGGGTCTTCTTTGGCAGCAATGTTTTTTGTTTTTTTTTTTGCTTTTTGTTTTTTTCAACACCATCCTTAAGCATTTCAATCTTTCAGATATTTAAAGGTCTGATTCTAGCCTGGGGGACAATCCAACAGTTGAGCTGCTAGCCCATGTAGGCAAACATCTGTGAGCTGACAGTAAGCCATTTACTTGGGGCTAGATCATCCCTCTTAAGACGCTCCAACTTGAACTCCAAGGCGACAGATTCCTGCCCAGCCTTTGGGAGGTAACCTTGATACAGTGTCTCCACGGTGACAAGGCTCCAGATTAACTCTTCACATTGGCTGCACTGGTTGGTTCCTGGTTGGTTGACTGGGTATACCACCTCACACACCTCTCACAACAACACAGTAAAATTATTTTGGTTTTCAGCAAGTGAAAAGCATATACAGTAATTGCATACTCAATTGAGTTGTGGTCTTCAAAATATAAGAATATTCTGTTGCTTAATATTGTGGGCAGTGTTGGGGATTACTCAGGAGTTATGTTGCGTATTACTCCTGTAAAACTTAATTTCGTATGAATTATTACCTGGTAAATATATTTTGCTTTGTTTGTTTCACCCCTTAACTCTAGCTAAAAGCCTTCACTTAAAGTAGGCCTACATCTTGAATACTTCATGCCAAATCCATTCTGCCCACAGTTCACACAAAGACACACAAACACAGTGACATACAAACACAGTCACACACACACACACACACACACACACACACACACACACACACACACAAACACACAGTACTCTAAGAGGTTTAGTCAAGAGGCATTGTGTATGAGTCAGAGTTTAGTTAATCACAGAATTAAGGGAGTATTAGGACAATCCATGAGTTAAGTTAATATCTAAGAAGCAGAAAGAAAACACTTTGCTTGTGCAATAGCCTTGGTTCTCTGTATTTGACCGACATAATCTGCTTTGGTCAACGTGCTTTGATCAAATAGAGTGTCAACAGAAACACAACAGAGAGGACATCACTTTAGTTAGTAACACTTCAGCCTCAGTCAAAAATTTACTGTAAAATGGAGAAAGGATGAAAATGATATTATAGCCGTATAATGTGTTGAAGCAGCATTCACACACACACACACACACACACACACACACACACACACACACACACACACGCACAGACTCAAAACAATGCTCTGCTGCTGTGTTGCTGCTGACATGTCCACTTTTGTTTTGTTTCCTTCAGCGGCACAGACGGAGGAGGGCGAAGGAGAAAAAAATTGGCATCTATGACCGAGACCGGAGGTTACGGATGTAGACTGGAAGACAGCGGCTGATAACATGTCATAAACAAGCCACACACACACATACACACACACACCATGCCATCTGGGCAACTGCGGAAGAGAGTAAAGGCCGATATGGGGGCCGTCTTGTCTGCATCCACTTTCTACCAGGGTGGAGTGGTGTGTGTCTGGTCCGTGTGTGTGTGTGTGTGTGTGTGTGTGTGTGTGTACGTGTGTATGTGTATTTGTGTGTGCGTGAGTGAAACACAACCTGAGAAACACTCAGCTGAATGCCTGACTGAGGCTGGAGAGTCCCAAGGGGACTGACCAAAACCTGGCTCCACACGGCATCAAATTCACTTCAACGTTGCATGGCGTTATGCTGTGGTCCATCAGTGAGACATGGGGTGTGTATGGGTGTATGTGTGTGTGTGTGTGTGTGTGTGTGTGTGTGTGTCTGTGTGTGTGTTGTGCTTCTCTATGGGAGGAGACAGGAAATAATGGTCATTGATCGGAGAGAGGAGAGAGAGAGAGAGAGAGAGAGAGAGAGAGAGAGAGAGAGAGAGAGAGAGAGAGAGAGAGAGAGAGCACCACTCCTTCTCTCCAAGCACACGCAGTGGCGTCCCAAAGGTAGCTTTGCGCCGACTGCAAGCAGAACAAAGACTTCTTGAACAACCATTGTTTTCCCTCTAGCAATACCTCTCCCGTTCCAGACTAGGTAGCATGAAAAGATAAGCTGTCACAGACACAAAGATGGTGCATAAAGAGTAGGAATGGCTTTAAGTATTGTACTATTTTTTTTTCCCCCAGGGGGAGGGGGGTGGGCGGGGTGCAGAAGTGCTGACAGGTCAAGGCTGTGTTCTATTGGATTTTCTGAGAAGTGGTAGCATTGAGTGAAATATGAGAGGACAAGATAGAGAGAGAGAGAGAGAGAGAGAGAGAGAGAGAGAGAGAGAGAGAGAGAGAGAAAGAGAGAAAGGGAAAGAGAGTGGGGGGTAAGTGACATGGAAAGTCAGACAGGGGAATGGGGAGGGAGACACAGTCAGACAAAGAAAACAGACAGATTGACAGAAAAATGAAGATAAAAAATAAACAAGAGGAGGAGTGAATGGAAGCGTCTGAGTCTCTCTGTGTGTAAGAAGAGAGAGCGAGAGAGAGAGAGAGAGAGAGAGAGAGAGAGAGAGAGAGAGAGAGAGAGAGAACTGTTTTATGAAAAGGATGGAGGCAGAGTAGGAGCTTCCTTCCTCAGTGTTATTTTTGGATGCTGTAATGCCTCCCCCTTCACAGGGAAACTCACTGGAGGAGAGACGGCAGTGCCTTGCCTTTCACCCTCAGAGAAAGTGCCATTGCTTTTCAAAGAGACAAGAGAGTGAGGGAGAGGGACGGAAAAGATACAGAGAGAGAGAGAGTGAGAGAGTGAGAGAGAGTGTGTGTGTGTAAGAAAGGGAACGAGAGAGAGTGGGAGAGTCCCACTACACTGGAGACAGAGCTTTTTGACGGAGCTTTTTAAGTGTAACACGGTCTTCCCTTTGACAGAGTCTGCTGCTGCTGCTACTACTGCTGCTGGGTGCCAGCTTATATTAGCAGACACACGAGATGAGAATATGCAGTAGGGACTCGACTCAGTCAAACTCATTCAAGCGGAGAGAGTGCTATATAGCCCTCATCACTGGAGCCATACTCCAGGATATTACGGGACCGGGGATATAGGGTTTTGCATGTTGTGTAGGAGATGCTCTTTTAAGATCTGAAATATTTGGTATCTCTAACTCTACTTTACAAAAAGCAACATGTTTGTTAATTCAAGGAGAAATCTGGTGTGAATCATTCAAAAGGCTAGTCCTTCTGTTTGCTGAATGCTGTTGGTTGGTATCAACGTCAGGAGTAGGCCTACTGATTAATCTACACCGCATTTCTCCTTTACTCAGAGCTTCAATCAAATACAATAAAAAGCAATGAATTAATAAATTAAATACATAAAAGAAGGGGGGGGGGGGGTGGCACACTGATTGACTTATATTATGTTATGACACAAGGAACCAAAGCAGAGAGACCAATATCAGCCTAGAGGAAGGGGCTGAATGAATATGTTAAGCCACACACACACACACACACACACACACACACACACACACACACACACACACACACACACACACACACAAGCACTGTTATCCATGTGGGACTAAAAGCCTTAAGCCTGTGGATGAGTGTGTGTGTGTGTGTGTGTGTGTGTGTGTGTGTGTGTGTGTGTTTGTGTGTCTTGTTGCTGTTTATGATTAGAACATACAGATGTTGGCGGAGGGTCAGCGAAAGGCTGGAAGTTGCTTCTGTGTGAGATTCCAATGGATTCCTGTTTTGGCTCTGAAGACGGACAGAAGTAACAACAGCAGGAGACTACAGCCAACTATAATTCCTTCCAGTATCACAAGAGTATAAACACACACACACACACACACACACACACACACACACACACATGCACAAGGGCATTCCTCCTACCAAGTCATTCTATGACGTCATAACTAGGTTAATGCGCTAACCTGCCGATGACCTTGCCTATGTAAACAAAGAAAAGAGGCATATATTTTTTTTGGTGTTTGGCCTAAAATAAAAATAGCATTAAGCCATCCCCCCACAGGCAGAGTGATAGGAAAGTGTTACAAACAGGAACTCTAGCCTGTAAATCCACTGCAATTCCACTGGAGATTTGGAGTTCAAGAGGGAAAATATACATAAGACTTCAGCACTGACTTTCGTTCCGTAGAGTATTACTACTGCATCCAAACAGCCTCTCTCTCTCACACACACACACACACACACACACTTTCTCTCCATGCAACGTATTACAGTTTCAAAGCATCTAGCCTACTAACATTGCAGTGTTTTACCCCTAAGGAATATGTCCTCAACCACATGTATTAGCTACATGTTTAACAGAAACGTACAGCCCATCGTTAAGTACCGGTATAAATGTCAGCCAAAGATGTGTGGTAAAATCGATGTAGGCCTAAACCTTGGTTAATAGTCAGGAGATGGATTCTCTCCTCCATTCATCTTAGGCCTACCTCTCTCTTTATTTCACACACACACACACACACACACACACACACACACACACACACACACACACACACACACATTACACCTCATATGGATATAGTGATAGAGTACAAATCTTGTGCTTCACTTCTGAAGCTAAGGCCTCTGATGGTGTCAACAGCAAATCTATCTGAAGAAAAAAATAACCCACCAGATCACTTGAAATTACACCAGCTTGATTTGATAGACCACCCATCGCTACCAATTACAGAGTGAGAATAACTGAATGAGAAACCATTGAATGGATCAGAAATGATATACAGTGTCAGTGTCAGGATGTAGCCTACAGTAAGCTTTGATTCTGATCACTGTAATGCTAAAATGAGTAACAAGGCCATGACATGGAGAGCAACTTACTGTACATAGACTCTGTGGTATCAAGACTGTCAGCTCAACTCTCTAGAGAAGATGCTAATAAAACAGGGTGTCGGGATCTGTGGAAAATGAAAGGTTGTATTTTTGAAGTGACAAGTGTGGTTTGGTTTTCTTTTCCCCAGTTGAGCCTGTAATTTTGAGTCTCTCTCTCTCTCTCTCTCTCTCTCTCCCTCCCTCCCTCCCTCCCTGTGGAGAGTTGTTGTTTGCTAGGCAAACATAATGAGCCGCCAAACAGCTAGCGAGGATGGCTGCTAGCGCTCCCCTTGTGTTGTGCTTGCTCGCTCAGCCAAACGGCGGAGCGTTGGGCTAATTACAGGCGTCCGCTAATGAGTCTGCTCAGTGGTGCTCCTCACCGGCACACTCATTTTAATTTGGGGCTCGGAGAGAGAGCGGTGTGATCGCCGGCTCGCTAGCTAACTTGCTCACTAGCCAGCCAACAAAACAGGCAGAAATGCGCTCCGCCCTGTTTAAGTCTACTCCCTGTCTGTCCCCTGTTCTTAGATTTGTTTCTCTCTCTCTTTCTCTCTCTATCTATAGCTCTCCTGCTCTCTCTTTCACTGTCCTCCCACTCTCTCCTCTTCTCTCTCTCTAGCCCCCTCTCTCTTGCCCTTCCCCTTATGTTGATATACAGTAGGTGTTGTCCAGTAGCTTGTTGTTCTCTCTCTTTCAGTCTTTCTCTATGCCTCCTCTCTCTTGTTGTCTCTCTCTCTCTCTCTCTCTCTCTCTCTCTCTCTCTCTCTCTCTCTCCCTTCCTCTGTCCCCCTTCATTTATGTCAATATAGGAGCTGTCCAGTAGCTTAACAAGAATGCAGTGTTTATGTTTGGTGAAATAATCTACGAACAAAGCAATGGCCAGGAACACCCCTTTGGCAAGACCCCATACAAGCATCCCAAGTGATGGCGAGCACATAAATGACATGAATACTAAACAGTAGGCCTAGCTTCTATAGAATGAGGCAACTAGGATACAACAACACACTGTCTGTCTGTCATTCCTGCCATTTCATCACACCTTATCAGGTTCCTAATAAACATTCACAGACAAGTATGAATACAAAACTCGCTCTGTATCAGATTTCAACCCAACAGTCAAAGGCCAAACGCAAACTGTTCAGAGTCCTCAGTCAAGGACATACTTACAAGATACCTCACCTTAATATTCTCCATGTGTACACAAACTCTTACATTAACATGTAGTTCTGGCAAGCAGGATTGGACATTGAACATCTACTTTATTCCAGAGGGATGGTAGTTCTCACACTACAGGGCTAAACTTGACTGCATACCAATGCAATCTAAAGCCATAAGTCAATCCGCTGTGTCCCAGGAGTGGGATGTATCCTATATGGGATAGGCTGTCGTCACAAAGTACACATTCATTCCTGCTACGGCCTCCTCGGTATGTGGTGATGAATACAAATCAGCAGAGCGAAAAGGAGACACACAACACAGACACACATACATACAGTACACACACAGACAAAACAAAAGCATGCTGAATTACAAAGGGGCTTCCTATAGGCTACATTCAATACGTTACACAGCATCTTTGGAACACCGTGTTTGAAGTCCAGTGGTGTGTGTGTGTGTGTGTGTGTGTGTGAGTGAGTGTATGTTTGTGTTGTGTGAGGGGGTTGTTTAGGGCACCAAAGGAACCACTGTGAGAGACGGTGCTGTCTTACTGCCTCGTCTGGGTTGCCTACAGGGTTGTGTTGTGAGTTGTTTTGACTCTGGGCTGCATGCTGAGGTAACCTGGGTATTGTCTAAGAGACAGTCTAGCACTGAAAAGAAGGAAGCCGTGAGCTAACGCTAACACAATGGCTGCCTTGGCGGGGCTATTTTTGCAAGGCCAAGCCCAGCCTAGCCAGCATTGTTTATAAAACCTGAATATTAATTGGATATGCTTCAATAGCAGGCTTCTCTCCAGAGGATTTTCAGGGGGTGAAGCTCTATAAACAGCGTGTCTAAACTCACCATGTGAACCAACAGGAGCTTCCGATTCCCTTTCTGAACAAATATTTATGTCAACACAGCAGGCTTTCTGGGCTATGAGAGGATAGGCCTACCTAATGAAGAAAGTTTTCATTTTTTAACAGTTAATGACGAGTATACATATTAATGCAGTGAGCAGAGATGCCTAAGCAGTATATAGGTTTATGAGGATTGTTGACATCTAACAATAAAGGGAGAAAAAAAAGCCAAATTGACAAAACATTGTCATAGTCACTACGCTTCCCAGACTCAGCCTCACAATCCTCAGAGTCTCCCCTTCTTCTCTCCCTATCCTCTTTCTAGTTCTTTGTTTCATCTCATCTTAAACAGAGAGGTGCATCTTTTTTGGTTACGGCTGGGTTAAGCTTTTCTCCTAATGCCTTGGGTTTGAACTTGCTTACCTTGTTATTACTTCCGCCAAGGAGGTTATGTTATCACCGGCGTGCGTGTGTCTGTCTGTCTGTCTGTGTACAACATAACTCAAAAAGTGGGCCTACTTCACGGATTTGGATGAAATTTTCGGTAAGTAAGAACTGATTCGATTTTGGTGGAGATCGGTGACCCAGAACACCATCTGCGACCACATTGTCTTGGCGGAGGTCTGCGCTCTCTGAGCGCTTTTCTAGTTGCTTTATGTGCTTTGAGCTGGTTAGGCCACTGACTGCCGCTGAGACAGTAACGATCACTGCTAATGGCACGGTACATTAATAAGTAAACAGGGAATTGAACTGATATAGGCACGCTAATCAATAAACAACCTTTGTTCTTCTTTGTCATGAAAATCAACCAGATGTGGTTGGGGCTTTGGGTAAAACTTGGCTGAGGCAAAGACAACACCCACCGCTGCCATTAATTCTTACTTAGCCTATCCTCTTGACAGGCCTGACAAGGCATTTCTTACTCCAAGTGCTAAATTATTCATCCTGAGAGCACGCCATCTCTCCTTCACCCTCAACCTACCCCCACCTTTCACCGAGGAGTGGATGTGACCCTGTATCACGCAGTCAGCCAGTCAGTCAATACACACTTTCCGCTAACACTAGCTTAGCTTATCTTAGCTTGCTAGTTTAGGCAGATTTGGGCTGTTCTGGGACACCATGGAAACAGTTCACTACAGCAGCTCCACCCAAAGCAAATCAGGCCAATAAAGGCACACAAGGCTGACTCTGGCTGCAATCTCTCAGCTGTCAATCACTCACTAGCTGCTCTGCTGCAGCCCTTAAGAGACTTTTAGTAGGGAGGGATGGGGTGCAACAGGGTTAGCACGAGGCTAGCAACCTAGCACTTGTCAATCAATGTGATCCCACTGAGACAGTGGGGCAGAGCTGGAGTTCTGGGATCCACTTCACAGCTGTCTGTCACCCATTCTGCCCTGCTTGAGCGGGACCTCTCAAGCTTCAAGCTGCTGTGTCAGGTGTGGCAAACAGAGAAAGAGAGAGAGAGAGAGAGAGAGAGAGAGAGAGAGAGGGAGGAGAAAAACGGCAAGAGACAAACATTTTGCTTTGGCTGAGCATCAGCTAAATGCTACAAACATAAACATTTAGCATAACAGGGATATGTGATGCTTTCATTTAAAAATTGCCCTTAAAATTATGGGTTAGACATTGTCTGTATATCTTATCCAATACATGGTCAAATTCAACTAATTGCTCCGCTGCATAACAAGGAAAAAAAAAAACATACAGTAATGCTCTGTAAATAGGAAGTAGGCTAAACATTTTTATTTTTTTTTTTTTGCCAAAGCCATTGACAGTAGTTAGTTAACACACTGCACCCATGAGCACAGTTTGATGCAATCTGAATGGCATCTCAGCTCAACTGTAGGCCTACATCACTCCATTTTCTACGATCCTGGGAGGGATGTTAAATTGTGTCTCAACTGCCAGTAAGTCTATGAGTTTGCCCCTCCTAAAAATAGATGCTGGTTCTTCAGTGCATGGACCCTTCCCTCGTAAGGATAAAGAGCTTGTCCATGTGTGTGTGTGTGTGTGTGTGTGTGTGTGTGTGTGTGTGTGTGTGTGTGAGAGAGAGAGAGAGAGAGAGAGAGAGAGAGAGAGAGAGAGAGAGATACAAGATGGAAAAACCTCCTTTTCAAAACGCACTCTCATGAATTTTTCATCACTAATGTGCATCACTAAAGACATATTCCATGACTCTCACACAGGGGGGGGAAGTACAACGCCTAGCTGGGCCCATCCTGCCTTTACAGATCTCAACAACTATCAGACTAGAACACCTCTAAAACAACATTTGATAATGACGAGTAAACAAAGCACCTTTTTAAGTCTGATAGAGGAGATTGCAAACGACATGTATATTTCATGATCAAATGATGCTGTGCGTGGACTCGTGTTGACATTCAGCCGTGCTGCTGAGCAAACAGATGCGGTGGCTCACTGACGGACCGCTCCAGTGAACCTTGAAAACAAAGTGTTGTGTCAGTAAAATAGCAGAGCAGAGTGGCAGATTGTGTAGGCCTATCTGAAGGGGCAGTGGAGGACACTGGAGACAGACGGGATATAGACTGACTCTAACAGACAGCCCTGGTAGAAATATGAGAACCTTCCACTCAATAGTCTGCTCTGATTTTCAGATCTTCACACATTCAGGTCCACCTTTTTTTGTTGTTGCTCTGTAACTCTCTATAATCTCTATGGGTCTAATCAGGCAGCCTTATATCAAGCTGCTTGGGCTTGAGACACAGAGAGGGCAATGACGCGATTAGTTCAATTGAATCGAGACTGTTTTTAAAATTCAATTAGGAAATTGATGTCCGCCAAAAAGCCAATGAAACTCAAGGCTTGATTGGATGCCCAGATTAAGAGTAAAGCCTCTATTGCTAAAGCTCTTGTAGGCTAACTCTGTTATCACATGGCTCAATATGCGACCCAAACAATCAAATCAACCAATGACATGAAAGGCCAGACAAATGTATTTTGTTTGGACATGAAACATGACATAGGCGACAAAATAGCAGTTCTTTGTCTGGGCAGCTATTCATAGCTTCGGTATGTTAGGTCCACTGTAGGTCATGGCATAACCGAGTTATCAGGCTAATAGCTTTCTTCACAAGCACAGTCTCTGCTTTATGTCAACTGGCATTCCATCAATGTGAAACCATTGTTAGACTTTTTTTTTGTCTTTTTTCTTTTTTTTGTTTAACAAAATCTTTGGCAGTCACTTAATTGCATTACTTTTCATTTCTTTTCATTGAGTAATTTACAATAGGTAGCCTAAGGCACTTTTCACAGTTTAGGCTACATGCTACTGGATGAGAGAATTGTGCTTATGACCTTGATGTTTGCTAATGAAGCTGAATACATGGCCAGCATGAAAAGGACAAGGCAAGAAATCTATATGGAAGCCTAAACATGACCACTTAACCTTGGTGCCTTATTACAGTCATGTGTTTCGGCGCGTATGCAGCAAGTTAATAGATGCTACAAGCATTGAACATTCACCACTGGGATGACCTTTGTTTACTCGTCATTATCAAATATTGAAACGTTGCTGATTGTAGTAGTACACAAAATTCAATCAAGAGTCAATCTCATCAAATATGCAACTTGGCAATAAGTTATAACCTGATTAGGCTACCTTACTTATTGGCTCAACAACGAAATACTAACTTTATACACAGGACATTTCTCATAATTGTGATTTGAAGATAACAGTGAGAGAACATCTAACCTACTTGAAGAGTACCATAACTACGACAATGATTAGCCTAAGTACCAATCTACGGTAATATTCCCCTCTTTGCTGAGCACACCTGGCCACACTTTATATGAACTTATACAACAAAATCCTGCTGCTTGCGGACAATTTTTTTGCAGAGTATATATGCAAGCTGCTACAGTATGTGCAAAAACCTAGCAAACAAGGCCTAGGGCCATTCGAGTGTTGCCACTGACTATCATGTCATCATGTTCCCCTCAAAATGTGTCTACCCTAAGTAATGGCACAGACAGCGATTTCAGTGAAATGAACACTGGTTTAAAGGCAGACAAAACAAGATAGAATGTAGTGAGAGATGTAATAGACAAATAATAGACACAGACACAGAGAGAAATAGAGAGAGAGAGAGAGAGAGAGAGAGAGAGAGAGAGAGAGAGAGAGAGAGAGAGAGATTGTGTTTACATCACCAAAAGCAGCAATGTTGTGGTTGGACACCATGCACTGTTAAACTAGCCTAGCTCATAGCATGACTTGGTAACTTGATGATGACATGGCAGCCTGATGCCTAGCCTAGGGCAGAACATCCACTTCCAGACAGTGAAACGCAAACATCTTAAGACTCACTGTGGTTCTGAAAACAGAGCCACTCTGATGCCTTTATGTAGCCCAGGGCTGGAATGTAATCAAGGGCCACCTACACTTTCATCATGATTCAGACACTGACAGTAACCTCTACTGTTGACATTCTGACAAGACTGACTGTAGCTCTCTGTAGGACTACAACATGGCTAGGCTATAACTGCAGTATTACACTGGGTGCATGTCTAGACCTGTGCTCTTGTCTAAATCACCAGACAATCACATTTTCAATTTTGAAAACGAATCTCTTGTGCCTTATTTGCCACTCAGGGTCTGCCACAATGACGGGTCTGCATCATTATCAGGAAGGCAAGTGGGCAAAACAAATTTCAGTTTTTCCATCATCTCATTTTGTGAAAACCACCATGTGTTTTCTGTAAAAGGAGACCTGACTTTTTTGTAATCACTGTGTATATTGACATAAAATATAGCCAGTAGCCTATGCCACCTATATTACCAGATATAGCCTGTTAGAAAAAAGCCTTTAAAATCAGAGCATGCTCCCATCACTTACATCTAAACTTGGGCTACACTGTAGTGTTTCTCATCCGACTTCCTTTCGCATGGGTTCCTTGACCTCATGCGCAACCAAGAATTTGTGGGGGAAACACACATCGCCCTAAATATGGTGTGAACTTGTCAAGGGAAAAAAACAAAAACATTTTATTCCTTGTAACGTTAACGGAACCGGAGCACACCATCATTTGTGTTTTGAAATACAAACAATGTGTTTGCTAACCAAACAGTTTACATGCAGCGCAATGAACAAGACCTTTTTCTCCACTTATGTAGCCCTCAAAAAGCATGTCCTCGTGAATTGTAACAGTTTTAAGGGGATACATAGTCCCCTGACCCAGTGAAGCGCTCAAGTCACCCCGATACCCCACCCCCTATCCAGAATACAGAATGTGCCAAACGAGACTGTTACATAAATGCATTCTTTAGGCTGAGCTAACCGGACAAACTCTCGAGCCACCCCGTATTCACGTTTATTTACCCGTCCAATGCAATAACAACACAAGGCAAAATGACAACGATTAAAATGGAACTTCTGACAACAGGTTAGATCTATGTGCAACTTTATACTTAAACATCTAAATATCTCCACAAACCGGTAGCTAGAAAACACTGATCTCTAAATAAAATCCTGTCATATCATAGCAGCATGGGCTGACGTTCCCTGCAAATGACCCACGGATTTTAGCCTACCTATGACGTTCTATCTATGGAACGTTTGTTTACTTCACCAACCCATTTACGATGTTTCAATTAAAATTTGCAACGAAACCGAATAGAAATTTTACGGTCACTGGTCTTGGTTTGCAAGAGGTTAGCTAGTCAACATGCCAACTTACCCAGATTGTCCATGCACCTTACTTTAACGAAGTCTAATCAGCGAGGCTACTTTGTTTTGGTAGCTAACAATTTTAAGCTGTCAGGCAGGCTTAGGATGCTATTCTCACAGAACAACTCATCGGACTCGACATTAGACTTGGTTTGCTTTAGGATGCGCTGGGCCTTACATTGCCCGGATTACCTGTAGATGCAGTTTCCATGACAACAGGGAGCGGTTGCCGGTTGCTCTCGGGATGGTGCGAGAACTGTTTCTGCTCACTTGTCTCGTCCTCCCAGTCTTTCATTCGCTGCACATCCAAGTCGTCGAACTGGGCCGCGTTGCTCCCAAAGCGATCAATCTTCTCGAAATCGTCCCCGAACCACCCCGCCTCCGAACTTGGCTCCTCACTCGGCTTCACTGACATGCTTGTCGAATGCTCGACAGTGCGCGACGCACCCCAAAGCAAAGCTGATCAAAGGAATATTATCGCAGTAAAATTGAACTAACGCTGACCACAATTCAAAGCTATTGTCACAATGTCAGACGTATTATCGGTAGGGTTGGCTGAGCTCTCTCGTAGAGCCTCACGCATGTGGAAATGGCTTGTTTAGTTCAGTTTTTCGATGCTGACGTCATCGTGTCTGTGGCTTGTGGTGGGCAAGGATTTAGGATAGATAGAAACACTCTGTTAACCGTTTGTAGTGAGGCTATCCATTCATCCATTCATTGTACTGAGTTGCAGAAGCAGAACCAATGAAATGTTCACAGCTCTTGCACGTAGAGCATAAACAACGCATAATCAACGCTAGATGTTATTATTAATAGACAGCATACTCATTGCGGCAACCCAGACATAGCTGAAAAAAATGCACCCAAAATATGGAATACCAGAAAATAACCCAGTTTAAAAATAGCGCATGGAAATATTATTTTAGTGTACGCAACAATCTCATACTTTTAATGTGCTCTTAGCTCTAGTTTTCTGTGACCTTCGTTTAATACACAATAATAATTAATATAAACGTGCTCTCTGAAAAAGGTCTACACTTAAACACTTCTCTTAGGGCTTGTGCAGGTAACTGGCGCCACCCCGTGGTCATGTAAGCAGAGCGATATTCTTTTGATGGAGTGGGCTTAGGATGCAAAATGGCTGCCAGTTCAGATGGGTTGTTACTCAGTAGGCTATAAAGGTAAAAGCTTCAATTTCCCAATTTAAGATATTATGCAAAACTTCAAAACGATACAGTGTAGACTTGAGACCTGAAGTTTACACGTAGTTCTCTCTGTCATAACGGCACATATTGCGAAATAAATAGCAAGAATTGTGTAGTGTAGGGCTAGCCTATTCCCCTGGGCCTTCCCACAACATTTTAGGGTGTTTGCAAACAGTCAAATGTTGTTTGTTTACACATTGTATGAGGCTGTTTGCACTGTTAAAAGCACCTTTTTAGTCATTTATAGTCATACACATGGCAGTGCTTTGTTGTAAGGTGTCTGCTGATGTTGTAGGCCTATAGCTTTTGGGGCAATAGGCTATTGGAAGCATGTTAAGATGTTAAAAACACATTTTAAAGTTCTGCCCCCTGGGGTTGGCTGTAAGTGCTTATTCTATAGCCTACCTAAAAATACCATAGCCTAAACTTACAGGCTAGGCTATGAGTTGGACCAAAGTTCTCATGTCTTCAGTAGCCTACTGTCAAGTCAAGTTGCTTGAGCAATGGAGATGATGAAATTGAGCAGTAGTCCTTTAAGGTCTGGATAAAGTTCCTCAACACAGCACAAGTCCTTACAGGATGTCATTACAAGATGGCATTATTAATAACACCTGTGCTTACCTGAAATTCCTGAAAAAGTGACTGTGCCCTATCCACAGTGGGGCTTGTCCCATACTTTGAGATCTAAGCCTACTAAGAGTAACAGAGGAGGGTATCTTGAGGTGGACTTTGCATGGACTAGGCCACTGAGAAGGGCCTACCATTACTTTAATATTATGTCCCCTAAAAATGTCACCAAAGATGTCTCACTTGTTTAATTGCTACACGAAAGGGAGAGGAACAAGAACAGATGACACAGGAGACAGATGCATTCTTTATAGAGATATTGCTGAAGTTTTATTAGTTGTAATGAGTTATTATTGGCGTGATTTTGGAGTCACCATGAATCCCCTCTCATCCTTTCTTGTCTATCCACATCCATGCGTACATCAAATGCCTGGTTAGAGCAAATGTTGCATGATAAACTACTGGGCCAACTTTAAGAAAGTTAACTGTTTTGTACAAGATGCAATCTCCATGGATTTTGGACAAGAGAGCAGGGATTAATGATTCAGGTTGTTTAAATTATTTCTTTATAATTTATTATTTAACCCTTATAGGCCTTTTGGAATACATCAACATAAATGTACCAGTCATTTAAACTTCTGGCTGGAGCAGGGAATTGTTAGGCGTAATCCCTGTGCTGCCCCTACAGTATAATTACAGCTGTTGAAAATGCAAAAATGGACAAAACTCTGATGACCATTGAGGATCAAGTTACTGTACATTGGTGAGTATAAATAGATTTTTAAAAGGAAAGTTTTCTTTGGGGTCTTAAAAAGTATTCAATTCAATTCAATTCAATTTTATTTGTAGAGCGCTCAAATACAGTACATCGTCTCGCGGCGCTTTACAGACAATACGGGAAGCATCCATGAGAATCAGGGGCAAGGAAAAACTCCCTTCGCTTTGTAAATAATTTGTTTTGTAGGAAGAAACCTTGGGCAGATCCACGCCTCATGGACTTAGCCTACCTGCCTGGGGCCTAATAAAGTATCTGTAAAGTCTGATGCATAGATTGACCATGAAATACCATAACATTTTGTAAGGGCCTCAAAACTTTTTAACATTATGCATTTATCCATACAATTAAAATGGAAAAAAACCTATTATCATTACTTAAAATTGCTTCATTAAGTAGTAGATTTTTAGAGGCTTCAAAACTCACCAGGGTCACTACAGAGTTACAAAACTTCTCACTTACAAGTTACATTGTTGTCAGACCAGTAAATTGGGCGTAATATGGAGAAAAAAGTGGAACCTCATAGGTTGGCGGTTATCTGAAATTATATAATAGTAAGGTCCGGTCTAACTATTTATCAATTTCTAATTGGATGAGACACATTCTACATGTCACTAGGAGTAGACGTATCCACCAATATATCACGGGTAACTCTTAACAGCTACAGGTAGTTATCACTTTGAACTGCACTGAACAGACAAGGGCCGTTTCTCAATACAAAGAACGGACAAAAATGGACTTCCTTACTTGCAAGTGAATTCTGAGCATAGTTCAATGCAAACTTTTGAATTGGAACAGTACTTCAGCTGTGTTTTACGTTTCACAAGTCCACGACGATAACGCAAGGAGAAACACCCAGGATCTGATGTGATCTTGAGATGGTTGCAAGCACAAACATAGACGGGATGAAAACATAGAACTGACTCTAGTAATGAAGGTGCTGTCATTTCAGACTACTTTTCCCGCTATACTCTACCTCCAAAAAGTTGTTTGAGTAAGGCCAAAGTTGCTAGCTTGACTGCTAGTTTTTCAATTCAGTTGAGGGAAGCGAGTTCAGCTATGTCACGTCTTTAAAAACTAATTTTTTGATGATCACAACTAATACTCCAGAGCAGCTTATTATTATTATTTTTTTGGTTATTTATTTGTTTATTTTGGGCCCACCACCACCCCCCCTCTTCGGAGGACGACTTTTTTTTTTTTTTTTTCCAATACATAATATTAATTGAAGGCGCATTGCATAGGCTATACACAGACACACACAGATAACGGTTTGATGTTACATCAGAGACCTCATCCCTCAACCTGCTGCTAGAACTTTAAACCACATCTGCTACCTGAGATGTAGTGTATGAACCTAACCATTTTTGTAGCATGTGATTTACATATGGTTTTGACCTGTAGTTATGCACGTGTGCAGTTTTACCACTACGCATGCTAAACTGACTATGTATTTTTTTTTCTTAACAATTCATTTTTTGATGACAGCAACTAATAATCTGGTGCAATTTATAGTGCCGGCAATATAGTATGTCCAATGTAGCAGCTACATTTAAAATTAGTTGTTTGCTTATTCAGAAAATATGGTATGTCCAATGTAATCCTTGATACATTTAATTTGTTTTTTACCTTACCTCCGCCAAGGAGGTTATGTTTTCGGTCACGTTGGTTTGTCTGTTTGTTTGTTTATTAGTTTGTCTGTTTGTCAGCAGCATAAGTCAAAAGGTTATGAACGAATTTTGTTGGAAATGGCACAAGGAACAAGTGATTACATTTTTGTGGTTATCTGGATCACGATGGCCTTGGCGGAGGTTTGCACTCTCTGAGTGCATCTAGTTTTGGTTATTTGGTTATTTTGGGCCCACCACCACCCCCCCTCTTCGGAGGACAACTTTATTTTTTATTTTCCATTTTAAAGACAAAATATTAATAGAAGACAGTGCATTTAGATGCATTTGGGCACATCACCAACCCCCTCTTTCGGATCACAATTTGGTTATTTTGGGCCCACCACCACCCCCCCTCTTCGGAGGACAACTTTATTTTTTATTTTCCATTTTAAAGACAAAATATTAATAGAAGACAGTGCATTTAGATGCATTTGCGCACATCACCAATCCTCTCTTTCGGAGGACAACTTTTTTTGTTTTGTTTTATTTTTTTCAATACAAAATATTAATTGAGGGCACATTGCATATACTGTACACACACACACACACACACACACACAGATAACAGTTTGATGTTACATTAGAGACCTCATGCCTCAACCTGCTGCCAGAACTTTAACCCCTATCTGCTATGAGAGGTAGTCTGTGAACCTAACCGTTTGTTTGTCATGTGATTTACATCTGGTTTTGACCTGTAGTTATGGACGTGTGCAGTTTTACCACTACACATACTAAACATAAATGTAAGTATGTTTTTTTTTTCTTAACAACCCATTTTTTGATGACAGCAACTAATAATCTGGTGCACCTTAGCGCTGAAAATGCAGCAGCTACACCTACAATATTAGGTTAAGTTGTTAGCTCATACATTTATGTTGAATTTTAATTAAAACGTAACTTTTGTGCTGGACTATTTGTTTACTTCTGTAAACAAGCAGTAAACAAAATGATTCAAATGGCTTCAGACCTCTGGCTGTACAACTTTTCATAACCAGACATCAAGATGCTAGAAATCCACTGGGATATTGTTCATCACTCTTTTCCTAGGTTACGGGTACGCTGGCGAGTCACGCCGCTCCGGTAGCACCTGTTTAAGTTTAAATGTTTATATAATTTATTTAAATTTATGTATCGTTTAGTCTAAAAGTGTGCGTATTTGTTTTGTTGAACTTAGTCGCTTCGTGGGCATGTTTTTCCGGACTGTTTTTGTTGTGTGTTTTGGCGTCTTCACTTTTTTCCATCGGTTGCGTTACCTACCCCAGCCAACGGCAGTGACTCCAAGGCTTTGCATTATAGCTATAGGATGTTTCTAAGATCACCCTTGTTATAGGCATTATCCTACTGTATATTTCCCATGTGGACTCAATTTTACACTGGTTAGTATACTTGACATAACTTTCATGGAAGATGTAAGATATTCAAGGAAATATGTGCGCTACATTCTTATCCTCAAGATATAACTACTGAGGTATGCTTTACATTCTAGAAATGAAAGAGGTTTCTAAACTCACCCTAGCATTAAAAAATGATCTGACCTACCAGGCTTCAAAGCTCACCCTGGCTGAAGAAATACGTTTAACTTCTATTTTAATTCTTGCATATTGTACAAAACATTCAAGCAAATGGAAATTCTGGCAACCTATGAGAGGTCTAATCTAATGTTTGCTACCTTCTGGCAATCTACATGGCTTCTAAGCTCACCCTTGCTGAAGAAATATGTTTAGCTTCTATTTTAAACTCACACATTTCTCACCCTGGTTAGGACCCTTTGCATAACCGCTTTTGAAGATGCTTAATTCTTGCTAATACAAAACATTCAAGCAAATATGTGCACTAGGCTACTGGATATTCTGGCAATCTACAAGGCGTCTTAGCTTAACCTTGCTGATGAAATTCGACTATATGTCATATTGAACAGATAGAATATTGATGCTTTGCATTCTTACTATGGAAGAGGTTTCTAAACTCACCCTGGTTAGAAAAAAATATCTGACCTTCTATGTTTTATGCCATAATCTCATCCTGGTTACAAAACTTGACAAAATTTTATGTAAGATCCTGATTCTTGCATGTCATTCGAAACATTCAATGAAGTATCTGCGCTACATTCTGGCAAAATATGAGGCTTCTAAGCTCACTCATGTTGAAGAAATACGTCTAAATCCTATTTTCAACGGATAAAATATTGAGATATGCTTTACATTTTAGCTATGAAAGAGGTTTCTAAACTCCCTCGCTATAAAAAAATTAGTACTTTACAGTAGGCTACTGCAAATTCTGGCAAACTCCAAGGTGTGTAAGCTTAACTTGGCTGAAGAAATTTGACTAAATCCTATCTTCAACAGATAAAATATTGACATATGATTTACATTTTAGCTATGAAAGAGGTTTCTAAACTCACCTTGCCGATAAAACATTATCCAACCTTCTCAACCAAGCGACAGTGTCTTGCAGCAGTGTTGGAAATTCGGCAGATGCGTGAATTCCAGTGGCAGCCAACACCATTTGTTCGAGAGGACGAGGGTCAAGCCAACCTCGTTGCCATAAGATCTGTAACTGGTCAGTTGGGCAGAGCATGGGACTGGAAGCTGCTGACAGACCTGGACAAGAAACTCTGCTTCCCGGCTAAATCCGCAGCCACCAACCTGCGACCAGACCTTGTTTTGTGGTCAGCCTCTCTCAAGCTTGCCTTCATGATCGAACTCACCGTCCCCTGGGAGGGTGCAGTGGAGGAGGCCTATGAACGGAAAAAGTTAAGGTACGCTGAACTTGCAGAAGAAGCGCAACAACAAGGCTGGAATGCTAAGGTACGCCCAGTGGAAGTAGGCTGCAGAGGATTCGTAGCCACCTCAACATTCAGGCTACAGGGAGTTGGGAGTGTGGGGGTAGGCTCATCGGCAAGCAGCGAAAGATCTCTCCGCAGCTGCTGAGAAGGTAAGCCAATGGCTGTGGATGAAGAGAAAATACTGCGTCTGGGCCGTCAAGTAAGGTGATGGCATCCAGGGAGTGAACCTGGGACGCTGGGATTCACTGCTGAACCCTCTGGAGATGTCATGGACTCATCAGCGGAACACTCAGGAAGGAGGGCACACACTTGACAACCCGAAGGGTACCGTCACTCAATTGACCATCCCAGGGAGTCTCATCGGTGCCTCATGTATTCATTAAGGGATATCAACTTCAAGTCCTACACAACAGATCTATGGATATAATCTCACCCTGATTACTAAACTTGACAGAACTTTGTGTAAGATGCTGATTCTTGCATGACATTCAAAATATACAAGGACATATGTTCGCAATGTTATTGCAATCTATGAGGCTTTTGAGCACACCCTTGCTGAAGGAATACGTCTAACATCTATTTTAAACTGACAAATTTCTCACCCTGGTTAGTACATTTTGTATGATCGCTTTTGAAGATGTTTAATTCTTCATTATAGAAAACTTTCAAGCAAATATATGTGCACTAGGCTAATGCATCTTCTGGCAACATATGAGGCATCTAATCTTAACCTTGCTGAAAAAATACATCAAAAACCTATCTTCAACGGATAAATTATCGAGATATGCTTTACATTCTAGTTTTGAAAGAGGTTTCTAAACTCGCCCTGGCTATAAAACATTATCTGACCTACGAGGCTTCTAAGCTCACCCTGGCTGAAGAAATACGTCTAACTTCTATTTTAAACATACAAGTTTCTCACCCTGGTTAGTACACTTCGCATAACCGCTTTTGAAGATGCCTAATTCTTGCATATTATACAAAACATTCAAGCAAATATGTGCACTATGCTACTGTAAATTCTAGCAACTTACGAGATGTCTTAAGCTTAGGCTGGCTGAAGAAATTCGACTAAATCCTATCTTCAACAGATAAAATATTGACATATGCTTTAGATTGTAGCTAAGAGGTTTCTAGACTCACCTTGGCGATAAAACATTATCACACCTTCTAAAACAGGTGCTTAAGAGTCATGCGGTGGTGTTGGAAATCCGGCGGACAAGCATGAAGGCCCTTCCTCCCCCTTCATCCCAGTGGCAGCCAACACCATTAGTTTGAGAGGGCGAAGGTCAAGCCAACGTTCTTGCCATAAGATCCGACACTGGTCAGTTGGGCAGAGCACGGGACTGGAAGCTTCTGACTGACCTGGAAAAGAAACTCTGCTTCCCGGCTGAAATTGCAGCCACCAACCTGCAATCAGACCTTGTTCTGTGGTCAGCCTCGTCTCCTGGGAAGGTGCAGTGGAGGAGTCCTGTGAAAAGAAAAAGTTGAGGTACGCTGAACTAGCAGAAGAAGCGCAACAACAAGGCTGGAATCCTAAGGTACGCCAAGTGGAAGTAGGCTGCAGAGGATTCGTAGCCACCTCAACTTCCAAGCTACAGGGAGTTGGGAGTGAACCTGAGACGCTGGGATTCACTGCTGAACCCTCTGGAGGTGTCGTGGGCTCATCAGCGGAACACTCAGGAAGGAGGGCACACACTTGACAACCAGAAGGGTACCGTCACTCAATTGACCATCCCAGGGAGTCTCATCGGTGCCTCATGTATTCATTAAGGGATATGAACTTCAAGTCCCACACAACAGATCTATGGATATAATCTCACCCTGGTTACTAAACTTGACAGAACTTTATGTGAGATACTGATTCTTACATGACATTCAAAATAGTCAAGGACATATGTCCACTACGTTCTGGCAATATACGAGGCTTCTGAAGTCACCCTTGCTGAAGTAATACGTCTAACTTCTATTTTAAACTGACAAATTTCTCACCCTGGTTAGTACACTTCGCATAATCGCTTTTGGAGATGTTTAATTCTTCATTATACAAAACATTCAAGGAAATATATGTGCATTAGGCTATTGTAAATTCTAGCAACTTATGAGATGTTCTAAGCTTAGCTTGGCTGAGAAATTCGACTAAATCCTATCTTCATCAGATAAAATATTGAGATATGCTTTACATTGTAGCTAAGAGGTTTCTAGACTCACCGTGGCGATAAAACATTATCACACCTTCGAAAGCAGGTGCTAAAGAGTCATGCGGCAGTGTTGGAAATCCAGCGGACAAGCGTGAATGCCCTTCCTCCCCCTTCATCGCAGTGGCATCCAACACCATTTGTTCGAGAAGGCGAAGGTCAAGCCAACCTGGTTGCCATAACATTCAACACTGGTCAGCTGAGCAGAGCAGGGGACTGGAAGCTGTTGATTGACCTGGACAAGACACTCTGCCTCCCAGATGAAATTGCTGTCACCAATCTGCAACCAGACCTTGTTCTGTGGTCAGCCTCTCTCAAGCTTGCCTAAATGATCGAGCTCACCGCCACTTGGGAGGGTGCAGTAGTGGAGGAGTATGAACACAAAAAGTTAAGGTACACTGAACTTGCAGAAGAAGCGCAACAACAAGGCTGGAATGCTAAGGTACGGCCAGTGGAAGTAGGCTGCAGACACTTCGTAGCCACCTCAACATTCAGGCCACAGGGAGTTGGGAGTGCGGGGGAAGGCTCATCGGCAGGCAGTGAAAGACCTCTCCGCAGCTGCTGAAAAGGTAAACCAGTGGCTGTGGATTAAGGGAAAAGACTCCGTCTGGGCCATCAAGTGAGGTGTTGGCATGCAGAGAGTGAACCTGACACGCTGGGATTCACTGCTGAACCCTCTGGAGGTGTCGTGGGCTCATCAGCGGAATACTCAGGAAGGAGGGTAACCACTTGACAACCCGAAGGGTACCATCACTCAATTGACCATCCCACTGAGTCTCATAGGTGCCTCATGTTTTCATTAAGAGATATCAACTTCAAGTCCCACACAACAGATCTATGGATATAATCTCACCCTGGTTACCAAACTTGACAAAACTTCATGTAAGATGCTGATTCTTGCATGACATTCAAAATATACAAGGACATATGTCCGCAACGTTATGGCAATCTATGAGGCTTCTGTGCACAAACTTGCTGAAGGTATACGTCTAACATCTATTTTAAACTGACAGATTTCTCACCCTGGTTAGTACACTTCGCATAACCGCTTTTGAAGATGTCTTATTCTTTCTTATACAAAACATTCAAGCAAATATGTACACTAGGCTACTGGATACTCTGGCAACCTACGAGGTGTCTTAGCTTAACCTTGCTGAAGAAATACGTCTAACTCCTATCTTCAACAGATAAAATATTAAGATATGCTTTACATTCTAGCTATGACAGGTTTCTAAACTCACACTGGCTATAAAAAGTTATCCGACCTAAGAGGCTTCTAAACTCACCCAGGCTGAAGAAATATGACTACGCTCTATTTTAAACTATAAAAAACTATCCGACGTACGAGGTTTCTAAGCTCACCCTCACTGAAGAAATACATCCAACTTCTATTTTAAACTGAAAAATATCTCACCCTGATTGAGATACTTTGCATAGCTGTTTTTGATGATGCTTAATTCTTGCATATTATACAAAACATTCAAGCAAATATATGTGCACTATGCTAAATTCTAGCAACTTACAAGATGTCTTAAGATTAGCCTGGCTGAAGAAATTCGACTAAATTCTATCTTCAACAGATAAAATATTGAGAAATGCTTTACATTGTAGTTATGAGGTTTCTAGACTCACCTTGTCGATTAAACATTATCACACCTTCTAAAGCAGGTGCTAAAGAGTCATGAGGCAGTGTTAGAAATCCGGAGGACAAGCGTGAATGCCCTTCTTCCCCCTTCATCCCAGTGGCAGTCAACACCATTTCTTCGAGAAGGCGAAGGTCAAGCCAACCTCGTTGCCATAAGATCCGACACTGGTCAGTTGGGCAGAGCACGGGACTGGAAGCTTCTGACTGACCTGGAAAAGAAACTCTCACTTCCAAACACTCAGCTTCCCAGCTGAAATTGCAGCCACCAATCTGCGACCATACCTTGTTCTGTGGTCAACCTCTCTCAAGCTTGCCTACATGATCGAGCTCACCTTCTCCTGGGAGGGTGACGTTGAGGAGTCCTGTGAAAAGAAAAAGTTGAGGTACGCTGAACTTGCAGAAGAAGCGCAACAACAAGGCTGGAATGCTTAGGTACGCCCAGTGGAAGTAGGCTGCAGACAGGGTTCCCACGCGTCCTGGAAAACCTGGAAAATCTGAAATTTTAGAGTTGGCCTTTCCAGTCATTGAAAACACCTGGAAATTGGCTAAAATGTTAAAATGCCCTGGAAAAATTCTGTACTGACCTGGAAAATTATAATTCATTTAGCCACTCATTCAGATTCGCAGACACCTTGCTGCTTTTTGATAAGCCTTGGAGATACATTTGTCTGGTTTGTATTTTTAAAATAGAATAGTATAGTACAGTAGTTTCAGAATTGGAAGATATACGAACTTCCTTACTTTTTATTGGTCACATGTGGGTTGAATCTTTTTAACCTTAATCATTTCTCACTTGTGAATCGCTAGACCTTCTGTATAAAAGAAAGTGTTGAACAAGGAGCTGCTTTATTACCATCTTGAGCTGGCTGGTGTTTTTTGATAGTTTAGTTGGTTTGACCAAATGTTCATTCTAACTAGTTTTACCAAAGTGGAAATGTTATTTTAGCTCTAGACTTGCAAGTCAAATTTCCATTAAAGCGAAGGTCACTTTTCAACGTTAGCCCTGTTGCACGCATCTGCTGACTGCACTAGATAGCGAGTACAAGAAAAGAATCTGGCCAAGGCAATATGGTCACAGACAAATGTAAATTCCAGATGGGTTTCTGGATCACCTATCGACACCAAAATTGAATCAGTTCTTACAGTACATGTATGTGTCCCAATATACAGGTTGCCCAAAATTTCCATCCAAATCTTTGCAGTACTTTTCAAATTATGTTGTACACAGACAGATACACAGACGCAGGCAAAAACACAACCTCCTTGGTGGAGTTAACAACTTTGAACACAAACACACAGGTGGACAACCAATTTGCATTGAGTCAATAGCACCTAATATCTAGCCTGGCACGCCCTCCCAGTGTGGTAACACCTTCGGCATTGCTGTCGCTGGCCTGGCCAGCTGCTGATCAGGCAGGCTTTCTGAATTCCCCTCGACGGGGGAACTGCCCCCTCTTGGTCGAGAACCAATCAACTTTAAGCAGCTCCGACGGCTCTAGTCCTGTTCAGGCAATTCCCTTCGCGTCACATATGTCAGAGGAAAGAGTGGTGTGATTGGTTTTGCTTCGGCACAGCATTTTCTAACATCGACCAGTAGCAAACCAAGGCATTTCAGGGAGGCGGGTCAACCATGCGCTTTGAGAAACTTTGTTATACGGGCTCCTGGTCAGACCAAAGTCTCGTAGAGCTTTGAAAGTCAATGGCAATCAGGCTACCTAATATCTTACTTTAGGTTTTGAATGTTATATGGATCCATTGACTCAATGTTTGCGTTCGGCTATGTCAAATTCTTTAATTCCACTAGCTATTTAGCGCAGTCAGCAAATGTCAACAGGCCTATGCTGGAATTAGGCCTACACCAAACCTTTACTTTAAAAGATTCTAAACATGAATTTGCTCACTACGCCTATCACCACTGGCCAGTCAGTCATACCTCTTTCTAATGCATATGTATAGCAATAAAGGAAATTCTATTAGTATGTTGTTGTATCATTGCTTCGAGAATTGGTGTATTGTTGCTCCGATAACATTAGCCTACACCCCGATCCGTGTCCTTGAATTTGAGGGGAAAAGCCTTGAAATGTCCTGGAAAAGTCCTTAAATTTGATGTTGAAGAAAGAGTGGGAACCCTGTGCAGAGGATTCGTAGCCACCTCAACATTCAGGCCACAGGGAGTTGGGAGTGTGGGGAAAGGCTCATCGGCAGGCAGTGAAAGGCCTCTCCGAAGCAGCTGAAAAGGTAAACCAGTGGCTGTGGATGAAGGGAAAAGACTCCATCTGGGCCGTCAAGTGAGGTGTTGGCATGCAGAGAGTGAACCTGACACGCTGGGATTCACTGCTGAACCCTCTGCAGGTGTCGTGAGCTCATCAGCAGAACACTCAGGAAGGAGGGCACCCACTTGACAACCCAAAGGGTACCATCACTCAATTGACCATCCCACGGAGTCTCATCGGTGCCTCATGTATTCATTAAGGGATATCAACTTCAAGTCCCACACAACAGATCTATGGATATAATCTCACCCTGGTTACTAAACTTGACAGAACTTTATGTAAGATGCTGATTCTTGCATGACATTCAAAATAGTCAAGGACATATGTGTGCTACGTTCTGACAATCTACAAGGCTTCTAAGCTCACCCTGGCTGAAGAAATACGTCTAACTTCTATTTTAAACTGACAAATTTCTCACCCTGGTTAGTACACTTCGCATAACCGCTTTTGAAGATGCTTAATTCTTGCTTATACAAAACATTCAAGCAAATATATGTGCACTAGGCTACTGCTTATTCTGCCAACCTATGAGGCGTATAAGCTTAACCTTGCTGAAGATATTCGTCTAAATCTTCAACAGCTAAAATATAGAGATATGCTTTCCATTCTAGTTTTGAAAGAGGTTTCTAAACTCCCTCGCTATAAAACATTATCTGACCTACGAGGCTTCTAAGCTCACCCTGGCTGAGGAAATACGTCAAACTTCTGTTTTAAACTCACTAATTTCTCGACCTGGTTAGTACACTTTACAGGAGGCTACAGCAAATTCTGGCAAACTCCAAGGTGTGTAAGCTTAACTTGGCTGAAGAAATTCGACTAAATCCTATCTTCAACAGATAAAATATTGAGATATGCTTTACATTGTAGCTATGAAAGAGGTTTCTAAACTCACCTTGGCGATAAAACATTATCACACCTTCTAAAGCAGGTGCTAAAGAGTCATGCAGGTAGTGTTAGAAATCCAGCGGACAAGCGTGAATGCCCTTCATCCCCCTTCATCCCAGTGGCAGCCAACACCATTTGTTCGAGAGGGCGAAGGTCAAGCCAACCTTGTTGCCATAAGATCCGACACTGGTCAGTTGGGCAGAGCAGGGGACTGGAAGCTTCTGACTGACCTGGAAAAGAAACTCTCACTTCCAAACACTCAGCTTCCCAGCTGAAATTGCAGCCACCAATCTGCGACCATACCTTGTTCTGTGGTCAACCTCTCTCAAGCTTGCCTACATGATCGAGCTCACCTTCTCCTGGGAGGGTGACGTTGAGGAGTCCTGTGAAAAGAAAAAGTTGAGGTACGCTGAACTTGCAGAAGAAGCGCAACAACAAGGCTGGAATGCTAAGGTACGCCCAGTGGAAGTAGGCTGCAGAGGATTCGTAGCCACCTCAACATTCAGGCTACAGGGAGTTGGGAGTGTGGGGAAAGGCTCATCGGCAGGCAGTGAAAGACCTCTCCGCAGCTGCTGAAAAGGTAAACCAGTGGCTGTGGATTAAGGGAAAAGACTCCATCTGGGCCATCAAGTGAGGTGTTGGCATGCAGAGAGTGAACCTGAGACGCTGGGATTCACTGCTGAACCCTCTGGAGGTGTCGTGGGCTCATCAGTGGAACACTCAGGAAGGAGGGCACCCACTTGACAACCCGAAGGGTATTGACCATCCCACTGAGTCCCATCGGTGCCTCATGTATTCATTAAGGGATATCAACTTCAAGTCCCACACAACAGATCTATGGATATAATCTCACCCTGGTTACTAAACTTTACAAAACTTTATGTAAGATGCTGATTCTTACATGCCATTTAAAATAGTCAAGGACATATGTGTACTACGTTCTGACATTTACGAGGCTTCTAAGCTCACCCTTACTGAAGAGATACATCTAATTTATATTTTAAACCGACAAATTTCTAACCCTGGTTAGGACACTTCACATAACCACTTTTGAAGGTGCTTAAATCTTGCTTATACAAAACATTCAAGCACATATATGTGCACTAGGCTACTGCTTATTCTGCCAACCTATGAGGCGTATAAGCTTAACCTTGCTGAAGATATTCGTCTAAATCTTCAACAGCTAAAATATAGAGATATGCTTTCCATTCTAGTTTTGAAAGAGGTTTCTAAACTCACCCTGGCTATAAAACATTATCTGACCTACGAGGCTTCTAAGCTCACCCTGGCTGAGGAAATACGTCAAACTTCTGTTTTAAACTCACTAATTTCTCGACCTGGTTAGTACACTTTACAGTAGGCTACAGCAAATTCTGGCAAACTCCAAGGTGTGTAAGCTTAACTTGGCTGAAGAAGTTTGACTAAATCCTATCTTCAACAGATAAAATATTGACATATGATTTACATTATAGCTATGAAAGAGGTTTCTAAACTCACCTTGCCGATAAAACTTTATCCAGACCTTCTAAACCATGTGCTAAAGTGTTTTACGGTAGTGTTGGAAGTTCGGCAGGCAAGCGTGAATGCTCTTCCTCACCCTTCATCGCAGTGGCAGCCAACACCATTTGTTCAAGAGGTCGAAGGTCAAGCCAACCTTGTTGCCATAACATCCGATACTGGTCAGTTGGGCAGAGCACAGGCCTGGAAGCTGCTGACTGACCTGGACAAGAAACTCTGCTTCCCAGCTGAAATTGCAGCCACCAACCTGCGACCAGACCTTGACTCTAAGCGTCAACACACTCACATGGCTGTGCCTACATGACTCAAGGCTCACGCTGCTCCAGTGGAAGTAGGCTGCAGACACTTAGTGAGCCACCTCAACATTCAGGCCACAGGGAGTTGGGAGTGCGGGGGAAGGCTCATCGGCAGGCAGTGAAAGACCTCTCCGCAGCTGCTGAAAAGGTAAGCCAGTGGCTGTGGATTAAGGGAAAAGACTCCGCCTGGGCCATCAAGTGAGGTGTTGGCATGCAGAGAGTGAACCTGACACGCTGGGATTCATTGCTTGAACCCTCTGGAGGTGTCGTGGGCTCATCAGCGGAATACTCAGGAAGGAGGGTAACCACTTGACAACCCGAAGGGTATTGACCATCCCACTGAGTCCCATCGGTGCCTCATGTATTCATTAAGGGATATCAACTTCAAGTCCCACACAACAGATCTATGGATATAATCTCACCCTGGTTACTAAACTTGACAAAACTTTATGTAAGATGCTGATTCTTGCATGACATTCAAAATAGTCAAGGACATATGTCCGCTACGTTATGGCAATCTATGAGGCTTCTGTGCACACCCTTGCTGAAGGAATACGTCTAACATCTATTTTAAACTGACAGATTTCTCACCCTGGTTAGTACACTTCGCATAACCGCTTTTGAAGATGTCTTATTCTTGCTTATACAAAACATTCAAGCAAATATGTACACTAGGCTACTGGATACTCTGGCAACCTACGAGGTGTCTTAGCTTAACCTTGCTGAAGAAATACGTCTAACTCCTATCTTCAACAGATAAAATATTGAGATATGCTTTACATTCTAGCTATGACAGGTTTCTAAACTCAACCTGGCTATAAAAAGTTATCCGACTAAAGAGGCTTCTAAGCTCATCCAGGCTGAAGAAATATGACTACGCTCTATTTTAAACTATAAAAAACTATCCGACCTACGAAGTTTCTAAGCTCACCCTGACTGAAGAAATACATCCAACTTCTATTTTAAACTGAAAAATATCTCACCCTGGTTGAGATACTTTGCATAGCTGTTTTTGATGATGCTTAATTCTTGCATATTATACAAAACATTCAAGCAAATATATGTGCACTATGCTAAATTCTAGCAACTTAGGAGATGTCTTAAGATTAGCCTGGCTGAAGAAATTCGACTAAATTCTATCTTCAACAGATAAAATATTGAGAAATGCTTTACATTACAGCTATGATGTTTCTAGACTCACCTTGGCGATAAAACATTATCACACCTTCTAAAGCAGGTGCTAAAGAGTCATGCGGCAGTGTTAGAAATCCGGAGGACAAGCGTGAATACCCTTCTTCCCCTTCATCCCAGTGGCAGCCAACACCATTTCTTCGAGAAGGCGAACGTCAAGCCAACCTCGTTGCCATAAGATTCGACACTGGTCAGTTGGGCAGAACACGGGACTGGAAGCTTCTGACTGACCTGGAAAAGAAACTCTGCTTCCCAGTTGAAATTGCAGCCACCAACCTGTGACCAGACCTTGTTCTGTGGTCAACCTCTCTCATGCTTGCCTACATGATCGAGCTCACCTTCTCCTGGGAGGGTGACGTTGAGGAGTCCTGTGAAAAGAAAAAGTTGAGGTACGCTGTAGAAGAAGCGCAACAACAAGACTGCAATGCTAAGGTACGCCCAGTGGAAGTAGGCTGCAGAGGATTCATAGCCACCTCAACTTCCAGGTTACAGGGAGTTGGGAGTGAATCTGAGACGCTGGGATTCACTGCTGAACCCTCTGGAGGTGTCGTGGGCTCATCAGCGGAACACTCAGGAAGGAGAGCACCCACTTGACAACTCGAAGGGTACTGTCACTCAATTGATCATCCCAGGGAGTCTCATCGGTGCCTCATGTATTCATTAAGGGATATCAACTTCAAGTCCTACATAACAGATCTATGGATATAATCTCACCCTGGTTACTAAACTTTACAAACCTTTATGTAAGATGCTGATTCTTACATGACCTTCAAAATAGTCAAGGACATATGTCCGCTACGTTCTGGCAATCTACGAGGCTTCTGAGGTCACCCTTGCTGAAGAAATACGTCTAACCTCTATTTTAAACTGACAAATTTCTCACCCTGGTTAGTACACTTCGCATAACCGCTTTTGAAGATGCCTAATTCTTGTATATTATACAAAACATTCAAGCAAATATGTCCACTATGCTACTGTAAATTCTAGCAACTTATGAGATGTCTTAAGCTAAGCCTGGCTGAAGAAATTCGACTAAATCCTATCTTGAAGAGATAAAATATTGACATATGCTTTAGATTGTAGCTAAGAGGTTTCTAGGCTCACCTTGGCGATAAAACATTATCACACCTTCTAAAGCAGGTGCTAAAGAGTCATGCGGCAGTGTTGGAAATCCAGCGGACAAGCGTAAATGCCCTTCCTCCCCCTTCATCGCAGTGGCATCCATTAGTTTGAGAAGGCGAGGGTGAAGCCAACCTGGTTGCCATAACATTTAACACTGGTCAGTTGAGCAGAGCAGGGGAATGGAAGCTGCTGACTGACTTGGACACGGAACTCTGCTTCCCAGCTGAAATCGCAGCCACCAATCTGCAACCAGACCTTGTTCTGTGGTCAGCCTCTCTCAAGCTTGCTGACATGATTGAGGTCAACTTCCCCTGGGAGGGTGCAGTAGTGGAGGAGTATGAACACAAAAAGTTAAGGTACCTTAAACTTGCAGAAGAAGCGTAACAACAAGGCTGAAATGCTAAGGTACGCCCAGTGGAAGTAGGCGGCAGACACTTCGCAGCCACCTCAACATTCAGGCCACAGGGAGTTGGGAGTGCGGGGAAGGCTCATCGGCAGGCAGTGAAAGACCTCTCCGCAGCTGCTGAAAAGGTAAACCAGTGGCTGTGGATTAAGCGGAAAGACTCCTTCTTTGCGTTTGAACCTGACACGTTGGGATTCACTGCTGAACCCTCTGGAGGTGTCATGGGCTCATCAGCGGAACACTCAAGAAGGAGGGCACCCACTTGACAATCCGAAGGGTACCGTCGCTTAATTGACCATCCAAGGGAGTCTCAATGGTGCCTCATGTATTCATTAAATGATATCAACTTCAAGTAAAGGGTCAAGACATACGTCTATTGGATCTAGCTATCTTAGAAGTTTCAAACCTCACCCTAGCTTCAGACACGTTCACACGTTTTATCTGAGAGACTGTAAACCTCACCCTGCATGAAGGTCTTTTATGACATTTGCTTTTAGATTGTCAACACCTTAGTCAATTGGTTGTAGCTCTCTCAGAGGTTGCAAACCTCACCCTGCATAAATTCTTTTCAGGCAGCTCTTTGTAGAGTCAAGTCCTTTGCCTTTTGGATCTAGCTATTTTAGAGGTTTCGAACCTCACCCTGGCATCAGAAACGTTCACGCATTCTATCTGAGAGGCTGCAAACCTCACCCTGCATACTTGATTTTCAGACAGGTCTTTTTAGAGGGTCAACACCTCAGCCTTTTGATTGTAGCTATCTTAGAGGTTTCAAACCTCACCCTAGCTTCATAAACGTTCACACGTTCTATCTGAGAGGCTTCAGACCTCACCCTGTATAAAGGATTTTCAGACAGGTCTTTGTAGAAAGTCAGGACCTTTGCCTTTTGGATCGAGCTATCTTAGAGGTTTCGAACCTCACCCTGGTTTCAGAAACGTTCACACGTTCTATCTGAGAGGCTGCGAAACCTCACCCTGCATACTTGATTTTCAGACAGGTCTTTTTAGAGGGTCAACACCTCAGCCTTTTGATTGTAGCTATCTTAGAGGTTTCAAACCTCACCCTAGCTTCATAAACGTTCACACGTTCTATCTGAGAGGCTTCAGACCTCACCCTGTATAAAGGATTTTCAGACAGGTCTTTGTAGAAAATCAGAACCTTTGCCTTTTGGATCTAGCTATCTTTGAGGTTTCGATACTCACCCTGGCTTCAGAAACGTTCACACGTTCTATCTGAGAGGCTGCAAACCTCACCCTGCATACTACATTTTCAGACAGGTCTTTTAGAGGGTCAACACCTCAGCCTTTTGATTGTAGCTATCTTAGAGGTTTCAAACCTCACCCTAGCTTCATAAACGTTCACACGTTCTATCTGAGAGGCTTCAACCTCACCCTGTATAAAGGATTTTCAGACTTGTAGAAAGTCAGGACCTTTGCCTTTTGGATGGAGCTATCTTAGAGGTTTCGAACCTCACCCTGGTTTCAGAAACGTTCACACGTTCTATCTGAGAGGCTGCAAACCTCACCCTGCATACTTGATTTTCAGACAGGTCTTTTTAGAGGGTCAACACCTCAGCCTTTTGATTGTAGCTATCTTAGAGGTTTCAAACCTCACCCTAGCTTCATAAACGTTCACACGTTCTATCTGAGAGGCTTCAGACCTCACCCTGTATAAAGGATTTTCAGACAGGTCTTTGTAGAAAGTCAGGACCTTTGCCTTTTGGATCTAGCTATCTTTGAGGTTTCGATACTCACCCTGGCTTCAGAAACGTTCACACGTTCTATCTGAGAGGCTGCAAACCTCACCCTGCATACTACATTTTCAGACAGGTCTTTTTAGAGGGTCTACACCTCAGCCTTTTGATTGTAGCTATCTTAGAGGTTTCAAACCTCACCCTAGCTTCATAAACGTTCACACGTTCTATCTGAGAGGCTTCAGACCTCACCCTGTATAAAGGATTTTCAGACAGGTCTTTGTAGAAAGTCAGGACCTTTGCCTTTTGGATCTAGCTATCTTAGAGGTTTCGAACCTCACCCTGGTTTCAGAAACGTTCACACGTTCTATCTGAGAGGCTGCAAACCTCACCCTGCATAATTGATTTTCAGACCAGGTCTTTGTAGAAAATCAGACACCTTTGCCTTTTGGATCGTAGCTATCTTTGAGGTTTCGATACCTCACCCTGGCTTCAGAAACGTTCACACGTTCTATCTGAGAGGCTGCAAACCTCACCCTGCATACTACATTTTCAGACAGGTCTTTTTAGAGGGTCAACACCTCAGCCTTTTGATTGTAGCTATCTTAGAGGTTTCAAACCTCACCCTAGCTTCATAAACGTTCACACGTTCTATCTGAGAGGCTTCAGACCTCACCCTGTATAAAGGATTTTCAGACAGGTCTTTGTAGAAAGTCAGGACCTTTGCCTTTTGGATCTAGCTATCTTTGAGGTTTCGATACCTCACCCTGGCTTCAGAAACGTTCACACGTTCTATCTGAGAGGCTGCGAAACCTCACCCTGCATACTTGATTTTCAGACAGGTCTTTTTAGAGGGTCAACACCTCAGCCTTTTGATTGTAGCTATCTTAGAGGTTTCAAACCTCACCCTGGCTTCAGAAACGTTCACACGTTCTATCTGAGAGGCTGCAAACCTCACCCTGCATACTTGATTTTCAGACAGGTCTTTTTAGAGGGTCAACACCTCAGCCTTTTGATTGTAGCTATCTTAGAGGTTTCAAACCTCACCCTAGCTTCATAAACGTTCACACGTTCTATCTGAGAGGCTTCAGACCTCACCCTGTATAAAGGATTTTCAGACAGGTCTTTGTAGAAAGTCAGGACCTTTGCCTTTTGGATCTAGCTATCTTAGAGGTTTCGAACCTCACCCTGGTTTCAGAAACGTTCACACGTTCTATCTGAGAGGCTGCGAACCTCACCCTGCATACTTGATTTTCAGACAGGTCTTTTAGAGGTCAAACCTCACCTTTTGATTGAGCTATCTTAGAGGTTTCAAACCTCACCTAGCTTCATAAACGTTCACACGTTCTATCTGAGAGGCTTCAGCCTCACTCGACTGTAGAAAGTCAGGACTTTGCCTTTTGGATCTAGCTATCTTTGAGGTTTCGATACTCACCCTGGCTTCAGAAACGTTCACACGTTCTATCTGAGAGGCTGCAAACCTCACCCTGCATACTTGATTTTCAGACAGGTCTTTTTAGAGGGTCAACACCTCAGCCTTTTGATTGTAGCTATCTTAGAGGTTTCAAACCTCACCCTAGCTTCATAAACGTTCACACGTTCTATCTGAGAGGCTTCAACCTCACCCTGTATAAAGGATTTTCAGACTTGTAGAAAGTCAGGACCTTTACCTTTTGGATGGAGCTATCTTAGAGGTTTCGAACCTCACCCTGGTTTCAGAAACGTCCACACGTTCTATCTGAGAGGCTGCAAACCTCACCCTGCATACTTGATTTTCAGACAGGTCTTTTTAGAGGGTCAACACCTCAGCCTTTTGATTGTAGCTATCTTAGAGGTTTCAAACCTCACCCTAGCTTCATAAACGTTCACACGTTCTATCTGAGAGGCTTCAGACTTCACCCTGTATAAAGGATTTTCAGACAGGTCTTTGTAGAAAATCAGAACCTTTGCCTTTTGGATCTAGCTATCTTTGGGGTTTCGATACTCACCCTGGCTTCAGAAACGTTCACACGTTCTATCTGAGAGGCTGCAAACCTCACCCTGCATACTACATTTTCAGACAGGTCTTTTTAGAGGGTCTACACCTCAGCCTTTTGATTGTAGCTATCTTAGAGGTTTCAAACCTCACCCTAGCTTCATAAACGTTCACACGTTCTATCTGAGAGGCTTCAACCTCACCCTGTATAAAGGATTTTCAGACTTGTAGAAAGTCAGGACCTTTACCTTTTGGATGGAGCTATCTTAGAGGTTTCAAACCTCACCCTAGCTTCATAAACGTTCACACGTTCTATCTGAGAGGCTTCAGACTCACCCTGTATAAAGGATTTTCAGGACAGATCTTAGAGGTTTCGAACCTCACCCTGGTTTCAGAAACGTCCACACGTTCTATCTGAGAGGCTGCAAACCTCACCCTGCATACTTGATTTTCAGACAGGTCTTTTTAGAGGGTCAACACCTCAGCCTTTTGATTGTAGCTATCTTAGAGGTTTCAAACCTCACCCTAGCTTCATAAACGTTCACACGTTCTATCTGAGAGGCTTCAGACCTCACCCTGTATAAAGGATTTTCAGACAGGTCTTTGTAGAAAGTCAGGACCTTTGCCTTTTGGATCTAGCTATCTTTGAGGTTTCGATACTCACCCTGGCTTCAGAAACGTTCACACGTTCTATCTGAGAGGCTGCAAACCTCACCCTGCATACTTGATTTTCAGACAGGTCTTTTTAGAGGGTCAACACCTCAGCCTTTTGATTGTAGCTATCTTAGAGGTTTCAAACCTCACCCTAGCTTCATAAACGTTCACACGTTCTATCTGAGAGGCTTCAGACCTCACCCTGTATAAAGGATTTTCAGACTTGTAGAAAGTCAGGACCTTTGCCTTTTGGATGGAGCTATCTTAGAGGTTTCGAACCTCACCCTGGTTTCAGAAACGTCCACACGTTCTATCTGAGAGGCTGCAAACCTCACCCTGCATACTTGATTTTCAGACAGGTCTTTTTAGAGGGTCAACACCTCAGCCTTTTGATTGTAGCTATCTTAGAGGTTTCAAACCTCACCCTAGCTTCGTAAACGTTCACACGTTCTATCTGAGAGGCTTCAGACCTCACCCTGTATAAAGGATTTTCAGACTTGTAGAAAGTCAGGACCTTTACCTTTTGGATGGAGCTATCTTAGAGGTTTCCAACCTCACCCTGGTTTCAGAAACGTCCACATGTTCTATCTGAGAGGCTGCAAACCTCACCCTGCATACTTGATTTTCAGACAGGTCTTTTTGGAGGGTCAACACCTCAGCCTTTTGATTGTAGCTATCTTAGAGGTTTCAAACCTCACCCTAGCTTCATAAACGTTCACACGTTCTATCTGAGAGGCTTCAGACTTCACCCTGTATAAAGGATTTTCAGACAGGTCTTTGTAGAAAGTCAGAACCTTTGCCTTTTGGATCTAGCTATCTTTGAGGTTTCGATACTCACCCTGGTTTCAGAAACGTTCACACGTTCTATCTGAGAGGCTGCAAACCTCACCCTGCATACTACATTTTCAGACAGGTCTTTTTAGAGGGTCTACACCTCAGCCTTTTGATTGTAGCTATCTTAGAGGTTTCAAACCTCACCCTAGCTTCATAAACGTTCACACGTTCTATCTGAGAGGCTTCAACCTCACCCTATATAAAGGATTTTCAGACTTGTAGAAAGTCAGGATCTTTGCCTTTTGGATGGAGCTATCTTAGAGGTTTCGAACCTCACCCTGGTTTCAGAAACGTTCACACGTTTTATCTGAGAGGCTGCGAACCTCACCCTGCATACTTGATTTTCAGACAGGTCTTTTTAGAGGGTCAACACCTCAGCCTTTTGATTGCAGCTATCTTAGAGGTTTCAAACCTCACCCTACCTTCATAAACGTTCACACGTTCTATCTGAGAGGCTTCAGACCTCACCCTGTATAAAGGATTTTCAGACAGGTCTTTGTAGAAAGTCAGGACCTTTGCCTTTTGGATCTAGCTATCTTTGAGGTTTCGATACTCACCCTGGCTTCAGAAACGTTCACACGTTCTATCTGAGAGGCTGCGAAACCTCACCCTGCATACTTGATTTTCAGACAGGTCTTTTTAGAGGGTCTACACCTCAGCCTTTTGATTGTAGCTATCTTAGAGGTTTCAAACCTCACCCTAGCTTCATAAACGTTCACACGTTCTATCTGAGAGGCTTCAGACCTCACCCTGTATAAAGGATTTTCAGACATGTCTTTGTAGAAAGTCAGGACCTTAACCTTTTGGATGTAGCTATCTTAGAGGTTTCAAACCTCACCCTAGCTTCATAAACGTTGACACGTTCTATCTGAGAGGCATCAGACCTCACCCTGTATAAAGTATTTTCAGACAGGTCTTTGTAGAAAGTCAGGACCTTTGCCTTTTGAATCTAGCTATCTTAGAGGTTTCGAACCTCACCCTGGTTTCAGAAACGTTCACACGTTCTATCTGAGAGGCTGCGAACCTCACCCTGCATAATTGATTTTCAGACAAGTCTTTGTAGAAAATCAGAACCTTTGCCTTTTGGATCTAGCTATCTTTGAGGTTTCGATACTCACCCTGGCTTCAGAAACGTTCACACGTTCTATCTGAGAGGCTGCAAACCTCACCCTGCATACTACATTTTCAGACAGGTCTTTTAGAGGGTCAACACCTCAGCCTTTTGATTGTAGCTATCTTAGAGGTTTCAAACCTCACCCTAGCTTCATAAACGTTCACACGTTCTATCTGAGAGGCTTCAACCTCACCCTGTATAAAGGATTTTCAGACTTGTAGAAAGTCAGGACCTTTACCTTTTGGATGGAGCTATCTTAGAGGTTTCGAACCTCACCCTGGTTTCAGAAACGTCCACACGTTCTATCTGAGAGGCTGCAAACCTCACCCTGCATACTTGATTTTCAGACAGGTCTTTTTAGAGGGTCAACACCTCAGCCTTTTGATTGTAGCTATCTTAGAGGTTTCAAACCTCACCCTAGCTTCATAAACGTTCACACGTTCTATCTGAGAGGCTTCAGACCTCACCCTGTATAAAGGATTTTCAGACAGGTCTTTGTAGAAAATCAGAACCTTTGCCTTTTGGATCTAGCTATCTTTGGGGTTTCGATACTCACCCTGGCTTCAGAAACGTTCACACGTTCTATCTGAGAGGCTGCAAACCTCACCCTGCATACTACATTTTCAGACAGGTCTTTTTAGAGGGTCTACACCTCAGCCTTTTGATTGTAGCTATCTTAGAGGTTTCAAACCTCACCCTAGCTTCATAAACGTTCACACGTTCTATCTGAGAGGCTTCAACCTCACCCTGTATAAAGGATTTTCAGACTTGTAGAAAGTCAGGACCTTTGCCTTTTGGATGGAGCTATCTTAGAGGTTTCGAACCTCACCCTGGTTTCAGAAACGTTCACACGTTCTATCTGAGAGGCTGCGAACCTCACCCTGCATACTTGATTTTCAGACAGGTCTTTTTAGAGGGTCAACACCTCAGCCTTTTGATTGTAGCTATCTTAGAGGTTTCAAACCTCACCCTAGCTTCATAAACGTTCACACGTTCTATCTGAGAGGCTTCAGACTCACCCTGTATAAAGGATTTTCAGACATGTCTTTGTAGAAAGTCAGGACCCTAACCTTTTGAATCTAGCTATCTTAGAGGTTTCAAACCTCACCCTAGCTTCATAAACGTTGACACGTTCTATCTGAGAGGCATCAGACCTCACCCTGTATAAAGTATTTTCAGACAGGTCTTTGTAGAAAGTCAGGACCTTTGCCTTTTGAATCTAGCTATCTTAGAGGTTTCGAACCTCACCCTGGTTTCAGAAACGTTCACACGTTCTATCTGAGAGGCTGCGAACCTCACCCTGCATAATTGATTTTCAGACAAGTCTTTGTAGAAAGTCAGAACCTTTGCCTTTTGGATCTAGCTATCTTTGAGGTTTCGATACTCACCCTGGCTTCAGAAACGTTCACACGTTCTATCTGAGAGGCTGCAAACCTCACCCTGCATACTACGATTTTCAGACAGGTCTTTTAGAGGGTCAACACCTCAGCCTTTTGATTGTAGCTATCTTAGAGGTTTCAAACCTCACCCTAGCTTCATAAACGTTCACACGTTCTATCTGAGAGGCTTCAACCTCACCCTGTATAAAGGATTTTCAGACTTGTAGAAAGTCAGGACCTTTACCTTTTGGATGGAGCTATCTTAGAGGTTTCGAACCTCACCCTGGTTTCAGAAACGTCCACACGTTCTATCTGAGAGGCTGCAAACCTCACCCTGCATACTTGATTTTCAGACAGGTCTTTTTAGAGGGTCAACACCTCAGCCTTTTGATTGTAGCTATCTTAGAGGTTTCAAACCTCACCCTAGCTTCATAAACGTTCACACGTTCTATCTGAGAGGCTTCAGACCTCACCCTGTATAAAGGATTTTCAGACAGGTCTTTGTAGAAAGTCAGGACCTTTGCCTTTTGGATCTAGCTATCTTTGAGGTTTCGATACTCACCCTGGCTTCAGAAACGTTCACACGTTCTATCTGAGAGGCTGCAAACCTCACCCTGCATACTACATTTTCAGACAGGTCTTTTTAGAGGGTCTACACCTCAGCCTTTTGATTGTAGCTATCTTAGAGGTTTCAAACCTCACCCTAGCTTCATAAACGTTCACACGTTCTATCTGAGAGGCTTCAACCTCACCCTGTATAAAGGATTTTCAGACTTGTAGAAAGTCAGGATCTTTGCCTTTTGGATGGAGCTATCTTAGAGGTTTCGAACCTCACCCTGGTTTCAGAAACGTTCACACGTTCTATCTGAGAGGCTGCGAACCTCACCCTGCATACTTGATTTTCAGACAGGTCTTTTTAGAGGGTCAACACCTCAGCCTTTTGATTGTAGCTATCTTAGAGGTTTCAAACCTCACCCTACCTTCATAAACGTTCACACGTTCTATCTGAGAGGCTTCAGACCTCACCCTGTATAAAGGATTTTCAGACAGGTCTTTGTAGAAAGTCAGGACCTTTGCCTTTTGGATCTAGCTATCTTTGAGGTTTCGATACTCACCCTGGCTTCAGAAACGTTCACACGTTCTATCTGAGAGGCTGCGAAACCTCACCCTGCATACTTGATTTTCAGACAGGTCTTTTTAGAGGGTCTACACCTCAGCCTTTTGATTGTAGCTATCTTAGAGGTTTCAAACCTCACCCTAGCTTCATAAACGTTCACACGTTCTATCTGAGAGGCTTCAGACCTCACCCTGTATAAATGATTTTCAGACAGGTCTTTATAGAAAGTCAGGACCTTTGCCTTTTGGATCGAGCTATCTTAGAGGTTTCGAACCTCACCCTGGTTTCAGAAACGTTCACACGTTCTATCTGAGAGGCTGCGAAACCTCACCCTGCATACTTGATTTTCAGACAGGTCTTTTTAGAGGGTCTATACCTCAGCCTTTTGATTGTAGCTATCTTAGAGGTTTCAAACCTCACCCTAGCTTCATAAACGTTCACACGTTCTATCTGAGAGGCTTCAGACCTCACCCTGTATAAAGGATTT
Source organism: Sardinella longiceps (assembly GCA_027497455.2). Taxonomy (NCBI): domain Eukaryota; kingdom Metazoa; phylum Chordata; class Actinopteri; order Clupeiformes; family Clupeidae; genus Sardinella; species Sardinella longiceps. The sequence continues at coordinate 12,736,333 of JAODXP020000025.1, forward strand.
TCAGACATGTCTTTTTAGAAAGTCAGGACCTTTGCCTTTTAGATCTAGCTATCTTAGAGGTTTCAAACCTCACCCTAGCTTCATAAACGTTCACACGTTCTATCTGAGAGGCATCAGACCTCACCCTGTATGAAGTATTTTCAGACAGGTCTTTGTAGAAAGTCAGGACCTTTGCCTTTTGGATCTAGCTATCTTAGAGGTTTCGAACCTCACCCTGGTTTCAGAAACGTTCACACGTTCTATCTGAGAGGCTGCAAACCTCACCCTGCATACTTGATTTTCAGACAGGTCTTTTTAGAGGGTCAACACCTCCGCCTTTTGATTGTAGCTATCTTAGAGGTTTCAAACCTCACCCTAGCTTCATAAACGTTCACACGTTCTATCTGAGAGGCATCAGACCTCACCCTGTATAAAGTATTTTCAGACAGGTCTTTGTAGAAAGTCAGGACCTTTGCCTTTTGGATCTAGCTATCTTAGAGGTTTCGAACCTCACCCTGGTTTCAGAAACGTTCACACGTTCTATCTGAGAGGCTGCGAACCTCACCCTGCATACTTGATTTTCAGACAGGTCTTTTTAGAGGGTCAACACCTCCGCCTTTTGATTGTAGCTATCTTAGAGGTTTCAAACCTCACCCTAGCTTCATAAACGTTCACACGTTCTATCTGAGAGGCTTCAGACCTCACCCTGTATAAATGATTTTCAGACAGGTCTTTGTAGAAAGTCAGGACCTTTGCCTTTTGGATCTAGCTATCTTTGAGGTTTCGATACTCACCCTGTCTTCAGAAACGTTCACACGTTCTATCTGAGAGGCTGCGAAACCTCACCCTGCATACTTGATTTTCAGACAGGTCTTTTTAGAGGGTCTACACCTCAGCCTTTTGATTGTAGCTATCTTAGAGGTTTCAAACCTCACCCTAGCTTCATAAACGTTCACACGTTCTATCTGAGAGGCTTCAACCTCACCCTGTATAAAGGATTTTCAGACTTGTAGAAAGTCAGGACCTTTACCTTTTGGATGGAGCTATCTTAGAGGTTTCGAACCTCACCCTGGTTTCAGAAACGTCCACACGTTCTATCTGAGAGGCTGCAAACCTCACCCTGCATACTTGATTTTCAGACAGGTCTTTTTAGAGGGTCAACACCTCAGCCTTTTGATTGTAGCTATCTTAGAGGTTTCAAATACGTTAGCTATCTTAGAGGTTTCAAACCTCACCCTAGCTTCATAAACGTTCACACGTTCTATCTGAGAGGCTTCAGACTTCACCCTGTATAAAGGATTTTCAGACAGGTCTTTGTAGAAAGTCAGGACCTTTGCCTTTTGGATCTAGCTATCTTTGAGGTTTCGATACTCACCCTGGCTTCAGAAACGTTCACACGTTCTATCTGAGAGGCTGCAAACCTCACCCTGCATACTACATTTTCAGACAGGTCTTTTTAGAGGGTCAACACCTCAGCCTTTTGATTGTAGCTATCTTAGAGGTTTCAAACCTCACCCTAGCTTCATAAACGTTCACACGTTCTATCTGAGAGGCTTCAACCTCACCCTGTATAAAGGATTTTCAGACTTGTAGAAAGTCAGGACCTTTACCTTTTGGATGGAGCTATCTTAGAGGTTTCGAACCTCACCCTGGTTTCAGAAACGTCCACACGTTCTATCTGAGAGGCTGCAAACCTCACCCTGCATACTTGATTTTCAGACAGGTCTTTTTAGAGGGTCAACACCTCAGCCTTTTGATTGTAGCTATCTTAGAGGTTTCAAACCTCACCCTAGCTTCGTAAACGTTCACACGTTCTATCTGAGAGGCTTCAACCTCACCCTGTATAAAGGATTTTCAGACTTGTAGAAAGTCAGGACCTTTACCTTTTGGATGGAGCTATCTTAGAGGTTTCCAACCTCACCCTGGTTTCAGAAACGTCCACATGTTCTATCTGAGAGGCTGCAAACCTCACCCTGCATACTTGATTTTCAGACAGGTCTTTTTGGAGGGTCAACACCTCAGCCTTTTGATTGTAGCTATCTTAGAGGTTTCAAACCTCACCCTAGCTTCATAAACGTTCACACGTTCTATTTGAGAGGCTTCAGACTTCACCCTGTATAAAGGATTTTCAGACAGGTCTTCGTAGAAAATCAGAACTTTTGCCTTTTGGATCTAGCTATCTTTGGGGTTTCGATACTCACCCTGGTTTCAGAAACGTTCACACGTTCTATCTGAGAGGCTGCAAACCTCACCCAGCATACTACATTTTCAGACAGGTCTTTTTAGAGGGTCTACACCTCAGCCTTTTGATTGTAGCTATCTTAGAGGTTTCAAACCTCACCCTAGCTTCATAAACGTTCACACGTTCTATCTGAGAGGCTTCAACCTCACCCTATATAAAGGATTTTCAGACTTGTAGAAAGTCAGGATCTTTGCCTTTTGGATGGAGCTATCTTAGAGGTTTCGAACCTCACCCTGGTTTCAGAAACGTTCACACGTTCTATCTGAGAGGCTGCGAACCTCACCCTGCATACTTGATTTTCAGACAGGTCTTTTTAGAGGGTCAACACCTCAGCCTTTTGATTGTAGCTATCTTAGAGGTTTCAAACCTCACCCTAGCTTCATAAACGTTCACACGTTCTATCTGAGAGGCTTCAGACCTCACCCTGTATAAAGGATTTTCAGACAGGTCTTTGTAGAAAGTCAGGACCTTTGCCTTTTGGATCTAGCTATCTTTGAGGTTTCGATACTCACCCTGGCTTCAGAAACGTTCACACGTTCTATCTGAGAGGCATCAGACCTCACCCTGTATAAAGTATTTTCAGACAGGTCTTTGTAGAAAGTCAGGACCTTTGCCTTTTGGATCTAGCTATCTTAGAGGTTTCGAACCTCACCCTGGTTTCAGAAACGTTCACACGTTCTATCTGAGAGGCTGCGACACCTGCAGCTTGCAGAAACTGTTCACACGTTCTATCTGAGAGGCTGCAAACCTCACCCTGCATACTACATTTTCAGACAGGTCTTTTAGAGGGTCAACACCTCAGCCTTTTGATTGTAGCTATCTTAGAGGTTTCAAACCTCACCCTAGCTTCATAAACGTTCACACGTTCTATCTGAGAGGCTTCAGACCTCACCCTGTATAAAGGATTTTCAGACAGGTCTTTGTAGAAAGTCAGGACCTTTACCTTTTGGATGGAGCTATCTTAGAGGTTTCGAACCTCACCCTGGTTTCAGAAACGTTCACACGTTCTATCTGAGAGGCTGCAAACCTCACCCTGCATACTTGATTTTCAGACAGGTCTTTTTAGAGGGTCAACACCTCAGCCTTTTGATTGTAGCTATCTTAGAGGTTTCAAACCTCACCCTAGCTTCATAAACGTTCACACATTCTATTTGAGAGGCTTCAGACTTCACCCTGTATAAAGGATTTTCAGACAGGTCTTCGTAGAAAATCAGAACCTTTGCCTTTTGGATCTAGCTATCTTTGGGGTTTCGATACTCACCCTGGCTTCAGAAACGTTCACACGTTCTATCTGAGAGGCTGCAAACCTCACCCAGCATACTACATTTTCAGACAGGTCTTTTTAGAGGGTCTACACCTCAGCCTTTTGATTGTAGCTATCTTAGAGGTTTCAAACCTCACCCTAGCTTCATAAACGTTCACACGTTCTATCTGAGAGGCTTCAACCTCACCCTGTATAAAGGATTTTCAGACTTGTAGAAAGTCAGGACCTTTGCCTTTTGGATGGAGCTATCTTAGAGGTTTCGAACCTCACCCTGGTTTCAGAAACGTTCACACGTTCTATCTGAGAGGCTGCAAACCTCACCCTGCATACTTGATTTTCAGACAGGTCTTTTTAGAGGGTCAACACCTCAGCCTTTTGATTGTAGCTATCTTAGAGGTTTCAAACCTCACCCTACCTTCATAAACGTTCACACGTTCTATCTGAGAGGCTTCAGACCTCACCCTGTATAAAGGATTTTCAGACATGTCTTTGTAGAAAGTCAGGACCCTAACCTTTTGAATCTAGCTATCTTAGAGGTTTCAAACCTCACCCTAGCTTCATAAACGTTGACACGTTCTATCTGAGAGGCTTCAGACCTCACCCTGTATAAAGGATTTTCAGACAGGTCTTTGTAGAAAGTCAGGACCTTTGCCTTTTGAATCTAGCTATCTTAGAGGTTTCGAACCTCACCCTGGTTTCAGAAACGTTCACACGTTCTATCTGAGAGGCTGCGAACCTCACCCTGTCATAATTGATTTTCAGACAAGTCTTTATAGAAAGTCAGAACCTTTGCCTTTTGGATCTAGCTATCTTTGAGGTTTCGATACCTCACCCTGGCTTCAGAAACGTTCACACGTTCTATCTGAGAGGCTGCAAACCTCACCCTGCATACTATGATTTTCAGACAGGTCTTTTTAGAGGGTCAACACCTCAGCCTTTTGATTGTAGCTATCTTAGAGGTTTCAAACCTCACCCTAGCTTCATAAACGTTCACACGTTCTATCTGAGAGGCTTCAACCTCACCCTGTATAAAGGATTTTCAGACTTGTAGAAAGTCAGGACCTTTACCTTTTGGATGGAGCTATCTTAGAGGTTTCGAACCTCACCCTGGTTTCAGAAACGTCCACACGTTCTATCTGAGAGGCTGCAAACCTCACCCTGCATACTTGATTTTCAGACAGGTCTTTTTAGAGGGTCAACACCTCAGCCTTTTGATTGTAGCTATCTTAGAGGTTTCAAACCTCACCCTAGCTTCATAAACGTTCACACGTTCTATCTGAGAGGCTTCAGACCTCACCCTGTATAAAGGATTTTCAGACAGGTCTTTGTAGAAAGTCAGGACCTTTGCCTTTTGGATCTAGCTATCTTTGAGGTTTCGATACTCACCCTGGCTTCAGAAACGTTCACACGTTCTATCTGAGAGGCTGCAAACCTCACCCTGCATACTACGATTTTCAGACAGGTCTTTTTAGAGGGTCTACACCTCAGCCTTTTGATTGTAGCTATCTTAGAGGTTTCAAACCTCACCCTAGCTTCATAAACGTTCACACGTTCTATCTGAGAGGCTTCAACCTCACCCTGTATAAAGGATTTTCAGACTTGTAGAAAGTCAGGATCTTTGCCTTTTGGATGGAGCTATCTTAGAGGTTTCGAACCTCACCCTGGTTTCAGAAACGTTCACACGTTCTATCTGAGAGGCTGCGAACCTCACCCTGCATACTTGATTTTCAGACAGGTCTTTTTAGAGGGTCAACACCTCAGCCTTTTGATTGTAGCTATCTTAGAGGTTTCAAACCTCACCCTAGCTTCATAAACGTTCACACGTTCTATCTGAGAGGCTTCAGACCTCACCCTGTATAAAGGATTTTCAGACAGGTCTTTGTAGAAAGTCAGGACCTTTGCCTTTTGGATCTAGCTATCTTTGAGGTTTCGATACTCACCCTGGCTTCAGAAACGTTCACACGTTCTATCTGAGAGGCTGCGAAACCTCACCCTGCATACTTGATTTTCAGACAGGTCTTTTTAGAGGGTCTACACCTCAGCCTTTTGATTGTAGCTATCTTAGAGGTTTCAAACCTCACCCTAGCTTCATAAACGTTCACACGTTCTATCTGAGAGGCTTCAGACCTCACCCTGTATAAAGGATTTTCAGACAGGTCTTTGTAGAAAGTCAGGACCTTTGCCTTTTGGATCGAGCTATCTTAGAGGTTTCGAACCTCACCCTGGTTTCAGAAACGTTCACACGTTCTATCTGAGAGGCTGCGAAACCTCACCCTGCATACTTGATTTTCAGACAGGTCTTTTTAGAGGGTCTACACCTCAGCCTTTTGATTGTAGCTATCTTAGAGGTTTCAAACCTCACCCTAGCTTCATAAACGTTCACACGTTCTATCTGAGAGGCTTCAGACCTCACCCTGTATAAAGGATTTTCAGACATGTCTTTTTAGAAAGTCAGGACCTTTGCCTTTTGGATCTAGCTATCTTAGAGGTTTCAAACCTCACCCTAGCTTCATAAACGTTCACACGTTCTATCTGAGAGGCTTCAGACCTCACCCTGTATAAAGGATTTTCAGACAGGTCTTTGTAGAAAGTCAGGACCTTTGCCTTTTGGATCTAGCTATCTTAGAGGTTTCGAACCTCACCCTGGTTTCAGAAACGTCCACACGTTCTATCTGAGAGGCTGCAAACCTCACCCTGCATACTTGATTTTCAGACAGGTCTTTTTAGAGGGTCAACACCTCAGCCTTTTGATTGTAGCTATCTTAGAGGTTTCAAACCTCACCCTAGCTTCATAAACGTTCACACGTTCTATCTGAGAGGCTTCAGACCTCACCCTGTATAAAGGATTTTCAGACAGGTCTTTGTAGAAAGTCAGGACCTTTGCCTTTTGGATCGAGCTATCTTAGAGGTTTCGAACCTCACCCTGGTTTCAGAAACGTTCACACGTTCTATCTGAGAGGCTGCGAACCTCACCCTGCATACTTGATTTTCAGACAGGTCTTTTTAGAGGGTCAACACCTCAGCCTTTTGATTGTAGCTATCTTAGAGGTTTCAAACCTCACCCTAGCTTCATAAACGTTCACACGTTCTATCTGAGAGGCTTCAGACCTCACCCTGTATAAAGGATTTTCAGACAGGTCTTTGTAGAAAGTCAGGACCTTTGCCTTTTGGATCTAGCTATCTTTGAGGTTTCGATACTCACCCTGGCTTCAGAAACGTTCACACGTTCTATCTGAGAGGCTGCGAAACCTCACCCTGCATACTTGATTTTCAGACAGGTCTTTTTAGAGGGTCTACACCTCAGCCTTTTGATTGTAGCTATCTTAGAGGTTTCAAACCTCACCCTAGCTTCATAAACGTTCACACGTTCTATCTGAGAGGCTTCAGACCTCACCCTGTATAAAGGATTTTCAGACAGGTCTTTGTAGAAAGTCAGGACCTTTGCCTTTTGGATCGAGCTATCTTAGAGGTTTCGAACCTCACCCTGGTTTCAGAAACGTTCACACGTTCTATCTGAGAGGCTGCAAACCTCACCCTGCATACTTGATTTTCAGACAGGTCTTTTTAGAGGGTCAACACCTCAGCCTTTTGATTGTAGCTATCTTAGAGGTTTCAAACCTCACCCTAGCTTCATAAACGTTCACACGTTCTATCTGAGAGGCTTCAGACCTCACCCTGTATAAAGGATTTTCAGACAGGTCTTTGTAGAAAGTCAGGACCTTTGCCTTTTGGATCTAGCTATCTTAGAGGTTTCGATACCTCACCCTGGCTTCAGAAACGTTCACACGTTCTATCTGAGAGGCTGCAAACCTCACCCTGCATACTTGATTTTCAGACAGGTCTTTTTAGAGGGTCAACACCTCAGCCTTTTGATTGTAGCTATCTTAGAGGTTTCAAACCTCACCCTAGCTTCATAAACGTTCACACGTTCTATCTGAGAGGCTTCAGACCTCACCCTGTATAAAGGATTTTCAGACAGGTCTTTGTAGAAAGTCAGGACCTTTGCCTTTTGGATCGAGCTATCTTAGAGGTTTCGAACCTCACCCTGGCTTCAGAAACGTTCACACGTTCTATCTGAGAGGCTGCGAAACCTCACCCTGCATACTTGATTTTCAGACAGGTCTTTTTAGAGGGTCTACACCTCAGCCTTTTGATTGTAGCTATCTTAGAGGTTTCAAACCTCACCCTAGCTTCATAAACGTTCACACGTTCTATCTGAGAGGCTTCAGACCTCACCCTGTATAAAGGATTTTCAGACATGTCTTTTTAGAAAGTCAGGACCTTTGCCTTTTGGATCTAGCTATCTTAGAGGTTTCAAACCTCACCCTAGCTTCATAAACGTTCACACGTTCTATCTGAGAGGCATCAGACCTCACCCTGTATGAAGTATTTTCAGACAGGTCTTTGTAGAAAGTCAGGACCTTTGCCTTTTGGATCTAGCTATCTTAGAGGTTTCGAACCTCACCCTGGTTTCAGAAACGTTCACACGTTCTATCTGAGAGGCTGCAAACCTCACCCTGCATACTTGATTTTCAGACAGGTCTTTTTAGAGGGTCAACACCTCAGCCTTTTGATTGTAGCTATCTTAGAGGTTTCAAACCTCACCCTAGCTTCATAAACGTTCACACGTTCTATCTGAGAGGCTTCAGACCTCACCCTGTATAAAGGATTTTCAGACAGGTCTTTGTAGAAAGTCAGGACCTTTGCCTTTTGGATCTAGCTATCTTAGAGGTTTCGATACCTCACCCTGGCTTCAGAAACGTTCACACGTTCTATCTGAGAGGCTGCGAAACCTCACCCTGCATACTTGATTTTCAGACAGGTCTTTTTAGAGGGTCTACACCTCAGCCTTTTGATTGTAGCTATCTTAGAGGTTTCAAACCTCACCCTAGCTTCATAAACGTTCACACGTTCTATCTGAGAGGCTTCAACCTCACCCTGTATAAAGGATTTTCAGACTTGTAGAAAGTCAGGACCTTTGCCTTTTGGATGGAGCTATCTTAGAGGTTTCGAACCTCACCCTGGTTTCAGAAACGTTCACACGTTCTATCTGAGAGGCTGCGAACCTCACCCTGCATACTTGATTTTCAGACAGGTCTTTTTAGAGGGTCAACACCTCAGCCTTTTGATTGTAGCTATCTTAGAGGTTTCAAACCTCACCCTAGCTTCATAAACGTTCACACGTTCTATCTGAGAGGCTTCAGACCTCACCCTGTATAAAGGATTTTCAGACAGGTCTTTGTAGAAAGTCAGGACCTTTGCCTTTTGGATCTAGCTATCTTTGAGGTTTCGATACTCACCCTGGCTTCAGAAACGTTCACACGTTCTATCTGAGAGGCTGCGAAACCTCACCCTGCATACTTGATTTTCAGACAGGTCTTTTTAGAGGGTCTACACCTCAGCCTTTTGATTGTAGCTATCTTAGAGGTTTCAAACCTCACCCTAGCTTCATAAACGTTCACACGTTCTATCTGAGAGGCTTCAGACCTCACCCTGTATAAAGGATTTTCAGACAGGTCTTTGTAGAAAGTCAGGACCTTTGCCTTTTGGATCTAGCTATCTTAGAGGTTTCGATACCTCACCCTGGCTTCAGAAACGTTCACACGTTCTATCTGAGAGGCTGCGAAACCTCACCCTGCATACTTGATTTTCAGACAGGTCTTTTTAGAGGGTCTACACCTCAGCCTTTTGATTGTAGCTATCTTAGAGGTTTCAAACCTCACCCTAGCTTCATAAACGTTCACACGTTCTATCTGAGAGGCTTCAGACCTCACCCTGTATAAAGGATTTTCAGACAGGTCTTTGTAGAAAGTCAGGACCTTTGCCTTTTGGATCTAGCTATCTTAGAGGTTTCGAACCTCACCCTGGTTTCAGAAACGTTCACACGTTCTATCTGAGAGGCTGCAAACCTCACCCTGCATACTTGATTTTCAGACAGGTCTTTTTAGAGGGTCAACACCTCAGCCTTTTGATTGTAGCTATCTTAGAGGTTTCAAACCTCACCCTAGCTTCATAAACGTTCACACGTTCTATCTGAGAGGCTTCAGACCTCACCCTGTATAAAGGATTTTCAGACAGGTCTTTGTAGAAAGTCAGGACCTTTGCCTTTTGGATCTAGCTATCTTAGAGGTTTCGAACCTCACCCTGGTTTCAGAAACGTTCACACGTTCTATCTGAGAGGCTGCGAACCTCACCCTGCATACTTGATTTTCAGACAGGTCTTTTTAGAGGGTCAACACCTCAGCCTTTTGATTGTAGCTATCTTAGAGGTTTCAAACCTCACCCTAGCTTCATAAACGTTCACACGTTCTATCTGAGAGGCTTCAGACCTCACCCTGTATAAAGGATTTTCAGACAGGTCTTTTTTGGATCTAGCTATCTTAGAGGTTTCGAACCTCACCCTGGTTTTAGAAACGTTCACTCGTTCTATCTGAGAGGCTGCAAACCTCACCCTGCATACTTGATTTTCAGACAGGTCTTTTTAGAGGATAAACACCTTAGCCGTTTGATGGTAACTATCTTAAAGGTTTCGAACCTCACCCTGGCATCAGAAACGTTCACACGTTCTATCTGAGAGGCTGCGAACCTCACCCTGCACAAATGGTTTTCAAACAGGTCTTTCTAGGGAGTCCACACTTCAGCCTATTGGATCTAGCTATCTTAGAAGTTTCAAACCTCACCCTAGCTTCATAAACGTTCACATGTTCTATCTGAGAGGCTTCAGACCTCACCCTGTATAAAGGATTTTCAGACAGGTCTTTTTAGAGGGTCAACACCTCAGCTTTTTGATTGTAGCTATCTTAGAGGTTTCAAACCTCACCCTAGCTTCATAAACATTCACACGTTCTATCTGAGAGGCTTCAGACCTCACCCTGTATAAAGGATTCTCAGACAGGTCTTTGTAGAAAGTCAGGACCTTTGCCTTTTGGATCTAGCTATCTTAGAGGTTTCGAACCTCACCCTGGCTTCAGAAACGTTCACACGTTCTATCTGATAGGCTGCAAACCTCACCCTGCATACTTGATTTTCAGACAGGTCTTTTTAGAAGGTCAACACCTCAGCCTTTTGATTGTAGCTATCTTAGAGGTTTCAAACCTCACCCTAGCTTCATAAACGTTCACACGTTCTATCTGAGAGGCTTCAGACCTCACCCTGTATAAAGGATTTTCAGACAGGTCTTTGTAGAAAGTCAGGACCTTTGCCTTTTGATTGTAGCTATCTTAGAGGTTTCGAACCTCACCCTGGCATCAGAAACGTTCACGCTTTCTATCTGAGAGGCTGCGAACCTCACCCTGCAAATGATTTTCAGACAGGTCTTTCTCGAGGGTCCACACCTCAGCCTTTTGGATCTAGCTATCTTAGAGGTTTCAAACCTCACCCTAGCTTCATAAACGTTCACACGTTCTATCTGAGAGGCTTCAGACCTCACCCTGTATAAAGGATTTTCAGACAGGTCTTTGTAGAAAGTCAGGACCTTTGCCTTTTGGATCGAGCTATCTTAGAGGTTTCGAACCTCACCCTGGCTTCAGAAACGTTCACACGTTCTATCTGAGAGGCTGCAAACCTCACCCTGCATACTTGATTTTCAGACAGGTCTTTTTAGAGGGTCAACACCTCAGCCTTTTGATTGTAGCTATCTTAGAGGTTTCGAACCTCACCCTGGCTTCAGAAACGTTCACACGTTCTATCTGAGAGGCTGCAAACCTCACCCTGCAAATGATTTTCAAAAAGGTCTTTCTCGATGGTCCACACCTCAGCCTGTTGGATCCAGCTATCTTAGAAGTTATAAACCTCACCCTAGCTTCATAAACGTTCACACATTCTATCTGAGAGGCTTCAGACCTCACCCTGTATAAAAGATTTTCTGAAAGGTATTTGTAGAAAGTCAGGACCTTTGCCTTTTGGATCTCACTATCTTAGAGGTTTCGAACCTCACCTATCTTAAAGGTTTTGAACCTCACCCTGGCATCAGAAACTTTCATAAAATCTATCTGAGAGGCTGCAGACCTCACCCTGTATAAAGTATTTTCAGACAGGTCTTTTTAGAGGGTCAACACCTCAGCCTTTTGATTGTAGCTATCTTAGAGGTTTCAAACCTCACCCTAGCTTCATAAACGTTCACACGTTCTATCTGAGAGGCTTCAGACCTCACCCTGTATAAAGGATTTTCAGACAGGTCTTTGTAGAAAGTCAGGACCTTTGCCTTTTGGATCGTAGCTATCTTAGAGGTTTCGAACCTCACCCTGGCTTCAGAAACGTTCACACGTTCTATCTGAGAGGCTGCAGACCTCACCCTGCATAAATGATTTTCAGACAGGTCTTTGTAGAGGGTCAACACCTCAGCCTTTTGATTGTAGCTATCTTAGAGGTTTCGAACCTCACCCTGGCTTCATAAACGTTCACACGTTCTATCTGAGAGGCTGCAAACCTCACCCTGCATAAAGGATTTTCAGACAGGTCTTTTTAGAAGGTCAACACCTCAGCCTGTTGGATCTAGCTATCTTAGAGGTTTCAAACCTCACCCTGGCTTCATAAACGTTCACACGTTCTATCTGAGAGGCTTCAGACCTCACCCTGTATAAAAGATTTTCTGAAAGGTATTTGTAGAAAGTCAGGACCTTTGCCTTTTGGATCTCACTATCTTAGAGGTTTCGAACCTCACCTATCTTAAAGGTTTTGAACCTCACCCTGGCATCAGAAACTTTCATAAAATCTATCTGAGAGGCTTCAGACCTCACCTTCCATAAAGGATTTTCAGACAGGTCTCTTTAGAGGGTCAACACCTCAATCAATTAGTCCTAGCTATCTTAGAGGTTTTGAACCTCACCCTATCTTTAGAAACGTTCATACGTTCTATTTGAGAGCCTGTAAACCTCTTCCTACATAAATGATTTTCAGACAGGTCTTTGTAGAGGGTCAAGTCCTTTACCTTTTGATTGTAGCTATGTTTGAGGTTTCAAACCTCACCCTGGCATCAGAAACGTTCACATGTTCCATCTGAGAGGCTGCAAACCTCACCCTGTATAAAGGATTTTCAGACAGGTCATTTTAGAGGGTCCACACCTCAGTTAATTGGATCTAGCTATTTTACAGGTTTTGAACCTCACCATGGCTTCAAAACAGTCACACTTTCTATCTGAGAGGCTGCAAACCTCACCCAGCATAACAGATTTTCGAGGGTGAACACCTCAGCCTGTTGGTTCTAGCTATCTTGCAGGTTTCAAACGTCACCCTGGCATCTGAAACGTTCACATATTCTTAATGAGAGGCTGCAAACCTCAACCTGCATAAAGGACTTTCAGACAGGTGCTTTGAGAGTGTACACCAACCTTGTTTTAGCTATCTTAGCTTAGCTTAGCTATTTTAGAAGTTTCAACCATCACCACTAAGGAATCTTCAGAAACGTTTCACAGGCTTCATGTCTGTCTAAACTAAGTTGAATCTGGCTATCTTAGAGATGTTGAACCACACCTAATCCATAACTAACCATATTATCTAATACCACTGTATTATTACTCCTAGATATCTACCTGTATCTAAATACACACACACACACACACACACACACACACACACACACACACAATAGAGGACACAGAAATGTCCACTAATACACTGACAAAGGTTTCTAAGATATCAGATGTGTTACTCTAGCAAAGGTGAGGTTTGCAGCATCTCAGCTGCAACTACTGGAACACATAGGAGATTTAGGAGATATTGTATTTGCAAGAATATTTCATATAAACTGTAGGATTTTTAGTCACATCAAGTTTACAAACCAGAATTTCGTTTTGTACCTCAAAGAGTGCAGTCTGAAAACCCCTAAACCTTGGGTGAGCATTTCAATGGCCAGAATCTATTGATCTGCAATCTAAGGCATTCATGTAGTTTAGTCTGTGAGTAGTTAAGTAATAAAAAGTTTGAGTTTATAGGCAAACCTTACCTGTTGCCTTTGGATTACCCTGTATGTCCAACTGCATACTTTAAACTGCCATTTAGTCATCTGTGTTACAATTTAATACAGGTGCTATTTTGCATGTATAAAAATGTGATTCGATTTTTACCTTATAATCCTGTCCCTCTGTTCTGATGACGTCAGTGCTGCAGTTCAGTGGATTTCTACCTACTCTTACCTGACAGTTACACTTCAATTCACAGATGATGAACCCCTTTCTACCACCCACTTTCTCTGTCTTCTAGCAGCCACAGCTTTGGTCTTCATCTAATTAGTTGCAATGCAACTTTAAAGGTGTGCTATGGCGTTGTCATTTTCGAATGTAGCAGTCAGACTTGATGCAACTGGTGTGTTTGTGTGTGGTGTGTGTGTGTGTGTGTGGTTGAGGGGGGGGGGGGGGTGCATTATAGCGTCTAGTCTCTAGCGGACTGTTCTGTGTGTCCCTATGCTCTCTCTCTCTCTCTCTCTCTGTGTGTGTGTGTGTGTGTGTGCATGTGCTTGCGTGAATTTATGTGTGTTAGTAATAAAATGTATGTTTTTTATATTGGGTTTTGATTGGGGGGAGGTGTCTTGTTTGTCCAATCAGATCTTATTGCTAAGCTGCAGTCCTATTTGGGCCCTACAATTATTTGAGAGCTGTGTTCTATCCACATTCCTCTTTTTTTAGTACCTCCTGATTACCTCCTGAAGTAGGGTGTGCATAGACATCTAACTTTAAGTTAGAAGGTAATTTTTGCATGTATGAAATGAGTGAGAATAATATATGCAGTTTTACCTTATAATCCTGTTCCTCTGTCCTGATAAGTTCAGCGCTGCAGCTGAGTGGATTTCTACCTGAACTTACCTGACAGTTGAACTTGATTTAAAGATGAAGGACCATTTTCTACTTCCCACTTTCTCTGTCTTTCTGTCCTCCCTTAATTAAATTTATTCTCTCAGTTTTGATTACAAGAATGACAAAACTTTAAATGCCACTGGCCCACTAATTGCTATACTAGGAAACCCCTGTCATATCCTCACAGGTCTTGCAGAGAGTACACATTTTATTTACACACATTCCTCTCTTGCAGTGTAGTTTAAACACAGCACTTAATTTTTGACATGCTATTGACTGTTCTTAAACCTTTGATTATCTCCTTAATTAGATTATAGGATACATAGTCACTTAACATGATATGTGCAAGTGATCATCTGAAAGCTCTCTTACCTTATTTCACCACATCACTTTTTGGTGTAGCGGATCTCTTCAGTGAACGATGGGTATTGTCAGGAAGTTATTCTGAATTATTCCAATGAATGGTACAATGTGTAATACTAATTGCAATGTAATAACAAATAAGGCCTGAGCCTTTCTCACCCCCTCTCTCCCCACTGCAGTATCTAAAGTGACAGAGGAGACAATCTTTTGTTACTGTAAACAGTCTCCTTAGCAACCATTCCATAGAATTATGACATACAGTTTATAGAATTCTGTTGACATTTAGCTCCACCTGAATGTGATTGGATGGTTGTTTAGGTATGATGTCACATAAAGGAGAACACAAGGGTTGCTGGGAATCTGTCCTACTTGTTGAAAGATTTCTATGGCTCTGATAGGTCCTATATTTAGTTTTCTATGCTGATATTTGTTTTTACAGATTTCTCACATTTTTGACTAATTATAATGCCTGGTAAGATCTACAGAAAAAAAAAAATACAATTACCGGGTAGGCTACACGTTATTCCTGTCCTGTGTTAAAGGTGCCCCGCCACACAAAGCCGTTTTTACCTGTTGCTTTTGGTATAGAATAGTTCTATATGACCTCAAGTTACACAGTGCATGTGAAAATGTAATACTGTCTTCGCTATAGGCAATAGCCCATTAAAAGAAATATGCAAAGAAATTAGGTCAGTTTGAATCCATGGTCAGTGCTACGTAGTATAGACAACGTTACAGCCATTGGCTGACTGAGGAGAATTATCGCCCAATCCATGCTCTCCTGTATTTGACTAAAGCCCGCCCCTTGAAATACTCGCGAAAAAGAAGGAATATCCATGAAATGGTAACAGGCAACTTGTCAACTTGGCGAATTCAACAGTCTTGGTAAGTGTAATCTGACTGTGGATGTAGGCTAACAGTCGGCTACTCTTGCAATAAGTAGGCTATCTGATTATGTTGGCTACTGTGACATCCTGACTATGTAGTAAGCTTACCTTTGCAAAGTGGCCGTTTACAATCTGCAAGCTAGGTTGGTGCAGATATCCTCTTTCTCGGTTTCATGATAATATTCCAAGTTTTTTTTTCCGTACCTCGCAATTCGCAAGTAAAACTAATGTAAATATTCGTCCATGTGCTTTACAACGTCGAGCTTCAGCAGCGAATCAGAGCGCAGCCCATTGTAACAGTGGGAAAAAAACCGGAAGAACCGCATGAAATTTTCGAAGGCTATTCCTACAGGCTGCAAACGATCTCATTACGGTCTCCTTGGACCGTTCTCAGTCCAAGTGAAGTCACATACCCTATTTGTAGACCTCAAAGAACAATTTAAATACCCTGTAGTGGTGTGGCATGGCACCTTTAAAGTGTGATTCCCCACTGCTGACTCACACTGACTTCACATACATTCACTCATGACACATCTTACCTCTGGACTGGCTTTGCACTCATTCAGTCCTCAACACTCAATCCTGAACACATCTTAACACAGTGCACCTTGCACACACAAACACACACCTGACTTTTTCTCACTTCTTACACATACTGTACATGCACCTGACTTTTTCCCACTTCTCCCATCTCTATTGGATCTATTTGTTTGTTTGTTTGTTTGATTGATTGTTTGTTTGTTTAATCTCTTGTTCTAATCTATTTACCTTAGACCTGGTTGCGCTGCCCTCTGTTAAGCACACTCATTCAATCCTCCACACTTATGAACACATCCATAACCACACTGCACCACAAGTGCTCTACCATTTGAAGGCTCTCAGCCCATTGCCTAGAATGTTGAGTTTAACTCAGCTATACATCTGACTGGGTTTTGGGGTAGGGCGGAGACCGCTATCTGCGTCTAGTCTCTAGGACTGTTCAATGTGTCCCTATGTTCTCTCTCTCTCTCTCTCTCTCTCTCTCTCTCTCTCTCTCTCTCTCTCTCTCTCTCCCTCTCTCTCTCAATTCAATTCAATTCAAGCAAGCTTTATTGGCATGACAAATATTTTTGCATTGCCAAAGCAGAACATGTAAAGTTTACATGCAAAGTACAATGAATAAAGGGGGTACAATGAATACAAAACATATACATATACATTCTAGGTTGTCAAATAACAGACACTGATTGTGTGTGTGTGTGTGTGTGTGTGTGTGTGTGTGTGTGTGTGTGTGTGTGTGTGTGTGTGTGTGTGTGTGTGTGTGTGTGTGTGTGTGTGTGTGTGTGTGTGTGTGTGTGTGTGTACATGCATGTGCGACAGAGTTGTATCTCTCGCACATGCATGTATGTGGGACACGTCTTTGAATATGAGAGTTTGTGTGCATACATTGTTTAACTGGTACCTAGCCACTGTCCCTTGTCTTGTGGCACTCATAAATTAGATGAGTCTAGCAGCAAGAGCTGCTGTCTGACCCTGCTGTCCAAGTAAGACAGAGAGTACTTCTTGTTCACTTAAATTTTGGAATCCAAGAATTAGGGTTGTAAATTTTTCAAAATAAATATGCCGAATGTCTTTGTATTTCTCGCAGTGAAGTAGAAAGTGCACCTCTGTCTCGACCTCACCTGTCGTGCAGTGACCACAAACCCTTTGCTCTCTTGGCAACCAAGACTTTTTAAGTCGGCCCCTTTCAATGGCAAGGTTGTGGTCACTGAGTCTGTATTTGGTTAGGATCTGTCTCTGCTTTGTGTCTCTGACAGTAAAGAGATATTCCTCCAATTTGTATTCATATTTTATGGTTCGATAACATTCTAATTTGCTTTGAGATTTTGTTTCATTGTGCCAATGTTCCAAATATTTTTCTTTACATTCTTTGGTGATTTGGTTAATATTTAATTTGAAAGCAGTGCTTGCATGAGAGGAGTTGTTAGTATTTGTTAGGGGGGTATTAGTCTCTCTCTCTCTCTCTCTCTCTCTCTCTCTCTCTCTCTCTCTCTCTCTCTCTCTCTCTCTCTGTGTGTGTGTGTGTGTGTGTGTGTGTGTGTGTGTGTGTGTGTGTGTGTGTGTGTTTTATATTGGGTTTTGATTGGGAGAAGGTGTTTGGGTTGTCCAATCAGAGAATTAGTTATTAGTTATTAATCAGGGGTGTGACTGTTCAGTTATATAACAAGATCAATTACTTTGCAGTAGTCAGAAATGAGAAAAATGAATTGTGTTGTAGAGTTGTTGAGTGAGATGTGAGTTGTTGAGTAGTTATACATTTTGTAATTGAAATTCGTTGTTTTTGTTGATTACCCTTTACCTTTCTTCAACTCGCCATTAAATTGCCATTTAATCACCTACATTTTTGCACATACAAAAATATTACATAAGGTAATATATGCAGTTTTACCTTATAATCCTGATCCATTGTCCTGATGAGATCAGCGCTGCAGTTCAGTGGATTTCTACCTGCACTTACCTGACAGTTGCCCTTGATTTAAAGATGGAGAACCCTTTCCAATTTCTCTCTCGGTCTGTCTTCCCTTAATTAAATTCAATACAATTAATTTGATTTTAGTTTTTAATGCAAATTTAAAGGTTTTATGTGCCATTATAATTCTCTGTGTTAATTACTAGAATGACAAGGCATCCAGTTTTTAACTGGCACTTGCCAGATCATTGCTAAACAAGGAAGCTCCAATCATATTCCCCACACCAGGCCCTGTAATCATTAGAGGGCTGTGTTTTACCCACATTCTTCTCTTGGTTTAAACATAGAGCTTGATTCATTGCTGACATGCCATTTATTTGTTCTTAAACTTTTGATTATCTCATCAAGCAGGTTATACTTAGTCATTGAACTTTATGTGCAAATGTTCTATCGTCTTACCTTATTTCACCACATCAGTTTTTGGTGTAGTGGATCTCTTCAGTGAACGACGGGCATTGTCAAGGAGGTATTCTGTAATAAATTTTACAGTGGTAATGCAATACCAATGGCAATGTAATAACCAATAAGGCCTGAGTCTGTGTAACCTCTCTCCCCACTGCAGTATCTAAAAAGTGACACAGGAGAGAATCTTTTGTTACTATAAACAGTCTCCTTAGCAACCATTCTATAGAATTATGACATATAGATATGATGTCACAAAGGAGAACACAGGGGTCACAGGGAATCTGTCCTATCAGTTTTTCTCCAATGCTTTTTCTATGGGCTTATTTCACACCTGAACATTCCGAGATTCTAAAGCATTCCATGATAGTAAACTGAACATTCTATCATTGAAATGCATTGGATTTTCCCCTTTTTAAAAAGATATTTATCAGGGTGTGCCATGGCTCAGCAGGCTAGGGCGTTGTACCACAAATCTGGGGACCCGGCATTGAGTCCAATCTGGGGTCACTTCCCAATTCTTACCCATCTCTTTCTCCTTTTCCTGTCACTAGCCTATCTAACTTGCCCTATCAAATTAAAGGCAAGAGCAACATTGAATACAAATCTGACAACTACACTTTCAGGAAGAAGGGTAAAGTTACTGATGAAGGGTAGTTTAGATGGAGAAGCTACCTTTGCTCTCTATTGTCTTACACCCATATGCCATTTAGGCTATACAATAGCAAGTTTGTGGTTTGCCTACTCTGTACTCTCCACTGGTTCTTTGTGTGTGTTCAATTACAGCATAATTATTGAGTCACTAGCCCTTTTGTGTGTGTTTGTGTGTGTGTGTGTTTTTTGTGTGTGTTTGGTGCTCAGGTTATTCCACTCCAAAGAGCGTGCACTGCACTTCACTAGCATTTGTTTAATGATTACAGTTAATAAATCTGCCATGGGAACAACTTAATGATGTTGAAAGAGGCAGGATAGTATGGCCATTAAAGCCATTATGGACACTGCTCTCTCTCTCCCTCTCCCTCCAACCCCATTAGTGGCAGGCAGAGGCATAATGAGTGACCAGTGCAACAGTATGCAGAAGATTTGGCCTCCTCTGTTATGTTTGTTATTGGTCACTCACACACCTCCTTACGGTGTACCAACGGACACCTTCTGCCAGTTTTAGAGAATTCTCCTCCACCACCCCCTTAATCTTCAAATACCTGCATAGTGCATTTTAAACACTTAAACACCTTTCCCCTGAGCAAAAACAATACTCCCTTTAATTAATGCACAGGATATGCTGATGAACAGATGCAATTTCACTACATGCATTACAAAACATCTGATTCCTTGAATCCTTTTACTGGTAGGCATAGGAAATATTTGCTTTTAAAGTTGGATGACTTGATGTGATGATTAACCAAGAATGCTATGAAATGTAAGCCTCATCACAACAACGCATTCCATTGAAAAGGCACCCTAGAAATGTTTTCACCATCAATGGCTATATTTGTACTTTTAAGAGCTGTTTGAATGTCCTCTACAGGTTCCAAAGTATGTTTTATTTGTATTAAATAAATTTCTTGTTTGATGGACTAACCTTGATAGATTGAGTGTTTATTTCAGATGCTACTTGATAGGAGATACAAAGGGTTGAATACATTTGGAGTGCTGACCTGGTAGAGCAAGCTGCAAGCAACTCTGTATGACTCCAATATTCAGAATAAGTAGCCTACGGTGCTATTATCCCTGGTGCCTTCCTGAAGTACGTACCTTCAGAATGGTGAAGTTGGTGGTGAACGGTGAAGGTACTGTCTATGTAAATGGCCATAAAATAGGATGGATGAACCCAGATGAATGGGATTGAACATTTGAATTTGTATATATAAGACAAGTATAGTCTGCCCTCCAGGGCACTTGCATTGACAAAATATGTTGTTGTAAATGTATTTATTGATTGTCCCATGTCTGTGGAGTACTTTTTCTTTTTCAAACTCGAAGCAGCTGAGGGGTCACTTTGTCTGGAGGAATTGTACAGGGTCTGGCGGAGACAGCCCTTGACATTCTGAAAAGGTCAAGGTCTCGCTTCTGCTCCAGTTGCCGCTAAGCAAACTACCCATCGACTCGTCTGACAGACGAGAGGGGCCTTGGGGTCTTTCTGACACACAACGGAGCAGAGTGTGAGGGCTGTGTGTGTGCCACAGGGTCACTGACATGCACACACCCTGTCACCGTCACACACTGCACTCCTCACACTGAGAGAGAACCCTAGGTTTCTGTGAAATGAGGAAACAAACCATGGGATGAGGCGATATGTTCATGAAACCCACATTTGCTATGTGCAGTGTAAAGTACACATACATTCATAAAGCTCATTCAAAGTAAACCATTTCATGTATTTATGTCATAGCATGCTACAGTACAGTAGGTCCCATTCATCTCATTGCATCTTAAGAGGTGTCCTTCATAAATATCAGTCTCACAGCCAGTTCACACTGTGAACTTCCTCATTCCTGCACTGATGCATTGAAGTGCTAGATTATGTCACTGCATTACATGTAATAAAATGAGTTTAGTTGGTTTTGTTCTCAGTGACGATACAGAAGGTTTGATAATGCCAAGGTGGGCTGAAAGATGGCCTTCCTTAAGAAATCCTCCAGAAATCCCAGTATCATTTCCTGATAAAAATGTAATTATGTAAGTCCTATGTGTGTGTTTACATGTACGGGAACATGTGTATTGGTCTGACACTTAGAAATATCCATTCAGAAGAATTGTCTACCCCATTGAAATCAGTATGCCACATTGTAGTTTTTTTTTTTTTGCTCTAGGTCAGGCCTAGCAGATGAAAAAGAGACTCCAAAAAAAGAGATAGAGAACAGTGCCAGCTCTCAGCTCTGCTGTTATGAAGGCTACTCACTGCTAAAAGATAAACCCTGAACTAGCAATTTGGAACAATAGCATGATAAGTAGAATTTTTGCTCAAGCCTTTGGAGAGAATTCTTAAAATGCCTTTAATCTCACAAGAAAATGTGTCTATGATTGAATACTTTGCCTTTGAAGAGTGCCTCTGCTTGTGTTTTTGTGATTGCATTCATGTGTCTCATTCCCCCTCTCTCATTTTTGAGTGTGTGTGTTTGTCATGTGTGCACGTGCCAGCATGCCGAAAAATATTCCAATTTTTGCACGTAGCCCAGGATGTGCCTCTAAACTATCACTCTCTCATTTTTTACAATAATGATGCTGCTGGACTTTAATATGAGACAGATAGAGGGAAAAAAAATAGAAATAAAAATGAAATCCCCATTAAAACCGCTCACAGCTGCTGGACATTCTGTCGGGTCAAGTGGGAGCCCAACAAGTGGATAATCCCGCTTTAGGACACCTCTCTTGGGGGGCGCACGCTAATCTGCCGCCTCTCATATGGAGATGTAATCTGGAACAAGCTGCAAATGGATCAGCATTGGTGACCTGGCAAGCCCTGACAAGAGGAAGGTCTCTGTCAACCCTCCATCAACATGACTAACACATGGCATATCATACATGGACTCTCTCTTGACTACTTCTCTGGGTTGTCTCATTAAGCACTCGTCTATCCTCATCCTCTAATCTGGAAGATTTATCAAAACATTAGAAATTGTGTTGAGGGATTCTAACCAGTGTAAATAAATGTTAAGAATGTTGAAATATATAAGCTATTATACTCTCAAAGGGCATAAGAAAGGCTCTGGTCGTGGATGTTGTGAAATGGGGGACCGACAGAAATTTGATAAATCCCAAAGTCTGAAAGAGGAGATGTGGAGGGTGACAGCTAAATTGGTCCCAGTTGTGAAGGAGACTGTGGGGAGTTGTGAGTCCGACATTGAGTTTGGTGGCAAAAGCAGATTCCAAGAGCAGAGTGCAGTCCTAACAGCTTAGATACCGCACAGAACCCTCAAGCTCCTAGGGAAGCCAAACTTGAAGGGTAATGACTGACAGGGAGTTTTTGTGTGTGTGTGTGTGTGTGCGCGCGCGCGCGTGCGTGTGTGTGTGTGTGTGTGTCTTTTCTTCCTAAACTAATATATGAAAAAACAAAGAATGAAACAATTGGTTTTCAGCATCTCAACTCAAGTTTTATTTCCTGGAGCTCACAGCCATACTTTAGGCAATTACCTGGTTAATCCACCAGAGGGCCTTGTCACATCATATCCCACTTACTGGCAATGCTCAATGCACGTTTAAAGATATAGCCAGGTACAGTATATGTGATTGTGAACTGTGAATCTCAGTCAAATTGAAATTTGATTTGAAAATGCCTGAAAGTTTTCCTTAGGTGTCCTTACCGTTATTTGTATAGCACTGATATACCTTATTCTGTGTTGTAACACAGAAGTTGAAATCATTAGCAGTAGCCTGTGTAACCTATACAGACTAAGAACTTGTCAAGTATTGACAAACACTCCCATTCTCTGTATTATCCTGTTTAAAACTTCTTATTTTTCCCTGGAATTCCGTTCTCTTAATTCACAAGGTCATGGGCACAAACATGATGAGGTCTGATGCAGTTGTATGTGTAAAGGCACGCTTTGTGAAAAAATCTCTCTCTCTCTCTCTCTCTCTCTCTCACACACACACACACAAACACAAACACACACATTCACTGACACACATTTTAACAAACATACTCTAAAAAATGTGTACACTATCTCACACTCACACACACACACACACACACACACACACACATTCACTTACACACATTTGAACAGACATACTCTAAAAAATGTGTACGGCAACCAAGAGACACTTGATTTGCATTAAAACCCCCTCACACTAACCATGCTTTAATGAGTGAGTGCACATGCATTTCTGCGCATTAGTCCAAATGAGCAGGCGATGGAAGTCGCAGGCCTTCAGAGATGGATGCTCCTGATTTGCTTAAAGCCCTGATTATGCACCCTCTTTGGGCCCACATCCTGAAACCCACGGCCAATCAAGAAGGGGGGATAGAGGGCCTGGAAATTTATTCATGTATGCCTGCCTGCCTGTGCGCTGTGTGTGACATGGTCAGGGGACTGTATGTGCGTATGTCATGAAGCATGCCACTGTATTGTGCTACTTTAAATGGCATCTGCATAAAGCACATGAATAATTAATCGGCAAAAAAAAAGAGACTCTCTTTCTCTCTGTATGTGTGAGGCAAGCAGTGGGGGTGGGGGGGGCCTAAATGGATCATGATCTGGTTAA
This sequence comes from Sardinella longiceps, assembly GCA_027497455.2. Classification (NCBI taxonomy): domain Eukaryota; kingdom Metazoa; phylum Chordata; class Actinopteri; order Clupeiformes; family Clupeidae; genus Sardinella; species Sardinella longiceps. The sequence continues at coordinate 12,759,977 of JAODXP020000025.1, forward strand.
TAAGATGGAATGTGACAGGTCATGTGTGTATTGGCTTGACGAATGGGATACGAGCAGGAAAGAAAGTGAGGATGTGTGAAGGACGAGTGGACAGGCAGAGAAAAGGAATCCAACTAATACTGTTAAAACACCTTTGATGGTATTCACTCAGTTGCATATGAAGAGAGCACAAAGCTTTCATACAGATACCACCACTACATGAGGTATAGGTGAGATGAGAACATGCCATTACACATGATAGTTTTCCTTGGGCCTCTATGCTGTCTGAGGGTTCCCTATAGCCAAGAGTGGCTCATAAATGTCTTCTTTTGACATGCTCAATGCATCATCTGTTTCCAATGCCACAGTCAATCCAATAGTCTCTTGTGAGTGATCCAGAGGACTCAAGCAATCACATTTTAATGCTGCATCCCACTGCTTATTCCAGTCTCTCCAACTCAAGGATATACAAGCTATTTTCCATGCACCCGTGTGTTCTACTGTTGGCAGTCCATCTCCTCAATAGGGCATGCTGAAGGGACCACAAAAAAAAGATAATTCAAGGATAACATTTACAATTACAACAGGATAACAATTACATCTCATTGCCATGATAAAGTGGAATGAATTCTCCTCGTGATTTCAATTTGTAGGAGATTATGGCAGGCAACAGGAATAACACAGCACAACACTCCACCAAGACCAAGACTGTGAGACTCTTAAAGGAGAAATCTGGAGTGAAACAGTCTAGCATGAAGGTCACAGAATACTGTCTGTAGGAAAAAAGAATGAGTAAATTTGATACATCGTATAGACTGGCATCACACACTATCTGAATGGGGCACAGAAACTAACTTTCAATTTAATTTTTCTATGCCCCATTCAGTTTAATGACCTCAAACTACAAGGCGATGGATTGTATCTCACCATATTTCTCCATTAAGTGCTGCCTGTACCATTAGCTGGAGAAGCCTTGGGGAAAGAAGGAAAGAGAGAGAAAGATGGAAAGAAGGAAAGAAAGAGAGAGCGAAGAGAGAATGAGTGCTGGCGTGTGTAGACTAGCCTGAGAAAATCCCTTTAATCAGCAGAAACGGAACAATAAAAGAAATAAGCCTGCAGGATTTGTGCCTGCTATATTTTATTAAAAAATATGTATATGTATATTTCTAGGGAGGCGAGTGTCAATATTGATAATCCGCAGTGTCTTTGGACTTGTAATCCCTACTTTGGAATTAAGGCCACAGAAAAGAACTTTGTCAAATTACTTGGGGATAAGGCAGTAAAATTATCAGATACTATTGTATGGGTAATATCCTTTATACTTGTAATACCAGGCAGTGATGCTCATTTAGACAGATTCCTCTGGGCAAGACAACAATAAGAGCTTACATGTCACCCTTTGTTTTGTTTTGAAGGTGATGACATGAATTTTATTAGAGGAATGACAAAGAAAGGTTGGGGCATGCAAAGATTGAATACCGGATGGTAATCCTCGCTCTCCTCTAATCTCAGAGGGGGTTAGCAGTGTTATATTTGAGGCAGACTTTAAAATGATTGTTGTTTTTCTGGTGCCGCTCATCTGTGGAAATGAGCAATTGAGATTCGGAACAAACAGTGCACATTTAGCCGTCGTGTGTTGTTTGGGAAGAAATAATGGATTTGATTACATGCTAATGTTGATTCTGTACCCTCGTGTGGGTGGAGGAGGGATGGTAACATTGTTGAATTTGTTTACCATAAATATTTGCCACACAGCGGCAGGTTAAAGGCATTTCGCCACTTGTTTGAATGAATAAAAATGCTAAAATGACAGAGATGCTCGATTAAGTTATCAGAAAAAGTAATGCATTTAAACATATCTGTTATTATTAAACGTCAACATTTACTGCTGAAACTATGTAATGTATGGTCATACACTGGCAAACAGCAAGTGGTAAAATTCCATCGTCCTTCACAGATGAAGCAGGGAGGAAGAGAACGGCAGAGGGGCAACTGAACAATCAGAGTAATCACAGAGGAGCAAACGCCCCCTTGACATTTGCCATAGTGGTGGTGATTTTGCTGTGCTAGAATCTAGACTGTGTGGGCTCTCTATTTTTATCTTGTTTTAGCGGTATCGCTATGGTGATGTATTCACATGATTCCTATACATCAAAAAGGGGACCAAGGAGGGTGAAGAGTCAGAGGGAGAGAAATTTTAGTGCAGTTTGACCTGCTGGTGGATGGTATACCTCTTCCACTAGAAACTGATTGATTCAGACTGTTTTTTTGCAAAGTATTGAAAATTGTATTAGTTTTTTCACTTTTCGCTTTTTTTCAGGAGAGTAAATGTGTGGAATGCGGTTCATGTGTAAAAATAACTATAGTAATTACACTTTTATTACAATGTTATACATCAGACAATTGCTTTCATTATTGGATAGAAGAGTTAGTCTGTTGTGACTACAGGACTGAATAATAATCAGGTAAATGCAGACATTTCTGATCCTAAAGCAGCTTAAAAAATCTTGCACAACAAAAAGTGCATCAAAACCGGACTTGATTACTTTTCAGACTTGCACTGTACACCATAAACAACAAGGGGGAACAACAGTAATTTACAAACTTGTTTCAGCTAGTAATTGTGTACCCAATTTTCTCTGTGTGGGGTTGCTTTTGGTTCAGTCAATGTGATTCAGTCAACAAACTCTATGAAGCAATCCTGTCTAAAAGATACGGCTTTGTCAGCACTTATGCCCTCGCTCTCAAAAGTGTGCACATCATCATTGAGCTGGGTATAGCTCTTCTTGCTGTGTTGGCACAATGGGAGTTGTTGGGCTATGGCTTCAGGGAAGAGAATCCTCCTCCAAACAAACAAACAAACAACACAATAAAAAAGGTTCACACAACCGTTGCTTTTCTCAGAGGCTTCTCCCGTCTGTCCTGAAATAAAAAGAATTAGGCTACAGATCCCATGAAACGAACAAACAAATGTAAACAAATCTAAGACTGTTGATGGTCCCACTCCTCTCTCTCTCTCTCTCTCTCTCTCTCTCTCTCTCTCTCTTTCTCTCTCTCTCTCTCTCTTAGTCTCTCTCTCTCAGTGAGATCAGCTTCTGCATCAGTGGACTCTGAGAGGCGAGAGAGAGAGATAGAGAGAGAAAATGAGGAAGGAGGCCTGGCACCGCTTGTCGTTGCTCATAACAAGGCGATGCTGCTGTTCCAGGAAGATATCCAAATGAGAGCCTCAGCCCACCAACCCCGGAGGCTACAAAAGAAATAGAATTGAAACTTTCATGAGTGTCTTCCCACAGAAACAAATGCCCCTGTGCTCCAATTTGTGATGGGCCTCAACAGGCCCAAAAAGAGCACTTTCTCTAATATGTTTTTTTTTTTTTTTAAAAAGAAAGAAAGAAAGAAAGAAAAAACAGAGATACCCTCAGTTCTGTCCATGAACCCTTCATAACGGAACTTAAGGGTGCCATTTTTAGTTCGGCATTGAACCATTTCTTCGGAGAGTATGCAGGGTTCACCGAAACTGTAATTGGCTGAGACCGTACATTTCCTGTAAAGCCCAGGCTTGTGTTTCCCAAAGCCTTAACACTAGTACAGAAGGGGGAAGTTCGGTTTATAGACCTATACCACAAAATTTGTGGGAGCAGCCATTACCGTGGCCATAACCACCGAGCGAGCAGCTAACAAAATTTATCGAATCTTTTAGAAGCTGCTTTCTTTCCTAACACTATAGCAGCCAGATAGAATTCAGGTTTTCAGAAATCATAGTAGCCTACATGCAAGAAAAATTAATAAAATAAAAAGTTTTGATAAATTCCATTGCTGTTAGCCTTCATTAGCATTCCATCTTTGTGGCCAATCACGATTCACATCGCAGCAATGACGAAAACGTGAGAGAAAAAAAAAAAAGCATTTTGACAGATTTGTCAATAGCTCTAAACCCAATAAATGATTGTGATCAGGCGTCGCCTCCTGTGCATCTTTTACCCCTGAGTTATAAGAAGACGCAGCTGACAGGGGCAGGGCCATGCAGAGACGAGTGAGTCACCAAGCCCAGCAGATCCTATTGTTGTTGATGTTGTTATTGTGTCAGACAGGCTGTGTCCAAATAGGCTCTCTGGAGCCCCTGGAAGAGGGCACTGTTGTTGTGGCACTTGGGTCCGGTCCTCCTTGCAAACTCTCACATGGGATTTGATGTCTGTGGGGCTGCCTGTCAATCCTGTGCTGTGTCTGTCTTAGTATCTTGTGTCAGCCTGAGGCAAAGCAGTGTAGGCTAACCCTGACTGTTTCTAAAGCACCTGCCTGTATGAACAACACACA
>JAODXP020000025.1:12764369-12791869 GCA_027497455.2 Sardinella longiceps
ACTATTTATTCAGTGAATCACCACGAAGAGTTACAGTCAACAACACTCCTTCTACTGGTGTAACCTACTGCACTTGCTACTGCATATCATAAACTAGCATTAAGGAGACACTCAAGTCACCCAGTGGACTTGCTGGGATGTCTTTAATGTAAAAAGCTTTCAATTTTGACCCCCAGCTAAAGATAAATAATTTACCTTAGTAATTAACATTAAAGTGAAGTTGCATTTCTGAAGACCACTGAGCCCCACTTATCTGCTTTAAAGTCAATGTGAGCACAAAGGGCAACATCAGGGGCAAATGTGAGTGACTGGGTTTTGGTCCTCAAATGGGAATACAGACAGGTGGGGTGTAATTAAACAGGAGAGGAAATCTCTTCTTATGCTTTCTTCTCATTGTTTTTTGTGTGTAGCCTGTAGCCTACTGTACCTCTGTGGGCCCTAACCAAATTAAACAAACAACAATGACAAACTGAACAAACAAAAAGTTTAAAACAATAACCTATTTGTTATTTCTGAAATTAATCAAATATATCAGCCAAAATAATAAAAAAAAAATAATAATAAAAAAAGAAAATATGTTATATAGGCTTACCTAGCCTACTGATTATTGCAAAAGATAATAATTTGCCTAATATTATTATCACAGAATAATATTATAAAGCTAGGCCTAATAGTAGCCTATTAATGTAGGCTATTATTAGCCTATTCCCTTTGCTTCAAAAATAAGGGAATACCCTTAGTCAAAATCTTTCCCCCAAAGCAATCAACATGTTTGAAAGCATGAATTAAATAGTTTTATTGAAAGAAGAAAAGGCACGTAAATCTGCCAGCCCTCCCATTTTCACTGACATCCATTGCATCTGCGTCTCCAAAAACGATGCTATTTCTGTGCAGTAGGCTATGTGATGATGTAATTCTCAAAAGCACGCAACCTGCTGTATGCAGACAGGCCTACATCCGGGCTTCGAGAAAGGAGTGATAGGTGGATTGCTTTCAGGCAGGCAGCAGGCAGGCAAAATTTGGACACTGACATGCTTCAGCGGGAAATAAATGCATGTAGAATAGAGTATGATTCTTCAATATTTTGCATAAAGCTTTCAAAAAGTAACTGCTTTTTGACTGGCTCATGCCTTAGATACCATGTTTTTTTTAATTGAATGTAGCCGGTTGAAGGCGGTCTCACCCCTTCATTACAGTCGTTCTGATCCATCTTTCCCCTCGGTTTTCCATTCACAGTAGTTAGCTAGTTAGCAACCATTCAGCTAACGATAGTTTGCTAGCCACTCTGCAGCTAGCTACACCACTCTTCTTTTCCTGCATGATTTCACACAACAAATTGTAGCATACGGATTACGGTAAGTGAAAGAAAGATCTCAATTTTTTTATTCTCTGCCTCTTAGAACAGTGTGTTATCTTCGCCACCTTCTAGCTGGCGGCTAGGTTAGCATGCTAGTTGTGTAACCAATCATCCAGCTGCAGCCAAAGGGAGGGTACAAGGGAGAAAACAGGCCGTCTAGTGAAGTCGCAAACGCAACGCATGTCGATAAAGCACAATAATGAGTTTTCTTAGTACTTCATATTCGCTTGTATTAACTATAGTGGTTCATATATGTCACTCTTCCTAACTGTAAATAGTGTAGTCATTCACTTGATGGATGTCCATCAGCTTCAGTGTTTTGCTACTGTAACGTCAACGTTACCTTTATTAGCTTCTGACTACCAAAACTTGCTTGCCAGCTAACATAATCTGCCACATTCATAGCATATCGATTAGCAGATATTCCACTAACATTGTTATCTTGCACGGACAGATTTAAGTAGCCTTAGTCCCCTCATGAATGTACTATTTTATATGTACACTACTTGTTACAGCATGCGCAAAGCTTTAACGTGACACCTGGCAAAGCAAGTGAGTGAGCGGCGCGCACTTGTAGCCAAGCAACGCCTGTGTGCAGCCCTTTCCTGTCATTAAAATGGGAATTTAGTTGTCATCTTGTTGAAAATCGGCAAGGGCAGCCACCTGTTGTGATTGATTGAAGGTTGTCACCTTCCTTAAAATCGGCAGGGGTAACTACCTGTTGAGATTGGTTGATATTTATTTTGACAGTTAACAGCTAGGCTAAAAATTGTTATGGTGGTATCTTAAATTAGCCTAGTTTGTTCATTTTATACATGTTGCTTCATGATTTTGTGACATACTGTCATGATCCAGCTTTTGATAGTATGATATGTTAATTACTGCCTGTGGTTTTTTTTTGTTTTGTTTTTTTTTTGCTTGGAAGATCACTGAAAGGCATTTATTGATGTTCATTCTGAAAGCCATAGGTCAGCCTGTTTGTTGTGAAAAGTAGGCTATGATCACTTCAAACTGATTTCAGTTTGTTTGCTTGTTTTTTTTTAATGTCTTCAGAAAGACACAGAACAAGAAAATGGGGGCTTTTCTGGATAAGCCAAAGATGGAGAAGCACAACTCGCATGGCGACGGCAACGGCCTCCGCTATGGCCTCAGCAGTATGCAGGGCTGGCGGGTGGAGATGGAGGATGCACACACAGCTGTAATTGGGCTGCCCAATGGACTGTCCCCTTGGTCGTTCTTCGCTGTGTATGATGGACACGCAGGCTCCCAAGTGGCGCGGTACTGCTGCGAACACCTGTTGGAGCACATCACCAACAACCCAGACTTTCGAGGCCTGGGCTGGAGCGGGAATGTGAGTGTTTGTAGTGGAGTTGCAGTAGGCGGAGGACGAGCCAGTGGGACAGAAGAAGGTTCAGAGTACGTGGAACCATCCGTAGAGAGTGTGAAGAAAGGCATACGTACAGGTTTCCTGCAGATTGACGAGCACATGCGGGCATTGTCGGAGCGCAAGCACGGCGCCGACCGCAGCGGCTCAACAGCCGTGGGCGTGATGATCTCGCCACGACACGTGTACTTCATCAATTGCGGCGACTCGCGGGCCCTGTTGAGTCGCGGCGGCAGAGTGCATTTCTTCACACAGGACCACAAACCCAGCAACCCTGCTGAGAAGGAACGCATTCAGAACGCAGGCGGCTCGGTCATGATTCAGCGGGTCAATGGCTCCCTAGCTGTCTCGCGGGCTCTTGGCGACTTCGACTACAAGTGTGTGCACGGCAAGGGCCCTACCGAACAGCTTGTGTCACCAGAGCCCGAGGTCTACGAGATCGAACGCTCCGAGGCGGAAGACGAGTTTGTGGTGCTTGCCTGTGACGGCATCTGGGATGTCATGGGCAACGAGGAACTGTGCGACTTTGTGCGCTCACGGCTAGAGGTGACCGAAGACCTGGAGAGTGTGTGCAATGAGATTGTCGACACCTGTTTGTACAAGGTAAGGTTACACAGATAAGCACTGTTTGACTAAAGAGATTGTTTCCTACATATTTATTTGTGTGGAGGTTAAGGTTTGGAATGATATGCATTTGCAAAAAATGATCTGAAGAAGTAAATATGGATTAGAAGGGTTTTCCCATGGTACTGGTAGACTTTATAAATGTTTACAAATGCTGGATCCGCTCAATGGTGTTTTTTGCCCCCAACGGTGCCTTCCAGGCAACACAGCCTAAAATGCACTACCTTTACCCTATTCCTAACCCTAACCCCCTCAATCCTCATCTTAACCCCAAACTAAGGGTAGTGGTGCCTTGAAGGCAGCGCTGCCTGGAAGGCACCGTCGAGGGCAAAAAATACCAAAAACCGCTGGATCCCTCTCATTAATGCCCCTCATTTTTCTTTCTCTTGCCAACAGGGAAGCCGGGACAACATGAGCGTGGTACTTGTGTGTTTCCCCGGGGCCCCAAAGATCTCCCCCGAAGCAGTGAAGAGAGAGGCAGAATTGGATAAGTACCTGCAGTGCAGAGTAGAAGGTGGAGCATCTAAAAAGGCTAATAAATAAACAAATTTGCACTTGCAGAGAGCGCAAAAGAGAGAAACCTAGAGAAAGTAAGAGTGAGCGTTCTTAACTAGTCTTGTTGTGACGTTGTTATGTGGTGGTATTCAGCCCTCTGCGAAGATAGACAGGTTAGCTGCAAGATGTTCCGCCCTTTTTTCAAAAATTTGCCAGCTGAAGTTTCGACTCACAAGTTGTATATAAGCTCTGTAGCGTGTCTTTACCTATGTAGTCAGGCACCTGAAGAGAATGCAAAGTACACTAGTTGGAACCTTCAATTTTTATTTATTTTTTTTGGCTCAGTGACAAATTATTCTTCACTGATTTTTTTTTTTTTTTTTTTTTTAAGCACACACAAAATACACAAAATGCAAGTCAAAACATAGCCTAGCCTAAAGCGTAACCAAATTGTCCTCACACACTGGCATCCGTCGGGTGCAGGTTGTTTTTATTCTTTTACCTTCCAGTATCTTTTGAACCCACCCCCACCCCCCACAAACACACAGCTGTGTGAAAGAATATCCTTTCAGCTACGATAGAGATGGTGCAATTACGTCACAAGGAATGTTTGCAAAAGGAGTGGCTAGGACCCCCTGACACACACACACACACACACACACACACACACACACACACACACACACACAAACACCGCCTTGATCTACACACTTTGATTGAAGCTGCTATAGAAACATAGTAAACAAATAGGTAGGAAAAGAAGAAACAATAGACCAAATCAGTCACCATTTAGTGACAAAGTGTTTTTCGTTGGTTGGTCGTATGTTCCGTTACTGTTAGTGTAGAGTCTTTGCCTGCGGGCGTCACTTCCACTTTGTGTAAGCATGTGCTCTTGTCGTTCTTTAGTGTTTGCCACTTATTTGAACCTTCAGCCGTTGATTTGCTTTCCAGTTTTTGTAGTTAAAGGAAAGGTCTGAACTAAATCAACCCATGACCCCGTTGTTTGAAGTCACAGAATAGAATACTGGTTGGAGAAAAAAGGAGAGAATTTGGGAATTTGCTAATCGGCAAGTAATAGTAAGTTAACTGAAAAGGGCTGAGGTTGATTTAGTTTGGACTTTCCTTTAAGTCAGCATTAGGATAAGACTGATGTAGTCACCGTATGCTACCCGGGTTGAGAAATAGTCTTGTGTTGTGGTAAGGTGTTTCTTTTTGGTAGGGGTGGGGGTGGGGTTCTTAACACCTGTAGCCATGGTGGCACCTGTTTGCCTTGAAGTTTGCTAAATTCTGCATGCCTCTAAAAGAGTAGGCCTAGTTGTAATGCGACACACAATTGCCTTACCTGTCCTTGATAAGTTCCCTTTCTCTATTTTTAACCCTTGCAAGCTCAGTTTACCATGGTAGATTTGAACACACCAGAGCTACAGTAATTCAGGGTTGTTCTATCATTTTTAAGTGATACAATTTGCCGGGTGGAGATTCGGGAGAAAACCATCCCGAAGAGCCCCTTATCCCCTGCATGCCTTTTCCCCCACAGCATGTCTGTCTGACCAGCACGTCACATTCCTGTGATAAAATGTGACAGAAAAAAACATTTTATCCTAAGTAGTTTTCTTTTGTGAAAAAAAGAAAGAAAAAAGGAATCATGTATCTTTTTGGAGTCTTTTTTTTTTTTTTTTCTTGCCACCCTCTTCAACCCCAGCTCTTGTCCTGTTTTGACATTTAGTTGTTTGGAAGTTCGCAGAGATTTTTATTTATTTATTTTATTAACAGTATCGTCATCTAATGTCTGGAGATTTCAGTGTTTTTTAATGTCTTGAAATGTAAACGCAGTATTTGAAAGATTGTATAAGACATTTGTAATGATGCTATTTGCATAAGGGAGATGTTTACTGCTTAGTTGCCTCAAACCAACATTTGTCTTTTTTTCATCATGGTCTGTCTCAAGTTGTGGCTGTTCTTTTCAGGGTTGTAAGCCTAAGTTAGTCCGAAACTTGGGACGAATTTGGGAGTTTGTTAACGCACAACGAGAGGGACCCAGCCAGCCAGTAGCATTATAGTGGGTGCACGCCGGGCAGACAGTTGTACGTCTGATGATGTTGAGCTTGTTGATCAGTATCTGTGGCCCAAAGCTAAATGGTATGTACAGCTCTGCTGAGCTGTTTTGGGAACAGGGGCAAATCGATACTGTTGTCAGTCGTCTTAAGTCGGCTCAGTGTGTGCACACCTTTAGTTTCATTTCCCAAAACTGTATTTTGTGTGAGCTAGCCCTCCATTATCACAGAACACCTCTCAGAATGATCTTCACAGTAGCCATGACACTGACACTGACAGGGTCATTTTTGATTTGTTAATAACCAGTGGTTGTGTCCTACATCTTAATTCCATAAGTCATTATGATTGGGTGTTGTGCTTGCTTGTTTGTGTGTGTGTGTTTGTGTGTGTGTGTGTGTGTGTGTGTGTGTGTGTGTGTGTGTGCGCATGGTAGCTAGCTAGCTAGCAGCTACAATCCTTGGTGGCCTACTTTTTTTAGTCAGCGTCTCAGTCAGAAGTGATGCTGTCGTATACCCAGGTGTTTTGAGGTTGGCTTTCTCTGCCACTTTACCTGTCACACAGGAGAGCCAGGACCGTTATTATCCCCCCCCCCCACACACACACACACACCACCACCACCACCACCCCCTCTCTTAAGTCACCTGGTCCTGTGGAGGCAGAGCCGGTTACAGGGCCACTGGCGGCCATTTTCCCTGCGCACCAGAGAGAGGGGAGAGGCATGGTGATGACTCATGGGTCTCGCCCACCTGTCTCGCTTCTTTTTTTTTTTTTTTGGTGGTGCCGTTCTTTTTATGGATCCTCTCCCCAATGCAGAGCCATTGCTCAATTGCTCTTTCTCTAGCTCATTTGTTACAGTCTCTGGAGCTATCTCTTTCTCTCTCATTCTCTCTCCCTCTCTCTTTCTCTCTTTACCTATCTGTCTGTTTATCTATCCATCCATTTCTGTCTCTTGCTCTTTTGTTGTCTCAGCTTTTGAGCCTTCTTTCTATCTTCTTCTCTCTCTCTCTTTCTCTTTCTCGCTCGCTCGCTCGCAGGGACCAATCTAATTGTTTACCTCCTCCCTTTCCGGAAGCTATCTTGACTTACAAATGAAATAATAAGGTGCTCTAACTGGAAGCCTAGATACTAAAATCTGATGATGATCTCACATGGTAGCTCTCTTTTTGGGAGTGCAAGACTAGCAGTTTTGCAAGCCGAGGTACCATGTTCCCAGCTGAGAACTGTCAACAGCAGAGGCAAAGATAAACCATAGTCTAGAGCTGGCCTCCGTTCCTTGTACAAACATGGCTCTTTGGCAGGGGAAGGGACAATAAAGGGACTGTCCTATATTGGTGGAGGTTTTCAAGGCAGCGTCATTTTATTCCACCTGACTCAAGCCAAATCTGAGTAATGGAAAGTGAATCGACTTGTTTTGGGTAGCCAAAGTGTGTGTGTGTGTGTGTGTGTGTGTGTGTGTGTGTGTGTGTATTTGTATGTCCTTGTGCTCTGAGCATGGACGTGCTAGGCTGCACGGTTAAACTGTGGCCATATTTTCTAAGAAATGAGACAATTTGTAGCCAAGCAAAGCCGTTCTTGTGTTTTCTTTTTTTGGATAAAATAATAATAATCGGGATAGAGCCCAAAGCCTTGCGCCTAGTTCACATTACATGATTTTATGATGACAAGTGAATCAGCAGTTAGTGACACTAAGTTGTTCTGTGAAGTACCCTCTAACCCAATGTAAGGCAACTACGGCCTTTGGGTGGCTCTGACTTGGTATTTGGCATGCCAGATTTCCTGAGAAATCACACGACTGCCCAACATGCCTAGAAGTGTAAGGCAGGAGAGGAATGCTTAGCGCTCCAAGGGGAATTAAAAGTTTACAGTAGGCCCTCCATTAACCTTGTCTGGTGTGACACAGTCTTGCGATTATCAACAAAACTTGAAAATTCTGTTGAAAACTACAGCTGCACAACCAGATGCTTGTAGGATTGTGTTCTGTAGGTTGTAACGAACAGAGTCAGTCTTTATGTCTTTTGTTAATGTGCCTGAGCTAAACTGTTAGGCTAATATAAGGAATAGCTTTATAAACTCAATTTTGTAAGCTAAGCATACTTCATGGCCTTTCTCTCACCAACAGGGAAAATTCTAAATCCACCATTCTTAGGGCAGGTAATTTACAAGACAGTATAGTAATGACTGTACCAACCTTTTGACAGATTGTTTGTAGCCCTAAAAGGTGGTTTGCGTACATTTATCAAAGAAAGGTAGGCTATAGCTAATTTTTCTGCCTAAAAATGCCAGTCATTGAGTCGGTGTGCAATATGTCAGCCTACACTACAGCATATTTGTAATAAGGCCTGTATTGACGTTAAAGGGGTTAACATGTTGATAAACGACAACATTCCTGTTTACATAGTAATAAGACTCAGATTAGTCAAGGGAGGATATTGGACTGAGACATAGCCTAGTGTCTCTGTTGGGTGTTTGTTACGAGTGCAGTTATGGAGCATGTAAACTACATCAAGGTGCCAGATACTACGTGATAGACTCCCGATCTCAAGAACAGTCTGAAGATAAGTGTTAGTATCAGCAACTAGTTGGCGACTATTTAGTCGTGTAATCTGAACTGGGCATAAGTGTTACGTGGCTGTGTCCCCGACAGTTCGTTCTCTACCAGTCCAGCCAGACTTCGCGGGATGAAGTCTGAGCTGAGGTCGGGCCAGCCAGACATTCTCAGAGCTCTAACTAACCAGCTCAGGTGGCCTTGCCCATCAACATGGGCCATGCTAATTGTTAAGCCGTTTGTATTTATTGCTTTTTTTTTTTTTTTTTTTAAATTCTGCAAGGCTCTAAAAGAGTACATTGACCTTTGAGTAACAAAGTGTCACTTCACTAAGAAACCTTGAGTTTGATTGTTGAGGATTTTGATTGAATCTTTCACTTCCTTTCTACTCATGTGTCCTCAGGACGAAGAATTGTATTTTTGCACTTTTTTGTGGTGGTGCTACGGAGAGTTGAGCAGCCCATACTGCAGAAATTTGCAGAAATTTTTCCTCTTTTTTTTTTTTTAATTTTTTTTTTCTTCCTTTCTTGACTTGAATTTCAGTTTATTTATTTAATTTTCTTTTGGCGCTGCGACTCAACGTCCAAGCAGTCACCACATCTCATTGACGAGGCACATTGAAGTCTCTCACACTCTCGGGTTGATACTGACATTTAATGTAAAGAGCAGCAGCTGCAGCAACAGACACTTATGCCGTTATGTTAGTGTGAATTATTTGTTTCCTCACTGAAGGCACTCCTTTTTTTTCCTCCTTCCTTCCTTGCTACATGTAACTTACCAAAAAAAACAAAAACAAAACACAAAACGTCCATGCATTCAGTGTTCGGAGGGATAGCCGTCTGTATGTCACACTACATTTGTGTTTGTGTTTACTGTATCACCTGAAATGTTATGCCTTGTTCTCATATATTACAGTAAAACATCAGATTTTGCACTATTCAGGAGCTACTGAAGTAATATTTATAAAATCTAATCCACCCCGTACATTTCTGCATATATTTGCTGTATTCACCGGTTCATGTGGGGAAATCTATTTTAAAAAAAGAAAGAAAGAAAAATCATTAATCTTCCCACAAAAAAAAGAGATTATACTTCCTCTGTATCTTATCTGCTAGTTTCAGAATTGGTGGCATGGAGAATTGTGCTATGTATCAGATAGATCTTTTGCTTTTTATTCTTTTTCTCTCTCTTTCTCTTCCCCCAATGGGATGCAGCATGTCTTATTAGTTGTAACCTCTCAGAAGGCAACTCTTTTTCTAGAGCTCGTTTTCAAAAGAGATTTTACTAAAGCTGTTTTTCCTAGAAGACTAATGATCAGAGTCAGGGTTAGGCACCAAGTACTTAATTTGTTTTTGTTTTGGAAACAACAAAAAAAATAATATTTGTATATTAGCAAGCACCCAAGTATTAGAAAACTGTAGTGACAAACTGTGATGTTGTCATTCATTAGTTGTCATTAAAGAAATGATGTATTCAAATAAAGTTATTTACTTGAACCTGTTGAGCATCTTGGGGCTTTTTTTATTTGAAAAGTTGGGTTTGCATCAAGCACTAGCTTAACCAGTTGCTAATGCTAATCAGGAGTGTACTCTGTTCCTTACCTATTACATTTACACCAACATGTACCCAATGGAAAGTCAATATCATGATTTGCCATACCGTTAGTCAAACACTAAGGCTAGATGGCCGCTGTAAATTTGAAGATTAAAGCAAAAAGATTAGGAAGAGAAGGGAAATTGGAGAAAAAAGGGGGTGGACTGTTCTGTAATGTAGGGCAGTGGAGAACTAGGCTGACTTCATGAGCCAAAAAAGGACAACCTCGTTACAGAGATCAGCAAACTTTTCTGGTCCTTTTTTGGTTCTTAGCCATATTATCTATTTTTTTTCCCTCATTTTGCACTCTCTCACATAATGTTTTTTTATGCATATATTCACTTAATATATATAGTATTTATTGGATGTTTATATGTAGTTTAAAATACACTTTATTGATTAATTAACCATGAATGTGAGATACAAACAACACTTACCCAGAAGTCCTTGTGATTCCCCAGAGATCATTAAGAAGCAGGGTGACGAGGGCACCCCGGACTTAGTCCATGTGATGCATACGTTAGCAGCGGAGAGCATCCCCAACCTCCCACCCGGGGGAGAGCTGGCCAGCAAGTGAGTGCAAACCATCTCGCACACACACACACACACACACATTCATGATCTACAGTACAGTACAATGTTATACGATATTTACTAAAACTACATTGATAAACACAGGATTGTTCCTCCATGGGGGGGAGAGAGGAGGGAGGGAGGGAGGTCCTAAAAACACTACAGTGTTAAATGTAAACTCTCTCTGTTCAATGCTGAAACATTTAAACATTTTTTTTTTTAAATGTACAACAACATTTTTACATTAAAGTGTTATGGTTTATCACCCAT
The DNA here is from genome assembly GCA_027497455.2 of Sardinella longiceps. Classification (NCBI taxonomy): domain Eukaryota; kingdom Metazoa; phylum Chordata; class Actinopteri; order Clupeiformes; family Clupeidae; genus Sardinella; species Sardinella longiceps. The sequence goes on from JAODXP020000025.1 coordinate 12,775,266, forward strand.
CATCCATTTTTAGGCTTTTAATGCTCTCCCCACAGCAGATCCTTTGCCAGGTTGTAGTGGTGTTTTAACTGCCTGGTCCTGTAATTAACAGCTCTGGCACAGATAGAGACGGAGCTCTAGTGCTACGCAAGCTGCCCAGCCTGTCTGGTGCACCCATGTATTTGTCCAGCCCCTCCACCTCCGCCTCTTTTCAAAATAAAGCTCATAGATCTCTAGGCACGTCCAGTGCACATGTTTTTAAACCAACAGAACCTGGACACCGCTAAAACCCAAACTGTGTGTCGTTAATCTCCGGCTCATCCCACAGCTCCCCAGCTTGTCTGCACCGCCCCCCCAAAAAAAGAAAAATTCTGTCCTGTTTTTTATTATGTTTAGTATTATTATTATTATTATTATTATTATTATTATTATTATTAATATTGTTGTTATTATTATTTGCCATTTAATCCTTTCTTTTTTTCTTTTTTCTTTTTTTTTTTCAAAGACCAAGTTTCTCAGCAACGACTAGATCTGTTCCTTTTTCCAGTCCCTATATCCCTCCACACACATACGTATGCGTACTTGTGCGCGCGCGCATACACACACACACACACACACACACACACACACACACACACACACACACACACACACACACATGCACAGCCCCTACTGTCTCTCTTCCTGTGTTGTTAAATAATTCACCATGTGTAATTAAATATTAAATGTGCGCTGGGTGAGCAGACCTCATAAACTCACGGTGCTAGTGCTACACTCAGAGGCTACAGTCAATGTAGCGCCACCTCCCTTCCGCACATCCTTGCAAAAGAAGCATGGGCAACACTGAGGTGTGTGTGTGTGTGTGTGTGTGTGTGTGCGGCATTCACACCCTGCCGTAGCTTACTCTCCTGTGTGCTCGCCGGCTGGTTTTTCACGAGGAGCTTTTGTCAACACTCTCAAAATATGTCATGGTGAGAGCCTCCATCGTGTACATTCAGGATTATTTTAAGAAGGCAGGGGGAATACCCTCGTGTGGAAAGGAACGAGAAACATCAGTGAAGTTGTGGCCTAATTTTCCATGATGATAACGTCACCATAATATCACAATGCAATTATATGGCAAGTTTTTAATATGCTTGGCTTATGAAAATATCTAGTTTCTCATATGATTTCGGGTAGTGTATACAGGAGGATGGACCCAGAGGTAAACTTTCCTGTATGTCGGCTGGGTGTAGAGGCCATCACCACCTTTTCTTTTAAAAAAAAAACGTCCTTCTGCTTTTTTTTTTTTTTTTTTTTCCTGTTTAAAAAAAAAAAAAAAAAAGAAATTCTTGAGAGCTTTTTACAGGAAGATAACAGGGAGTAAAAAAAATTATGAAAAAAAAAAAACACCAAGAGCAATGGCAAGTACATAATTGGGGACCCCATTGAATAAATGATTGGGATAATCGCCTGCGTCTGTTTGTTTTCAAACAAGGTAGAAGGCCTCTGTGCCCCTGTGCTCAGGTTGCTTGGAAACCAGCCGGAGAGGGTAAATTGCTCATCACAGCTCAATACCCAGACAGGCGTCTATTTTGAAAAAAAAAAAGGAAGCGAAAAAAGGGGGAAAAAGTTCCCATCCCTCCCAACTCTTCTCTGCTATTGGGGTGTGTGTGTGTGTGTGTGTGTGTGTGTGTGTGTGTGTGTGTGTGTGTGTGTGTGAGAGAGAGAGAGAGAGAGAGAGTGTGTGTGTGAGTGTGTGTGTGTGTGTGTGAGAGAGAGAGAGAGAGAGAGAGAGATGTGTGTGTGTGAGGGAGAGAGAGAGAGAGAGAGAGAGAGAGAGAGAGAAGCCTTTCAGGGCTGGCTGTCTGGCATTTAAACGCCTCTTGTGTGTGTGTGTGTTTGTGTGTGTGTGTGTGTGTACGTGTGCGTGTGTGTGTTGTCTTACCACAGGCGCAGCTTGGTGGAGGCCGTGTACAACAGACTGAATCCTAACAAAGGCGACGACACAGTGAGTACAATCTCCTTGGCACATTGTTGACACCAGGGTAGAGAGAGTGAGGGGTTGAGGGCAATTGGGCTGAATTGAAAAAAATAATCGCCTTCATTTTCTAAAACCTCTCAGACCCTCCCACCCCACCCACCAATCTTCATTACAGAATTCCATGAGTCAGCTCAAAAGTGCGAGATCTGTGGTTAAAAACGCAAACGTTTATAAAGATGGGGTTTTCACATTAGCTCAGAAGGCTGCTCAGTCCTAATTCTGCGATCAGAGAATCCTCTCATTTGCTATATGAGACCCTCCATGGTAAAATCAGTTTTTTGTAGCCTACCTTAAAAAAACTCAAAAGAGCTAAGGTATGCGTTGAGGGATGTTGGCGGTATGGCAAACACCGCAAAGTAGTTGTCCAATGTTGTTGACTTACAGCAGAGGGAAGAGAACCAGCAAATTCAAAATGCATACAGCTAGCATCTAACGGCACTGCACTTACGCAGAAAAACTGTGTTTATCCAACATGGTCCAGCTATATCCATAATCCATCCATATCCATAATGTTTGATTTTAAAGGTACTATGGTACTATGCATTACAAAAGCCATATATTGCATCTATGCTATAATGTCAATGTCAATGCGGGCAGTATTTCAGCAGAGCAGAGTGTCTGTACTATCATAACATCAAGCTATTCCCCTTCAGCAATCCAGTAAGTACGTCCAGTATTATATTTTTAACTTGAAAAAAATTGCAATATAATAAGCACGACTTTTAGTCTCAGTAATCTCAGCCCATCTTGGCAGTCAATTGCCACTAAATGGGAGAAGATTTAATTTGACCATCAAACTAACATTATGTTGTCCAAACAACTTAGTTTACTAGTTTGCTGAAGTTGAAATGTGAATCTACACACAGATCCAAAAGTACACAAAAAACATGATTACTATGTCAAAACTGGGGACATCATAGCTTTAATTTCGGCATCTACCTGATGATAATTTCATAATTTAGTTAGTTTCTCTTGGTGAGCGGTTGTGATGGCCACCATCAAAATGTATATGGTCAAATTGGCTAAGAAAGTACAAATGATGCTGTATTTCAAATAGTATAATGACCTAGCCTGCCTAACAGAATATTGTGAAACTATAAATTCTACAAAGCTGCAAGGGAGATGTAAGGACGCACATTTTATCCTGGAACATGTCATTTATCAATCCCAAAGACTTCCAGGTGATTTATGTAAGGGTATAATGAGGGGGCAAATGTCGCATACTGGCTCCGCTCATTTCATTTTATTCAACCAGATAGTCAGGAAGAGCATAATGCAGTTTCATTGTCACAGACACTGAGCTGTGCGGGCTAAATTCAGAGAACAGAGTGAGAAACGGAAACCACAAAATTGGTACCAGGACATCATCAACCTCACCAAGATAAAAGAAAATTTTTTTGTACATTTTATACAAACTGTAGCAAAATGTTTCAAAACATCGCAACCGCATAGTGCCGTCTAATGAGAAAACAATGGAGATGTTCCAGACGCTCTGCATGAAGTGAAACAATGTGAAATCGGATGGTCAAATCAGGCTAGCCTTTTTAGGGACACAATCGTGAATGTCCATCGCTAGCCATTCTGAAGCACGAAGGGGTAATTCTAAATCAGCCAAATAGCTGTGAAAATACCAATCATCAGAATTCTGGTGGCAGTGGCTGAAATAGGGACATCCTAGACAACCCAGAAAAGAGGTCCAGAATTGGCTGTATTTCATTCATATATCCATAGACTACTGACCAGCAGATTACTTCTACATTTGTTTAGCAGAGTGCTAGGATGCCCTCACAACTGATCAGTTTTCACAACTGATAATGTGTTCAGAGATGTAATGTTTGATATAGCAGCAGCCAAACAAAATGATGGATAAAGACACAGTGGTAATTTACCTCAGAGCTGTAGCCTACTTTTCCATTCTCTTTTTTAGGTAATGTTGCACATCCTGACTCTCTGGATGGCATTATTTCTGTACTTTGTTGGCCAATATTATTAAAATTGGTATCATTTGTTTTGCTCTGTTTCATTGTCAATAATGTCACAATAATAATGACCTGACTACTTTTGCTGTGGAGGGCCACACATATTTATTATTCTATATTTGCTATATGCACACTTTGTATATGCTATTTATCCATATAGTTAGTTTCTATGTCATAAATAATTGAGAGATCTGAAGTGTGCAATGTTTTCCATGTTTATTACCACCTATTTAGTTTGACTGGTGAAGTTAGTCAGTCTAATGGTGTAGTCTTGAGCACTCTTATGAATCTGCCCCGTGCTCTTTGACACGTTGTGTCTCAACACCCCTTCTTTCAGTGTGGGAATAGCCAAGATGGCAGCAGAACATACGGAACCTCCAGACTGTAGAAGGTCTAAAGAGGGAAAATTACCCCTGGCCCAATCCTCTCTTTTTTTTTCTTTTTCTCTGTTTTTAAATTTCTTTGTCTCTCTATCCCTTTTTCTGTCCCTCTTTGGCCCTCTCTCACACTTACTCTGTCTATCACTCTCACCTCTCCTTTATATTGTAAACATTTCTCTGTTTGTTTTTCCCTCTCTCTCTCTCTCTCTCTCTCTCTCTCTCTCTCTCTCTCTCTCTCTCTCTCTCTCTCTCTCTCGCACTTCATCCTTCTCTTTCTCTCTCTCTCTGAAGGACTCGGCATCAGCAGATGACGTGTGGTAACAGTGCCTGTCCATCTCTTAAACACTGTTATCTCACAAATGCCACCTAGTCTTTCGAGACCGACCACAGCCACAACAGACCCCCACCCCCCCCTACATACATTACATACAGTATATACACATGCCATCCATCCTCTATTCACTGCCTGGACAGCTCTGCCTGGTACAGAAGACGGGAAGAACGATGGCTGTGTGTAGTAGGACATGGAGCCAGTGAGGGAGAGGCAGAATATGAGTAGCAAGAGCAACAACAATAACTACTACAACAACAACAACAACAACAACAACAATAATAACAACAAGCACAAGCAACCACTTCCCCTCCCTGAGAACTAACCAACCAACCCATTACTTTAACCCCTGAGCACTGCACCGCAACATTATAGTTTTGTTTTGTTTTGTTTTGTTCTTTTGTGTGTTTTAGTTTTATTTCATCTTTGCACTGCCGAACAATAGTTGTGAAGTCCTTGGGTGTGAGTCATTTTCAAGGGTAGTTGGGGATTTTATGTTAATAGGTTTCAATGGATGTGGTTAAGGCTTTTGTTTCGCACGGAATGAGAATATGAGGGGGAGATTTCTGTGTCCATGAAAAAAGTCTGTGAAGTGCATTTGTCCCTTGGACTGGCAAAGAAGAAATCTGTATTTATGATAAAGTGTAAACAACCAAAAAAACAGGTTATCTAAAAAAAAAGAGGAAATTGAGTGTTTGCTCGTTGAGGTTATGTCGATATGCAGTACTTTTGTGGGGTCAACCTGAAAAACACAGTTGTGATAAAAAAAAGACGCATCAACAACAAAAACGTAAAATGTTATTTTCATGTTTGCCATTGTTGTTTTCTCTACATAGGTTTCTAGTCTCCCTCTCTTTTTGACCTCCCTCTTTTCTGTCAGATTGTATATGCTTTTTTTTTTTTTTTTAAAGTGTGTGTGTCTGTCCTCTTGTGTGTGCCTGAGTGAACCGTTATCCTTGAGGGAGTGTAATGTGCGAGTGCAATCAGGTGTCGATGCCGGTGTTGGCTGAGCGCGATGATAAAACGTGCACTGGATATATGTGCACTCACTCAAATGGCAAGGGTGGCATCATTGTGTGATTGCCAGTTGGAATGACTTTAAGCCTGCGGGCCTGGGATTGTCTCCTCGCCCCTATAGTATAGGAGTGCTAAAAGTGTCTGTACTGTCAAGGCCATCTTCTCACCCCTTTTTGTCCCTCTCTCTCTCTCTCTCTCTCTCTCTCTCTCTCTCTCTCTCTCTCTCTCTCTCTCTCTCTCCTTATTGTAATTTTTTATTTATTTATGCAATTTTCTTTTTGCTTTTGTTTGAAGTCCACCTGCCTGCATGACACGTAGAGAATTGTACCTTTGTCAAAGGGGGATGGGGTTGAGGGACTCTTTTCTTTTCAGAAATGGGAAATTGTAAATGGGAAATAGTTGGCACGCAAAGGGACCGTTCAGGTGCTCAGGATAAAAGCAAGAGTGGGATTTCCTTGACTGGAGCCATTGCTTTAACCCAGAGACCTGCTGTAGTGGTCTTGTAGTGGAATTCCTAAAGATTCTTTTGCCCAGAGAACACAGCCTCTACTGCTATCCTACATGTGCTTTAGAACTCTTTGAACATTGGCTTAGCGACCACTGCTGGCTTTTGCGGAGGCATGTGTGCATGCACAATGCAGGCGTGTATCCATATTATTCATTTAGTCAGATAAGAAATGACAGGCTATTTTTTTAGGAGGAAAATAGCTGTTGGCTAATGCGCTCATCTGAAAACATAATGAAACGTAATTAAATTACTTACAGCTTTGACATGAGTAGTTTGCTTCTGAAAGTCACTGATATGAAAAGTTGACCAACCCTCTACAGGGAGATATCAGTGCTTTCATGTGTTCATTCAGTGTGTGCTTTCATGTCACATTTAGCCTATTAAAATCTTGTAATAATTTATTAGAGGACCAAAGTCAACAATATGTGAGTTTAGATGCAAAACCCTTTCAGAAATATTCAAACTTTAACTTGATTTTATAATTTCCAGGTAGTCTTTCAAATTGCAATTTGAACCTTTTTAGTATAAACTAATCAAACCAAAACAATCCAATTGTAGTTGGACTGATGTTAAATTTTTATCAAAATGATATGAATATATTTCTTAAAATTCATCCCAAATTCTTTTTTCAGGCAAAGTTGAGCATAACACATCTCAAAGTCTTCAGGGATGAAAGAAGACTTTCTCAGTCTCTTTCCAAGAGGTTAATGATGAGGAATCTAACCATGTCAAAGGCTGCAACTGAAAAGTCTGATGGTACACTTTGAAACTCGGCAGTGAGGGTCCCCCATGAGACTTAGAATGCTATAATGCATATCAGAGTGCCATCCCATTTAAACTCTACCCATTTCCAATAGTAAGTCAGAGGTAGCTGTGGGAGCGTCATGATAAAAATAATTACAAGGCAGAATATTCATCTTCACATTACTGATATTTTTATTTAATCTTGTGCTGTTTAAGCAGTGAATACCTGCCCTACTTATATATAGTATAGTCACCAAAATTAGTGTCATATATGAAAGAAAATGGTAAGAAGACAGTGATGATTGTATGAGGAGGGTGTTGATTAAGCCATTTGCTTTCAAATAGGATCAAGCGGGTTAAGGCTGAAGGTAAATATGGAGCAAGGCCTTGGCAGTAAAACAATGATTGGTGCATACGCTTTGGCAAGCTGGTTTTTGTCAGGGATGCAGTGCGACCATGGCTGTGGAAACCGCGGAAATGTCCCTGGTGTGTAATAAAGAAGCCTCTCAATCGCTGTTAATTGAAAGATGAAAATGATGTGTATTTGCATTTAAGCTATTTAGGCGTAATGAGATGTCTAGGTTGACATGTTCACACGCCTGATTATTAGGTGAGTTGCCTGGAATGACTGCCTTTATTCCTTTATGAGCAGCAGAGAGGGTGTTTTTTTTTAATTAACATGTTTTTAGGAAGTGTGAATGTTAAGTGAGTCCTGTCCTTCTGAGATTCATTTCCGATAACACAGACCCAAGATCAGATGGACACGTTTATAGGGACTTCGTGTTCCCAACCTCTTTGAATGGTTTTCATTCTTTTTGAGATTCTATGGAGATTTTTTTTTTCCCTCTTCTTTTTCATTTTCCCAACAGTGTCAAAGAAAATACTGCCCCGCAACCTTTCCTTACGCACCTTTCCAACAGTGCAGTTGTTAAAAGAAGAAAAGTCATTTTGTGATCTCTCCTTAACCTTAGTCTGGTAATTAATGCGACTCAATAGCCAGCCTTCTCTCCGGTGCCCCGCAGTTCAGCTTACTCAGTGTGGGTGAATGTGTGGAGACCCCTGCCGATTTGCATTTATAAGGACGGGATTTTCACATAATAATCCAGGGACACTTTGTTTTTATGCCCCTCAAGCACTTCACTTGGAGGCTTGCAGTCATCACCACATGTATAGTCCAGTCAAAAACTGTACGAACTGTTAAAAATACAAGTTCAACTGGGGCTTTGCCGTTGGTATGTCTAAAAGCAAATTGGCTGCTATTGATTCTGAATAAGGCTCCATGAAAGCAAAATAACATGGCAACTTGTATTCTTGTTAGTTTCCTGTACATGACTAGAAGCCTGTGCATGCACAATTTTGTCCATGTACATCCAAGTCCTGTTGGAGTTCAGCTCATTGCGACATGACCATGTAGCACTTGATGGTGTAGCCTTAACACACTCAAGTCAGCTTTACCTGTGGAGTAGACACATTGGATTTATTGCCTTCCTCTTCCTGTTCTGTCTTCTCCTGCGCTTCTTGTGTGTGGAGAGGGTGAGCGAGTCGCTGTTCTCACAAATACTGTTTGTTCTTGCGCACATTATGGGCCTCCTTATAGATAAAGGGAGGTGTGGGTGCGGAGGCATGACATGATATGTACTTTTGGAGTGCGATGACATGCACGTAGTCTTTTTTTTTTTTTTTTTTCCAAATTTAATATTGATTTATTTTCTTTTTTTAATATTGGTTGAGTGCGTCTGTCCTTATTATAACCGTGAAAGCTTTGTGTGAGTCTGACAACTTATTTGAATACAAACATTCAACCATACAAAGCATGGCAATCTTGAGATATCTGTGTAAACAGAGGGACCCTTACTACATGTGGCCCTACTACTAGTGTCATTTTTTGTGAGGTCTGTTGCCACCATCAAGCATTTGGTGATTTGGCTCATTGGCACATGTGTTATGTCTTGTGTGTATTGAGTGTCATGAACTCAAGTTGACGGTACTGAAGGTAACATTTTGATCAATATTGCTCGGCACTATTCCAGGATATCATTGTTCTGGGACATTCCAGTTGATATTGGACAGCATTTTTATTTTATTTTATTTTTGTTGGAGGAATTTTAATCATCAATTAGCAAATTATCATGATCATTCTATCAGAACAGTACTGGTTGTGTGGTTGCCCAGCAACATTGTTGTAAAAGCTACCCGGCGTGCATGTCGTCTTTGCAAGGCAATGCGTTTCAGGCGGCTGTCAGTTGTAGCTTTTGCAAGGGGGCCAGTCACTCTTTAAGATGACTTGCTAACACAGAATAGGAGGACTTAGTTCATCCAGGTTTTGCCATTTTCAAGCTCTTCAAAAATTGTGCTATTTCCATTTTGTGCTGTCTGCATTAGAAACGGCCCATAATGGTCCTGTTGTTTGCTGGTCATTCAGCAGGGCCCTGCTGTTGTTTTGAACGGCATCATTTTGAGTCGCCCCTTTTAAGTTAAATGGAGACTGGGAAAATGTATGCCTATGTGCTATTTCCAAGACTGGTTTTCTTCCCCCTCGTAAAGACCTTTTTTTTTTATTATTATACTATATGTGCTGAATCCCAGACTATACAGCCAAACCGCAGTACCTCACAAGTGTTTATCACAAGCACTTAGTACCTTTCCTCTTGGTGCAGGACCGGGAGGGTGAGGAACTGGTTGTATTGTTGATCTGATGCAGTTACTCTCTCATCTTCATCCCTTCACTACACTGTACGTCTGCTTTTTTAGCCGTAGTATCCCCCTCCTCCCTCTCTCCCTATATCACTATCTGTATTGAGATTGACATTTTGAATGAAATGTTTGATATTTGTAGCTTTGGGTTATGGATATAGTCAAGGGTGTATGAGCTGTACTCTACAGAGAATGTTTTGATCGACGATCCCTAATATGTCAATCTTCTATTTATTGAATTTCAAGATAAGGATACGTAAATATTGAACCAAGACTACCTATAAAGTCTAAATATTGGTAGCTGGATGATGTTTTTTTTTTTTTTTTTTTTTTTTTTGTATAGAGGGTAGATATTGTTCCTTAGAGAAGTCCTTTTTTAACCATCTGTTCCCTTACATTCTGTGTCCTTAACAGATATCCCTTTATTTTTGTCTATCAAGGAAATTAAAAATGGGATGTTATTAGGATTTTAAAAGAGTAATATATTTGGGCTAAATACTTGACTGATTTGGAAAATGAACCACTATTGAGAGTTCTTGAATCAAATTGTATTTGCACTGATTGGTAGCCAGTGGAGGAGTTTCTGGGACATCTGAAACAAAACAAAACAAAAAAATATGTATACAAACCAAAAAAAAAGTGGTCTTTAAAAAAGTCACTCTGAGAAAAAAAAAAAAAAAATCAGCAACAGGGTAACATCTATCAAATCTGCTACTGAAAACAGTAATAATGAAAACAGCAAACAAAGATATGTATAGGCACAATCTTTTTAACACAGTTAACAAGATGAAAAATAAAATGAGATATTCTACTTAGTGTTTGATGGGGGAGTATTCATTGAAACAGCCCAAAATTCTGTTTGCTGCTGTCTGCCTGGTACCGTGCTGTTGACTGCAATTTCCCCCTCCTCTCATCTGCCTGCATTTTTGAGGCCGTGCCACAGCAGGTTATATTTGCAAAGGCCAAGCCAAACCATGATTTGCCTACCCTGCCCTACCCTGAATATGATGAAGTCAACAGCAAGCCAATTGTGTTGATGAATAGTGTAGGGAGTAGGCAGGGGAAGAAGAAAGGGGAAAAAAAAAAAAAAAAAAAACACAACGAGAACGGCAGCTGAGACATTTGGACTGTTTTAATGGTCTTCTTTGTGCTCTACTTTGGCGACTGAACGTGAATTAAAGAAATTACGGCAGTGGCAGATATTTGCAAGCGACAACAAAGAGGAAAACAGCAGCAACAGCTAAATGAAAAAAAAAACAAACACGCAAAATACAAAACAAGACAGGCAAGGAAGACACGCTTGGCTGTTCAGAGTGGTCCAGAAAACCTTTTAATTCACTGATAAGCTCACCATTTTGCCTTATGAACTGAACCCTACCCCAGCTTACTTTGAGACTGGTCACATGATCCAAGCTTTTGTGATGCGACCTGACTCGCCAAGTTGGCTATTTCTATGTCGAACTGTAACCGTCATAAGCTAAAGCTAACCCTCAGAGCAATTTGTGCACACTTCACCAATTGAGAGATATTTTTTTCCATCTTTTTTATTTTTACTGATTTTTGCTTGTTTTTTTTTTTGTTTGTTTTGAGATATGCTGATGTAGAATTAATCCACATTTAAAAGAAACAAACAAACAAACAAAAAAATACATGTTTGTATTAAAGTGCACATTGCAAGAAAAGAAAAGTCAAAATAATAATGTACTTCACAATGTATGATGCAGCTGTAATGTAAACCTGGCTTTCTCCACCTGCTTCTGTAGGATAGTGTGTGGTTGAATTTTTCACAATGGCTTGGTAATTGTATATTTTGTATTATTATGTACTTAATTCCAAAGAGGGGAAAAAATGTCTTTCTCCCTTTTCCTCGTGTCTTTTCTTTCAGTGCCCCAGCAATGGCCATCTGTTTGGAGTCAGCTGAACAAATTGCATTCCTTGATGTGTTAATTGTTGCTTCTTTTTTTCCATTTTGTTCTCTTGCCCACTTCATTTTCTTTTGAGCCTTTTTTCTCTCTCTCTCTTTTTCTTTTTTTTCCTGTTGCTTATCAGTTTGAAAATGAGTTTCTAGTTTAGAAAACGTGGCACTAAATAAATTGGTTGCAACCATACTGCGCGTCCTGTTTCTTTGTCATTATGTCAAAAACAACACTACCCAAGGTCACCCCCCATCCTCCCACCTATCCTCTCTCTCTCTCTCTCTCTCTCTCTCTCTCTCTCTCTCTCACCCTTTCATTTTTCCCTGTCTCCCTGTCTAAATGTAATCAGTTGTGCCTGCTTACCAAAACACTAAGGCAGACTTGGCGGCGTGACGCATGATGGTAGTATTACTACAGGGTTTCTACATTGCTAAGCACTAAGAGCTAATCCTATCAGTTCAATGATACATCGGCTGCCTTCGTTAGTGGCCTCGCTTCTCCAGGGCGAAATGGATCAAATGGAATGCAGAACACGGGGGAAAAAAACGATGCAGAAAACTGTCTAAACAAACGGTCAAAACACAGATATACTGTAACAAACCGTTAATGATGTGGATCCTGACACTGCCTAAGAAATGCACACTTTCTCTTACAATCACACACAGTCATGCAAACTGTTTCAAGCATAAATGAGTAATCTCAGCATTTGAATGTGAAATGGATAGAATTAACCAAACCCTAAAGTCAAGATAATGAATAGAAATGCTTGTACAATAATGTAATACAACAACATTCATTTCAGTGTTTAGGCCTACTTGACATTTTTTTTTGTCCCCTTGCACAAATCAAGTGTCAGATAAGATATAACAATAGCTAACGCACCGCTCCCACGCAGACATGCTATTAGCGTGCCATTAGCAATATCCAGATTAGAGGAAAATAATAGTTGAGATTAAACCGGCTGTGAAGGTAAGGCATTTGGAAATGACCCTTTTTCCTCATGTTAATTTGCTGCATGAGGGGAGGGGGGAGGGGAGGGGGGTATGTAAATTAGGCTTCGTCTAATGGATGAATCCATTTCCTGCATGGCACAATTGTTTGGAGTAACGCTAATGAGCGGCCAAGATCATCAGGAACCTAAACCAACCGGGTCAGCTGACCTCGCCCTGTCTGTCTAATTACTGCATTAGCCAGGGCCTCACTGATCGCCCATGCATACCACGCTAAGCTATGTGCGTACCGTAAAGGGGGCGGCTGCTGCTGCTGCTGCTGCTACTACTGCTGCTGCTATGGCCATATGGTGGCTTAGTTAGTTAGCACTGCGGCAGCTAAAGTGTGGCTGATTCTGATTCGCCTGCGGAGCATTGGCCATGAGATGGAGATGCAGAGTATGAGCTCACAGACACACGTATCACACACTCGCTGATTTTTTTCTTTCATAACACACACACCCACACACACATAGATAAATACACATGTGTGCTGATGGAGACTTTCACATACACTTTCACCCATATAAGCACACATGTCTGTAGGGGTAAGGCTGGGGAAATACACACATTCTCAAATCTGCATATCGTCTGGATAGACAGGAGGGCCCCCAGGGGGATGGCTGGGAGATCCACGTCTGTGTGTGTCTGTGTGTGTGTGTGTGTGTGTGTGAACCAGAGCAGATCGGACTCCTATCAACAACAAGAGCAAAAGTCCTTTTTTTCCCCTCCCAATTCTGTTTTTAATCTGATACAATCAGATAAGAAGATCGCCATTATACCACATGTCAAATCTATGATACATCCCCTAATATTGCAAGCTCGGCTCATGAACTTACATAATTCATGTGACAGTGAGAGGAACTGGCACTCACAGCAGTTGCAGTGTGTCCCTATCAGGATTTCATCATCATCATCGTTGTGATTTTGCTCATTGTGCAATTGCATGGAAAGTGGACTTCATATGAAAAACTATAAAATAATCTAAAAAATGAAAAGAAAGTATATAATTGTGTATTTGCTCATTTTCTGCCATATCGATAATGAGGACATGTCTAATATCTCCATGATGATGATGATTATTATTATTATTGTTGTCGTTGTTGTTGTTTCTGGTGTGTAGCAGAATAAGGCGGTTGAGTTGAGGTCAGCAGGGACTAGGCTTGTTTTTGCCTGGATGCTCTGGACCCCTCTGGGCTGAAATCTATGCCTGTCCCCGATTTCTCTCACACTCCCTCTCTCATACACACACACACACACACACACACACACACACCCCTCTCTCTCTCTCTCTCTCTCTCTCTCTCGCTCTCTCTCTCTCTCACACACACACACACACACACATATCATTCTTTCTGTGTAGCTCAGCTCAGGCTGTCTGTAAGAGCTACCCTACTCTAGCCAGTGGGGCCGAGAAGTAGAAAGGCAGTATAGCAAGCTAGAGGGCGCCAGGGTTTGTGTGTGTCCTGTATGTGTGTGCTACTCAGTGTCAGAACATTTCTCTGCTGCCATAGGTGCTGTCTTAACAGTCCTTGACCTTTTCCCTGCCACACAAGAAGCACGTACACACACACACACACACACTCACACACACATCACTTGTGTATTTTATTTCACTTTCTTTTTTACCCTTGTCACCCCCCCCCCCCCCCCCACCACCACCACCCACACTCACACACACTGCTACACACTGCCACCACCACCACCATTTTAGGCATATATAAAGTAGCAAATATTGACCCCCTTTCTGCATTTCTCTGAGGTTATTAGGCCATCCCACTAGTGCATTGAAAGCATACCTAGACAGCGCACTTATCCTCCAAGTTATATCGGAGGAGAGACACTGTACTAATGTACGACTACTTGTTGATTTTTTGGCTTGACGCCTGGTTACATTTTTCATTGATATGATTTATTAAACTGCTGTCTGTCACGGTTGTACATTTACTCAATCTACCTGCATTCGAGCCGACGTTCACATTTTTTTCTTCTTTTTTTTTTGCCTAGTCTGTGTGCATATCCATTCGTTTATTTATTTATGCCTCATCACCAATAAGTCACCCTATCACCCTATCAGTGTCAGATACTGTATCTGTCAGTGTCAGGGGCTGGAGAAAAAGTGCTGAGTGTTTCGTCTCTGCGACACTCATCTCCTAACATCCCCCCCGCACCCCCCGAGGATTATGGGAAAAACTGACATCTACTTTAATTTTCCATCCACATCTCACTCTTACTCGATCTGACTCTTTCCCTCTCTATCTCTCCCTCTCTCTCTCTCTCTCTCTCTCTCTCTCTCTCTCTCTCACACACACACACACACAGACACTCTCTTTGACACTCTCCATCATGCACATTTGCCTCGATCTCCCACTCCCCCCACCCCCCCTCTTCCATCTCTTTCCTGGAATTGGTTTAGGTAACAGTTTCAGCCACCTCGATCTGTAATGGAGCGAGTTTGGGCGAGAGACAGAGCGAGAGAGCGCAAGAGAGAGAGGCTAATGTGTTGTAATTGATGTTTACTAGGACACTGTCGCTGTTGGTGCTGGCAGTGTGTGCACAGGGCCACATAGGACACTGCCCATGTCCCCAGGCAGTGATGCATGTTGGGTAAAAAAAAAAAGCGCGGGTGGAAGGGGTGGCGGGGCAGGAGGTTGAGTGTGAGTAGAGATGGGTTGGGGGGAGGGAGGGGGGTGTTGATGGTGAGAGTGGGAGGGTGTCTGTTGTCTTCATCGCTAGACTGGTTGGTGGTGGGGGGGGGGTTGGAATAGTCATTGAGAACACTCTGGCTTTCCCCAGGGCCCCATGCTTACCAGGCATCCCCACATTTTCCAACCAACACAAACAGCAGCGAGCACGAATACCAGCCGTAGTAGTAAAGCTCACGCCAGCACAGGCGCAGGCTTTTTTTTCCCTTGCTTCCTCGTCACAGTAACACTGTTTCTGCATTACAGTCTCTGCAGTCGCACATCAGATGATCAGAGCGCTACTTGAGCTCTTGTGAGGGTCGCCCCTGCAAAAGGTCACCACTGCATTTTACCGGCAGCATTGTTTTTGCCCGGACTTGGAGTTCGCACCCCCCTCCCCCCAACACACACATACACACCACTCACATTCACACAACACAGGTCCACACACAATGTACACACAAACTCACTTACGCACTCAAATGCACATACACATACACATACAAACACACACACACACACACACACACACACACACACACGACATCAGCCTTTGCACTAGTAGCAGTGTCTGTCTTGAGGGGGGGATGGGCTGGTGATGGGGTCAAAGAGCCACAGGCTAGCCAACACAAACCTAGCCGTGACCTAGCTAGTGGGAATTCCACCACAGAGATGTGTCTATTTATGTGTGTGTGAGTGTGTGTGTGTGTGTGTGTGTGTGTGGTCGATATAGAGAGAAGGCCACTTGTCCCTGTCTGCCTGCCTGCCCTTAGTGACTTAGAGTGGTGTATGTGGCGGTGCTGTTGACAGCACTGGAGGAGGAATGAAGAGGGTGAAGGGGGTGGATGGTGGGTTTAAGACTTCCTAGCGGATGTTGAAGTAAGTGTACCATGTCAGGTTTTTTTTTTTCGCTCTCTCTTTTTTCGCTTTGCTGCCCATCTCTCTCTCTCTCTCTCTCTCTCTCTCTCTCTCTCTCTCTCTCTCTCTCTCTCTCTCAGTGCTCTTTTCCCTGCTAACAGGTCTGTGTTGTACATTTACACATTATACATTCAGCACCCCAGTGTTTCAACACTGAGGCTGAGTTAAACTGAAAAAAAAGAAGAGAGAGAGAGAGAAAACCAGCCACATCAGCAACTGCGGGCCAAGCCAGGGCCTTGTCAGGGGGCTAGCTGCCTACACTGCTCTCCTCTCCTCTCCTCCGCTCCGCTCTGCGTGTGTGTGTGTGTGTGTGTGTGTGTGTGTGTGTGTGTGTGTGTGTTATTTAGCCTGTGTCATCATGCTCTGTTTGTCTCACTGAGCCCATTATGTGTGACTAACGCGGCAGAGCAGCAGTTAGCCAGCACTGCCCTGGGGCCCAGGG
>JAODXP020000025.1:12796869-12806869 GCA_027497455.2 Sardinella longiceps
TTAGTACTATCAATCTTGCTTTTTATTTTCATTAAGATGTTTTAAGCCATATCTGAGTAGTATCACATCAATCACAGAACCCCCCCCCCCCCAGGATATGCCATGTATTCATGGCCTTATAATGTCTGAGATAAGAGCTTAAAAGTAAAGGCAGTGAAATTACCCTGAAAATGGCCTAGGGCTCCTAGGGATTACTGTATGCTGTAGATGCAGTACATTATGCTGTAAACTTCCTATATTAAATATACATTTGTGGCAGTGAGTAAACCTTACTAGGCTGGGAAAGCCCAAGGTTATGCAAACCTCGTTGTGCAGACGGCTCATAATTTGGTACGGATATTAAATCAGTATTGAGTGAATACAGATATTTGTGACTGCCTCTGGCGACGATTCATTTAATCACACAATATGTTTGAATGACCTTGAGTGAAAATACACTCGGGGGATCTCATTGGTAGCACTCTTAGGCCTTTTGACAATCTCACAGATGTCTGAATGCTATCTGGTATTCTAGGTTTTTTTAAGTAGTAAAAAAAAATGGACTTCCTAAGTAAACATTCAGAAGCTACTGAAGAAATCCATTCAGCTTTGGCATTGCTTAGCACCGCAGTGGTATGTGTGCGCAGGGCTAAGGTTCTCTGGAAGCCAAGAACAAGTACCGTCTGATTGTGTGTTGATGCCGTCTGTGAAAGGAGAGGAAAGTGGCAAACTGTCTCCGACGTGTTTGATACATTGTGCCTACATAAGAATTGCCTTTCATGGTGATATGGACAGGATTCTGTAGCTTGAGAGCCCTATGCTAAAAGCTTTCGCTCATTGGTAACGCGCTTTGAATGGTGAAGTCAACATGCCAAAGCCTTGCTGTGTACATTTTTTTTTTTTTTTTTTTCTGATCCATCACCCTCGATGCCTTTGAAACATGTAAATCAAGCTTGAATGGAAAAGGCACTGAAACAAATAGGAGTGGCAAGGCTCTTTCAAAAGCCGACGGAGGTGAAAAGAATATTTGCCATTCATCTTTTTTTTTTTCACCCCTCTTTCCATCACCACGTTCTTGCTCTCTGGAGGTGCCTTCCTCGGGCAGCCATTTTGTTTCAAAAGCGGGTGCCACTGATTGCTTAGTCTTGCACAAATGCATACACGCAGATGTACACACTCTTTGCTCTCTGAAACACACTTTCTCTTGCACACACACACACACACACACTAACACACACTCTGAGATGTGCACACACATACACACACACACACACTCTGAGATGTGCACACACACACACACACACACACACAGATAGCAGAGGTGCAGCTGGATAAAAGAGTGTAGCCCTCATACAAAGCTGTGGGTGTCGAGGTGCAGAAGGCACCGTATCGGCACACAAAAGCACAGTGAATGTTCCATTTATGGAGACGGGGGGTGGGGGTGGCGGATGGTGGGTGCAGGAGATGACGCTGGTTGTGGGGTGCAGAGCAGAGCGAGGGGCAAGGGCTCCCTCACTTGCACTGTGTCAATTGTGGGCAGGGCCGAGGCTTTTCCATCATTTCTTTCAATTGAAAAAACAGATTGAAATGGAGCGGCAGAATAGTCAGACCTTAACCTCAATTTTCATCACCGTCGCCATACAGTAATTTCATCTTAAACTGCATGTCATTGCGTGTCAGACAAGTTTCCAATTTTTTTTGTAAGCAACAGGCAGCTGGTTACAGTGGAATTGGTGTTTTCAAGAGGAGCACGAAGCTCCCATTCTTGTGGAGGTGGTGCTAAGGAGATGTATCAAATTACTGTATAGAAATGAATGTATCTGATGGTTTGACTGGGTGTAATCAATCTGTAATCTCTATTTAGGCAACAACATTTATTATGTTCCCTATGGAAATTTGCATAAAGCCTACATTTTCTATTTTCATTAGAAAAATATGGTTATTGTAGGAAATGGTCTATATTTTACAGTAGCCTATTTGCTGTATTAGTTTCTTTAAAATGGTTTATATTTGCATAAATCATGTATGTGTTTTGTACTCTGAAATTCAATGGCTTCAATGACCTTGGCCTGTGCCCACCTACCTGTCAATCAGATCCATCCAATCAGAAGGCTCCCTATGTTTGTTTGCCAAAAGTAGATTTTCCAGTTGCCTCGTTACACATAACATGGTAAACTGTGAGTATCGACCAGCATTAAATCTTGTCAATAAAAATTTATGATTATGATTCAAATTTATTATTTGAATGAGTATTTTCGTTCATAAGTCAGCTGTTGCCAGCAATATAAATGCCCCATTAGACTTATCAGCTATAGATGAGCCTGACAGCCAGTCAAAGCTCTCTGTCCCTATTTCTCTTGAAAGAGAACTAACTTGTAATGCATAGTAGATATTATGTCATATTCTCGGTGAATATTGCAATATTAAACTATCTAGGCTAAGTGACATTTTTTTTATTGGTGTTCCTCTGGCAATAGCTGAAAATGGCATAGTGATTTAATAACTATTTCTCTATCTGTGTTTGAATATGCAAATCACAATAGAACAATGGCTGGTGTCTAAATGGCATACTGCTGTGAGGGAAAGCACCTCTGCCAGATTCCTTTGTATCAAGATAATTTGTGTTTGTTAAAGTTTCACTTTATTTTAATGATGGCTCTGTTATGCAAAACTAATAGTAAAATGGTCTCATTTTCTTGGTATGAAAAATCTAAATTTATCAATGGTATGGAGTTGTTGAATTGAATTGTATTTTATTTCTTTTTGGCTTTGACTGTGTTCATAAGAATATATACGTAAATTTCTGCAAAACATGCTGTAGTTGCACATTGTTGATGGTGAACCTTTTGAATTTGAAGTGGTGATTGCATGCAGTTGTCCTTCAACAATGCCAAAACAATGGCTTTTATTGTCTATGGTTTTTATTGAAGTGTTACATGTTTTGAAAAAGTAGCCTAGGCCTAGATATTGAGAAAGATGTAAAAATGACTGGTAGAACCGGTAAAGGATAACGTTCTGCAAGGCGGCCATTTTCGTGGAATAACTCCCGACTACTGAGTGATGTGGGAGCCAGACGCTGATGCGTTGAAATATCCAACATCTGTAAATTTGAGCTATTAGGTCACAGTTGCCTAGAATTGTTCATATGTAGGCTAGCCTAATTAATTAATTAATGTGTGGTTTAGGCTATAGCCGCAGGGCCATCTAGTGAAAAAGGCTACTATTTTAAATAACCTTATTGAGCTCTGCGTGAAGGGCTACGTTGAGTGCATGCCTGACGTGTGCCAGTTCAATGCTGTTGTAAGCAGTTATAGGCTAATGTTGTTTGTAATATTATATAGCCTAATGAAGAAGCATATGTTCATGATTAAACTTGAAATGCATTCGAAATAATTGTCTTGTTTTGTTAGGCTAATCTATATATGTTTTTGGTTTAAGGCCCACCTGATTTTTTTTTTTTTGTCGGGCCCATCCATCCTGATGTCTGGCTACGCCTATGCAAAGAAAAACGTGGGTGGTCTCCGCAAGAAGGGCAGTATAGGCTAAAGACGGCTTAATTAGTTTTACATTGACTACAGTAGGAAACACTTCATTTGCAACAGACAATTTAAACCTGGGCAATTAGCTTGGCCTATATATTGTAAGGGGAAATAGACTCTTGAAGTGTAACTTCCCTTTTGTTTTGTAGGCTATAGGCTACCGAACGATTTGTTGTTCAGAATTGCTAGTAGCAAAAAGATTTAGGCTGTGTTTTGGTATCAGCAGACAGCTCTTTCCCAATTCTTCGATTTGTTAAAGATAGACATAGACATAAATGTAGCCAATTTGAATTTCTCAATGCTCATTAATTTATTTAGGCTAAGATTTACGGATTTATGCACAGTGAGATTGACTATTCCTTTCTTTCTGTCTTGCTTTCTCGTTCTGTGTCGGGATGTCTCTTTCTTTTTATCGATAGCCTATTTTTTCCCCATTTAGAATGGGGTCAAGGATATTGCAATGTAGCACACAAAGACGGCGAGACCTATGAATAATTGGCTTTATGCAGCATACCCTTACTACACCAGTTCGTTTTGGCCTAGAATAAGCTTATCTCTGTGATCCTCTGATATATGTTAAGCATACAAAAAGCCTTTGTTGTGCTACTAAATAGACTGACAACACTGGCGTCCAGTTAACACAAGGAGAAAATGGGATAAATTATTACGCTTACACAGCAGGCTACACAAAAACCCTATAGGGCCCTGGTAAGGCTACAGCTTCTAACGATTTTGTTTATTTACAGAATTGTCGTTAGAAAAAATCCTACTGTAGCAACCTTCTTTATTTGACTACCCTATTTTTTTTCCCACAAGTAGACTAATATTTTTTTCCACAAGTAGACTATTTAAGTCTCCTATTATTTATTTTTAAGAATATTTTTATCCTTTGCCTGATGGAATGGATCAGTGGATTATTTCTGTCTCTTCATTTCTGTGCCTCATCTCACAGGTATAGGCTTCTCTTTTCTCAGCCACAGACTCCTGTTGTAGTTCAGCTCCTCTTCAATGCTTCGATTTGCTCTCTCTCTCTCTCTCTCTCTCTCTCTCTCTCTCTCTCTCTCTCTCTCTCTCTCTCTCTCCCTCACACACACACACACACACACACACACACACACACACACACACACACACACACACACACAGCCAGTCTGAACCATTGCCATTTGTACAGGAAGCAAAATAAACAGCAAACAGTCCAGCATTCGCTGCATGGGTCAGGCGGGCCCAGGCGAGCACCTGCTCCTTGGCCTTTTTCTAGCCCTGAATGAAGAGTGGTAGACATCAGCAAGCCCATCCGGTGGGGAAGAATGAAGATGTGTGGCGATGGAGAACCCAACCTGTTGTCTGCAGCAGCTGGTCACCCCCTTCAACCGGAGGAGGCACAGGAAACCACTCATTATTTTCAGCAGAGGAAGAAGTGCAAGAAGAAGAAGAAGGGAAAAAAAAGTTGGAATAAGAAAGAGACAGTGAGCGAGGTTGGGTTAGTGTGTGTGTGTGTGCGTGTGCGTGTGTGTCTGTGTGTGTTTTTGGGGGTGGGGTGCTGTAAGAAATGGTACATCCTGAAATCCAAAGAGGTGTATTCTCTCTGAATGCTTGGAAGTGTGTGTGTGTGTGTATGTGTGTGTGTGTGTGTGCAATGACATGTCTATGGTCAGTGGCAGTAATGGGGTGAAGAGTGTATACTTACTTTGTGCATTCACTGATTTCTCCAGTGGGTTTTTTCCTGAGGAGGGTTTGTGGAGAATAAAAGGCTGCAGCTAGTTTATAAACACCTATCCACAGAGAGGCCACTGATAACTCTCTCTCTCTCTCTCTCTCTCTCTCTCTCTCTCTCTCTCTCTCTCTCTCTCTCTCTCTCAACCACATGTGCAAGTGTGCAAGGACACAACTACTGTGAGACGTATATGCTGTGTGTGGATGCGTTTTCTGAGAGCTGTTTCATCTCATGCCCTCATTGCTGCATTGATAGAAATTGAAAAAAAAAAAAAAAAATAGATTAAAGTAAATGTGTCTTTCACAATGGCTTATCTAAAATAACATGACATTTTTTTGTATAGCATGACAGGAGAAAAGACAACATGGCTGACCTTCACAGTCATCCCTCTACATAGTGGCAGGAGGGTATTCAAATGCAATGTGATACTGTGTGGGGGTAAACAGTATCACAGGATAAAATACTTTGAAATACTGTAGCCTACATAATGCCACTGCTTTTGAAATTGAAGTTAAGGGCAGTTGGCCTTGTTAATGTAAGAGTAGAGCATTTTCACAATATACATGTTAATCATTGTAGATCAGATTTGATTATTGTATATTCAATTGAACCCTGATAATCTTTTGGGGGGAAAAGGAAAATAAAGAATTGCCAATTAAATGACAATTCTTAAATAATTTTGCACTGTATAAAGTTTTTAATAATCAAATATTTATGTTATACTATGTGTATGTTAACAAATGCACAATATAGTAAATTATATACATGACTAAATGGCATTACATTTGTCAGAAACATAATTATGATCATTATTTAGATAATTATGCCTTGTTAATGGCACTGAGCACTATGATTCCTTTTCAAATGTTGCTGGCAGAAAGAGCAGGAGACTACCGTCTCAGCTTGCTTATAGGCCAGTGATATTTATTCCATTTATAAAAACTTATTATGAATGGTAATTAGGTTTTTTAATTCTTTTTGTGAATAACACAAACCAATTGTTGTAGTTAGAACTTCAAACTTACTGTATAAGATTAAGTTTGTGTGTGTGTGTGTGTGTGTGTGTGTGTGTGTGTGTGTGTGTGTGTGTGTGTGTGTTGTGCACGTCGTACTTTCAGTAAGCATCATAATAAGAACATGATTAGTGTTAACATACTGCAGCTCGTAGACTCTTAAAGATTGATCACTTTTATGTCCATTAGAGCAATGCAATTTTGTATATTGTGCAGTGACAATGCATTGCCAGGAATCGATCATGTAATGGCAAAGTAGAGCATAATTTTAGGAGAGTAATTGTACGTACTGTATATCCCACCTATTTGAGAGCAGGTGCAAGACAAAGGTACAGGGAAAGACAAAGAGAACGAATGTCTGTACACTGGAGTGTTGGCTCAATCCATTGGGTTGTTCTGTTGGGTCAAGACATTGCCATTTTTTTTAAATAAAGCTTTCATAGAGTTATAGGCGGCGGACCTTATAGGGTCATAGTGCACCCCTCAGGAAAATAAACAACATTTTTGTTGCACAGGCCCAGCTGAATGTGAATTTGAGAGTTAACAATGGGATGCTATACTGCTCCTTTTTCAGTAGTATGAATAGCTTCCCATTGAAAAATCAATGTGCCATATTCTACTGTGAGCACTCGACCCTGAATAACAACAGTAAGTATATACAGGGCCATATAGTGATTGTCATTTATTCAGATGCAGTTTTCTACAAATATTATTCTTGAATCTCAAAATATTCAATAGGTCAAGCCATCAGTTCCCCGTATCACCTCAGAGCTTCAACAATGAGAGCATTTTTTTTTTTTTTTTTTTTTTTGGAAAGGGTACCATAGTCTTAACTGTTGTAGGCCTGCGAAAGATTATTTGCCTTGTCATTCTTAGGAAAAAAAAAATGTTTTTATCTGGGCAATTTAACAAATTCCTGGCTTGAATTTTCTATCACACACAGGTGTGTGTTAACAAGGTCAGTTTCAGAAAACTTCCATCCTTTCAAAGGCGCACTTTCGCGCTGAGAGTTAGCCTTGGGTTATGAAGTCCTGTGTGAGAAGGAACGCGATTGAAGCTTATGGCCGAGAGTTTGAGAGCCCGCCGATGGGTCCTCGAAAATACTGACATGATCTGTTGTCTGTCCATGTTGTGTTAACTATACTTTTACTGAAGCCAGCGCAAAAACTATCAAACTTTATGTGACCTGGAGGTTTACGCTCATCAGGACTGTGGTGCGGCTATACCTCCTTTAGAACTGTTTTGTTTTGTTTTGTTTTCCCAGGTCAGGTCAGGACTTTAAGATGCTGTTTAACCATGTAGCCCTAAGCCCATCTGTTGTTTCCAGGCCTGTAGCTTCTCTCAGTAGTCGTCATCACAACACTGCAGACATGTCTCTCACCTCTTCATTGACTGGCATGTTATTTCCCAAGGAAGGCTCAAAAGAATACCGCAGACAGTAGCTTTGTGTAAAGATAGACCATTTTGTCTATCTTTATTTATTTATTTATTTGGGGGGGGGGGGGGGGGGTTGGTCGTCATGTGTTCCCCAGTATTGTTACTTGAGGACAATAGGAATCGTCCCAGGCATCTATCCATGAAGTCAATGAAATGACAGTCTGCCCCAATCATGAAAATGGTCTCCAATCCATAGCTTGATGGAGTTGTTTATGCCAGCTATCCATTGTGCATTCAACCAATGCCCAGAGAAGGTAACTGTTATATAGGACAGACACAGCTTGAAGTCAGACCCTTATGTTGTTGAGATTGTCAGACAATCATTCAGATGCAGTCCCTATACCACCCAGCTGTTTGTCACAAGTTTAGTCGGAGAAGGGTTTGGGCAGCCGGGGGAAGAAAAGAGAAGCGGGAAGGATAGAAATCAGAGGATGGAACAGGGGAGAGGGAGAGCTGAAGTACGACAGAATGATGGGAAAAGACGAGAAGATTTTGAAAAGAAGTTGCAGTGAGAGAAATGAGAATGAGGAACAAGGAAAAAGAGTAGGGGAAAGACAGAGGAAGAGAAAGAAAGAAGACAGTGAGAGGAAATAGGGAGGGAGGGATGGAGGAAGGAGGAATGGAGAGATGGAGACAGAGGGATGAGAGAGGGGCAGACTTAAAAAAAAAAAAAAAAACAGAAAAAGAAAAACAAAAAAGTAGGAATGAGATAAGGAAAAGGAAGAAATATATGAAAAAGGAAGGGTTGGAAAACAAGGGAATAGGGGAGAGAGAGAGAGTGGTAACCTCCTTATTGGTAGAGGGGTGCTGACACGTCTTGGAGGTCGCGGCCTCTCCGCCTGGCATCTGGTAACCTTGTCAGAAGCAATCATGGGCGCCGGCCGCTCCAGCTTTCCTTTTAACCCAAGACGTAATCTCTTTAATTGGTGTCAGCTCCGAATGGGAGCCAGGGAAAGACGACGAGAGAGAGAGAGAGAGAGAGAGAGAGAGGACTGGAGGAGTGAGAGTGCAGCAGGTTATATCCCTCCCTTCCTCCTGTCCCCCTCCCTCCTTCTCTCTCTCTTTTTTTTTTTACCAAAAAGCCTTGCGCTGTCGCTTCGCCAGGGCTCAGCCACAGCTTGTTTCCAAGGCGGATGAAGGCCGTTGTCACGGTAACTGCCCGGTGACCCCAGTCCTTTGGACGGCTGGCCTGAAGATCCTTTACAAGTGAACTCTTGACCTCTCTTTTACCTCATCCTCTTCCCTGTCGGAAAGTTCACTGGAGCTACGCCTGTTGGCCCAACCCTAGAGTTCCATTGAGCGAGTGCCAGGTAGGGTTAAGCCCAAACACAGGACATCCCCAGGTTTGGACGTTGCTGGTGACCGCCATTTTTGGAACTCGGTACAACTTCATCTCACTGTTTAGCTTGTTATTTTTTTATCATTCCAAACCTTGCGTGTTTCATGTCCTTTTATTTATCTATTTATTTTTTTTATTTTTTTTACTCATTTATTTGTTTATTTTAGCAGTATCCGCTGAGAGGAAAGTGAACCGAATTCATTTGTTTTGTGGAATGCAAAGTGCAAGTCTGTTTTGTGTAGTCCATAAGCACTGTATAACCTTAATGAAAAGTCCTAAAGTTGCACCCCCCCCCCCCCATCCTCTCTCTTATTTCTCTCTCTCTGGTGAGTTTCTGACCTATGGCAAGCCCTTGCCATCAACCACCTTCCCCTATGATCACTTTGCAAGCATTCAGCTCACTCTGAATAGAGCCTTGCATTCGGCCAGGATTCATCCTCGGCTTTCACTCGGCATCAAAGGCTTGGAGGTCAAGGAAAGTCACAGGCAAAAATCAGTTGACAGGAGGAACTTTTTGTTTATTTTTGCAGTCTCTCTCTCTCTCTCTCTCTCTCTCTCTCTCTCTCTCTATATATATATCTATATATCTATCTATCTACAGTATCTATCTATCCATCTACTATCTCTCTCTCTCTCTCTCTGGCTTTTTCAAATGGCCCAGAAAGTATGTGTCTGAACATATCTCTCCCCTCTCCTCTGTGCTCCTCTCCTCTTCTCTCATTCACACACACACACACACACACACACACACACACACACACACACACACACACACACACACACACACACACACACACACACACACACACACACACACACACTTTCTCTCCACACTCAGGTGAATACAAGCGCGCCAGTGTGAAAAAGCTGGACCTTTCCTGAGGGGCCAAGTGTACAGTGCTTCAGGTAATTGCCTTGATTCCTGTCTGTGTTGGAATTCTTCCATGGTGACTCTTCCATTCATCAATAGCCTCCA
>JAODXP020000025.1:12811869-12816869 GCA_027497455.2 Sardinella longiceps
ACACCAAAAGTTTTACCCTAACTAATCAATCACGAAGCTCAAAACAACTTAACTTAGTTTGTCACATTTTGTCACGGACATTTCTCAATAGCAAAATGGGTCTAAAATCTGCCTCTCTCTGCCTCCAGCAATGTTAGCCGTTTTTAGCATGTTGGCTAACGGAATATTTGCAGATAATTAGCAGATAATTTGCAAGTATTTTGTCTGTTTTGGCACAATTAAACAGTTTACTTATTGCAGTGTGAAGAGAAGGATAAATAGTCCATAATTTTAAGTTGATTGGTCTTCGTTTTAAGATGCCTTGATGGAGTTTCATGCTAGTAGATTTTGCTGTAGAGTTTTATGGTGACATTAACGTCAGGTCTGTTATTATATGAATTCAATACATTTCAATTTAAACTACTATAGGCTACTCAAAGTAAACATTTTTGTCAAGCATTACGTGCTATTGGAAATTATTAATCACTTGCGGTGTGTCTCTGGAGAGCCATTGCTTGAGGCTATGTTTTGCATTCATTCCTATGGAGAATGCTTATGTTTTAGGAAATTCGACAGGCCTAACAACAGTAACTAGGGATGTGTGTGTGTGGGGGGGAGGTTAGCGAACGGTCAATTTAGAGTTTAGAGACTTTGTACTTGAAATCAGCATGCTAGAATAGCTGCTGCTGCAGTGGTAGAGATAATAGCCTTTCCAAGTTTTTGGGGGGATTTTAATAAGCCCTACGATTATAGCTAGGAAAACTCAAGAGGTCATGGTCAACTACTCAAGAGGTCACTCAAGAGGTCACGGTTTTATATAAATCCTCTTGACCAATATGGCGTCACTGAGAGAGCCTCCTCAGGCTCCACAGTGCCTCTTCTCCTTCATACAGCACATCCTGACTCCTGACTGTCCTCCTCACTCCACTAGGTATAGTGACATTCACAGAGACTCTCTCCACTGACCTTGCAGAGGCTGATGCTCTCTGACAACAAGCATCTGACTGGTTAAATTGACCTTGGCAAGCCACTAGGCAACCAGGAAGTGGGCCATTGCCCATCCACTGATAGGGTGATGGATGACACTGGCCCTGCTGGCTGCCTGGCGTCTTCAGGCACACTGGACAAAGCCCTGGGCATGTGTGTGTGTGTGGGTATGTGTGTGTGTGTGTGTTGGGGGGGGGGGGGGGTTGTAGTGCTCAGTTTGTGCTCAGTGGGCAGTCCCCACAGCTTGTCTCCATTTATGAATTTGGATGGCTGGGAATTAGGTCTACAGTGGTTGTGTCCACCACTATGGCCAATAATG
Source organism: Sardinella longiceps (assembly GCA_027497455.2). NCBI lineage: Eukaryota > Metazoa > Chordata > Actinopteri > Clupeiformes > Clupeidae > Sardinella > Sardinella longiceps. Next base: position 12,813,155 of record JAODXP020000025.1, read on the forward strand.
GGTTAGAATAAGTGGCACACATCGGCCGCTGGTTCTTTTTGATGGTGACAGCAGGGTGCCTTGTGTTTACAGGGCTCTCAATCATTTACGTATGGCATATCGCAACTACAAACACTTTGTGTGTGTATGTGCGTGTGTGTGAGAGAGAGAGAGGGAGGAAGGAAGATAGAGAGAATGACATAGAGAGAGTGTTGATCTGACACTGGGAAATGCCTTTCCACAAGGTACTGAATATCTTTTCTGTGGACATAAGAACTATAATAACCCTACTATGTGTATGGTTGAGGCAATCACTACATCTAAGCTGTGTGCTGTGATTTAAAAACTGGGACCTTGGAACATACTCATGGTCTCTACGCAAATTCATTTGGATTCTGTCTGTCTCTCTCCCCTACACACACACACACACACACACACACACACACACACACACACACACACACACACACACACACAGTGTAATTACACGGTATATTACAGTATATCGCCTCTCTCTCTCTCTCTCTCTCTCTCTCTCTCTCTCTCTCTCTCTCTCTCTCTCTCTCCTCTCCATGGTCAAATCTCTCCAGCATGCTTTGCCTGCCAGAGCTGGTTAGTCAGTCTCCATTAGTTCACCCTAGCGTACATGTCACTCTCATCCCTCCTCCGTCAGCACTATTTACTCCTGCAGGGGGGATAACTCTCACAGACGACCCCCCCCCTTCCCCTCCCCTCCCCCAAAAAATAGCAACAACCTCTGAGGGTGCTGTCTTGGGACAGCAATCAGTGTGACAGCAACCTGCCCTAGACTCCACCCCAGACGTGCTGCTTCCGACCAGCACACAGGTATCTTACTGCCGAAGTGTAGTAAGTAGGCTAATGCACTCTGTTTATGTGACACATTAGTGGAACACTTAGGTTCACAGAATGAGAGGTTCAGTTCATGTTCCACTTCTGAAAGTTGACCAAAGTGTCTGTGGACTTTCAAGTCATATTCCACGACCATATGGTTCACTGTAGACCTGGCATGAAACAAAGTCATATTGCCTGGTCATTTTCTTTTTCAAACATGGGATAGAAATATAGATTATACATTTTAAATGCATTCAATGTGCTGAGCTCACCTCTATAAGTAATAGAATGGTGTGTGCATTTGCAGTTAAAACAATAACTAAGAAATACCAGTCAACTGAAACTATTACAAATCTGTAAGACAGGAAAAGACAGGAAAAGTTGGTCATGTTTGATTCAGACCATTAAACCAAACTTAAGTTCATATAAACCATATAAACAACTAGAAAAGCACTCAGAGAGCGCAGACCTCCACCAAGGCAATGTGGTCACAGACACAAATTAAATTCCAGATGGTGTTCTGGATCACAGATCGCCACCAAAATCGTATCAGTTCTTACTTGTCCCAATACACACGTTGTCCGAAAATCTCATCCAAATACGTACATTACTTTTCGAGTTATGTTGTACACAGACAGACACACAGAGTGACACACAGACACCGGCAAATGCATAACCTCCTTGGCGGAGGTAAAAATATACATGATCACTAAATCAACTCCACCATGGTTGTCTCAGTCCCTCAATCTTAGCGTTAGAGTTAACCAAAGGGCTTTACTGTGGAGTAAGCCGTATAGGAACCTGGGATTATGGACAATCTGGATAGATTCTGTTAAGAGGAAGGGTCTCAAATCCATTTATTATGTTCTCCACCTTTGTGCCATGTGAAAGGAGATGGTAACACGTGCATCATCGGCAAAGGGTAGCTTAACGTTCAAAACGCAGAGTTGCCAGTAATTGCGGCAAAATTATACAATTGAACTAAATTATTTATTGATTTAAAATGCATTGTTCTTTGTCAAAATAAATATCAATCTGTATTTTACCTCAAAGTTTTGTAATCTGATTAAGGAAACTGATAGATGACTTTTAAAATGAGCGTTACATGTCTTTTTAGCTAAAATTAAAATCTTGATTTAAAGTAACGTTTCGGGCAGCCTGCCCTTCATCAGACACATCTCTGATGAAGGGCAGGCTGCCCGAAACATTACATTAAATCAAGATAAATGGGAGCTTGGTGTGCGGACTTTATTTTCAATTTTTCTAGTCTTGCACCCAAACCTTTTTTGAGATGGTTGTGCGTGTTTTTCTTTTTTGAATTTTTAGCTAACATTACCAAGGGTGCCAATAATTGTGGAGGGCACCGTATACAGTATAACACGACAACACACACACATCTACATTCAGATAGGCATTAGCAATCACATATGTCACATCTATAAACATACTGTATATCTGACACTCTGGCAAGCATTCACATAGGGCTGCAGATTGTTTATTCACACACATGCCCATTACATACTTCTACAGTACATCCAGTCACAGTAGACTAGCAATTACACACCGTGTTGGTACAACACATTTTTCATCTATTTGTTTAATCAAAATCTAATTTTGATTTGTTATAAAGCATTTAATGTTATGAGGGGGGGGGGGGGGGTAAATGCACATTTACTATTAATTCATTTTTTGTATTACTTATACTTGCATAAAGAACTGTTTTTTGCTGTTCAAACATTAGACTAATATTCAGGAAATGACTCAACACATGTTGATAAATGCTTGCTCTTTCTTACAGAGGTAAAACTATTTCCACATTTTATTGCATTGAGCGAATGGCCTAGGCACTGATTACCATTGAATAAGGCCAAATTGAGCTTACTGTCCTTTGTTAGGACACATTATGCCATTAGAGCAGTTTAATTCAGCTGTGAAATGTGACGCTGCATGGAACCTCAATCCCCACAGACTTCAAATGAAAGCAAACTATTTGAAAAGGTTAAATCCAATTTTGCACAAGTCACACACTCCGCCTTGCTAAATTAAGCACCAACAGTGGACAGTGACTCAGTCTTGTACAAACGAAACTACCGGTAATTCTTGTTCTATATTTTCTCTGAGTCTCAATGCAGACAGTCTGGTCCCTTTACAGTCTCAGTGACAGTCTTGTGCTTCAGACTAAAGAGTATAACTTAATCAACTCTGGCCAGGGCTAAAAAAATCCTCTCCACCTTCGCATTACCTTTTACCCCGGCTTTGACCTTTTGAGATGTGGCCAAGGGTTCATAAGAGGCTCAGTAGCCTTAGGTGGTTTACCGCAGGCCATATGGGCACGTGTCATTCCACCGCTGTGTCTCTGTGTGTCTATTAGTCTCTCTTTCTCTCTCTCATTCTCTTTCTCTCCTCCTTTCTTTTTCCATCCCTCTCCCACGCAATATGTTTTAAACAGAGCCTTTCCATATGTGCTCCGTCACTCACTTTCTCTCCTCTCTCTTCCATGTTCTGTCTGTTTCTCTCTCCCTCTAATCATCTCTCTTCCATGCTCTTTCTCTCTCTTTCTTCCACCCTCTCTTTTTTGTATATTCTGTCTTTCTCTCTATATCGTTTCCGATGCCTACTAAAGAAAGGATTACACACTTTCTCTCAATCCTCTTTGTCCACAACACTCTTCCATTAACTCCCCTACATCCCCCCTTTAAAACACACTGAGACGCACTTTGGGGCATGTACCGTACCCCATGTACCCCAGATTTAGAAGGTTTAGTGTAACTCGCTGGAAGTGTATCTGCTCCTTGTGTTCATTGGCCCACTGGCCCCTGTTAGGACGAGACTCTTAACAGATGCTATTATCCAACGGGACTTAGACAACAGATTACACTTCTTA
>JAODXP020000025.1:12821869-12854369 GCA_027497455.2 Sardinella longiceps
ATGTCTTTTGAAGGATTTGAGTCATAAATTCTGTGAATATTTCAGGGGAGGATAGTGTGGTGCACATTGTGTATCAATGTATCAAAACGTTCTTAGAGGCATCTTGTCCACTATTCAGTTTGTCATTGTGCACATTCATTCAGTCCAGTACTGTCAGCACTGAAGGCCCTCCAGATTAGAATCCAGATGGAGATGCATGCTTCTCAGTCTAGAGCAACCAAATAGGCTTAAAGGGGTTCACAGTGTATTCCAGAGTAAGAAAGCAAGACATGAACATGAACATGAACTTGGGCTAAGCTCTTCCTTTTCTTGTAAAAATCCAAACCTTCCCGGCCTGTCTATGGAACCTTATTTTTCTCATTTCTCTAACACTCCATGTTAATGTTCCACATATCTTTCTGAACAGCTTAGAATTTTCTTTTTACTTTATACCTGTCAGCATAATTTGGAAAATAATGTCCTTAATATATCATCATAATGACTGCACAACATGGTTGCTTTTTAGGCGACGAAACTGACACCTTAAAACAGAAACATTTAGCTTTGAAGATATTGTCTGCTTTGTTCAAGCAAGAGGAAGTAAAAATTTAAAAATTTTAAAAATGATATCTCCAAAAATCACCGAACCAATCCAAATTTTCAAGGGTTTTGAACTTGATAACATCTAACTTGAATGAATTAGATATAAATTTATAATGGCCTTTACAGTCATAATGCTTACATGAGCTTTGGAATTTCTGATGCATTAATGATTACCCCACTAAAGATGCTTGCTCCGCAAGGAATCCTCGGCAGCCATCCATACGTACATCAGTGGCAGAGTTCATTCCAAATGTCCTTGTGCTAATGTATAATAGATAGATGGAGGATATTCTCTTTGCAACACCGCCAAAAAGTCATCTTGATACCACATGATCTTCCACATGGCTTAAGACAATCACCTTTTAACTCTTCCAATTTAATCAGCAGCAAAAATATATATTTTTTCATTCAACTATGCTGTTTGGAGTGTTGTTTGTATACACACAGTGCCTGTGTAGTGTTTGTTTGCGTTTGTGTTATGTTTGATAAGCGTTTGGTGTTTGTTTCCGAGGCTCATTTAGATCTGGCTCTTCTCCGCGTGGCGGGGAGTGTAGCGAGGACTTGATCTGCCTGTTTGATGTGCCAGCTCATGATCTATTACACCACATGGTTCACATCACCCTCAAAGCCATTGCATGACTGGGATCCCCACCGGATGACAGTGAACCCATCACCGACTCCGAGCGTTTCAGATCCATGTTCCGTGTGGTGTTGCGCTGGGGTAGAACCTGGGTCGACCTCTTGTCAGTCCCTTTGGGGTTTTGTGGTAAGTACAGTGTATGTGTGTGTGTGTGTGTGGGGATCGCTCCACTGCCGCGTGCATCACTGCAGGCGAAGTCTGCTCTCTTGGTAACCCCCGCGAAACACACACGACACGTTTCCACCCAGCCGCAATAATGATATCAGCTGGGCTCATTACTCTCTATATGTTTACCACGCCCTTTCATGCTCACAACACCATATCTTTCTCTCTTCTATTTCACTATCTCTCTCTCTCTCTTTGTCTTTCTCTCTATCAGTGTCTTTTTCACCCACTCGCATAGCCTCTGTCTATGTTTGTCTGTGTGTAAGCGCCTGTGTGTTTGTGTGTGTATGCATGAATTTGTGAATGCATTATATACATTGTATATGTATGTATGTCTGCATGTCTGTGTGTGTGTGTGTGTGTGTTTGTGTGTGTGTGTGTGTGTGTGTGTGTGTGTGTGTGTGTGTGTGTTGCTGTGTGTGAGGCTGGCACAGTTCTCTTTCCCTCCCCTCCCCCACCTTTCTCCTGTGTTGGTTGAGAAGAGTGTTCAAGAGCAAGTGTGTGTGTGTGTGTGTGTGTGTGTGTGTGTGTGTGTGTGTGTGTGTGTGTGTGTGTGTGTGTGTGTGTGTGTGTGCGTAAATGTTCGAGTGCAGAGTGCTGATCTTTTGCACTTTGCCCCAAGGGCTTCTCATGAGCTATGTACAACAACCCCCCCCATCCCCCCAGTACAATCCACTCACTCACTCACTCACGTACAGTATAGGCACATAGCAGATTGCACACTCATAAACGTGTGAATAGTTTGCCCTCGGAGTGTAATGTGGATGTGAAAGATATAAAGGGGATATATGCATATCGTGTGCATTGTGTGCATGACATACTGCCATGCGCCTGGTGAGCACACACTTACAGATTTACTGTACTGAACAGTCACTGACTCGCTTTCTATTTCTCACTAACTCATTCACACACACACACACACACACACACACACACACACACACATGGACACACACATGCAAATGGTACATTGCAACATTGCACCCCCCCCCACACACACACACACACACACATACCCTAAATACACACACATACACACACACACACACACACACACACACACACACACACACACACACACGCACACACACACACTCAGATACATCACAAGTTCACACACTCAAACACACACACACACTCAGATGCATCACAAGTTCACATACACAAACACACACACACACACACACACACACACACACACACACACACACACACACACACACTCCTCACGCTTCTGTTCCCTTATTTAGCCTGGCATTTGGCACCTGAGGCATCTCCTCTGCACAATGCAAACACAGCAGCAAACATCTGGAATAAATACAAACACAGAGAGAGAGAGAGAGAGAGAGAGAGAGAGAGAGAGAGAGAGAGAGAGAGAATGAATTAGAGTCAGAGACGGGAGAGAGAGAGAGAGAATGACTTAGAGTCAGAGACGGGGAGGAATCACATATTAGTCGGTGCAGCCATAACAACCCATCATAACATGGCATTCATAGCAGATTCCTTCCCACTGAAAGCACAGCGCTGCAGACCAGAGGAATGCACAAGCATCTGATGAATTATCTGTATTTCACAGTGCAGTAATCAGAATTACACACACACACACCACAGACAAACATGTGCACATGCGCGCACACACACACACACACACACACACACACACACACACGTAGGACACACAACACACACACACACATGTAGCACACACACATGCACTGATGTACACACACACACACACACACACACACACACACACACACACACACTCTTGGAGAGGAAAGACTCTCCTCTCTGGCCTTTCTTGCGGTCTGAGTGTGTGAATAAGAGACTAAATGCCAGTGTCCTCCCTCACCCCTAACCCCTAGGCTTACAGTACGGACCTCAGACGATGATGAAAACAGTTCAGGAGAGCTGAGTCTATGAGGGTTCAGAGTTTTTGTTTTTGAGTGTTTGAGGAGAGTGAGTGAGTAAATGTAGCCTGGCGAATGCCAAACTAAAATCACAAGTGATATTTAGTCTGGGGACCTACCTATTGCATTTCTCGTAGCGGAAGCATCGTTTACAATTGTCCATAGCCGTTTATTGGGCGCTACGAATGTCTATCATAGCGTCTGTACATACCTCGGAGCCAATACCAGAGCCACCACGTGACGTAAAATGCAATCGAGGGCCGTACAAATCCCTTTTTGTTCTGCGATTGGATACCGAAAGTAAGCGAGAAAAACGGCCGTGGTCACCATGCTCCTCTGCAGAGTGAAATGAAATAAGCTCGCAAAGGAGCATGGGAATTCCCAGGCTAGAGTAAATGTGTGTCTGGAGAGAATGCACTCTCTCTCTCTCTCTCTCTCTCTCTCTCTTTCTCTCTAGGGTTTGGAACCTACTGTCTGTGGATGAAATAGGGAGAGAGAGAGGGTTGTGTATTTGTAATTTTGCGTCTGTATACAGTATGCGTGTGTGTGTGTGTGTGTGTGTGTGTGTGTGTGTGTGTGTGTGTGTGTGTGTGTGTGTGTGTGTGTGTGTGTGTGTGTTGTTAGGAGTGGGCGTTGCGGGGGGGGGGTGAGGTCTTTCATATCTCGTATCATGACTTGAGACATGCTTATGCTGTCAGCCTCTGCAGATTGCAAGGATCATAACATGCATTTTACCCTTGGTGCCCCTCCCCCATGCTACACACACACACACACACACACACACACACACACACACACACACACACACACACACACACACTTCACTCTACTCTATCATCTTGCCTCTGGCTGCCTTGTAGTGCTCCTGCTCAGTGAACTGACTGTGCTTACTCTCACCTTAAGGCAATATGTGTGTGTGTGTGTGTGTGTGTGTGTGTGTGTGTGTGTGTGTGTGTGTGTGTGTGTGTGTGTGTGTGTGTGTGTGTGTGTGTGTGTGTGTGTGTGTGTGTGTGTGTGTGTGTGTGTGTGTGTGTGTGTGTGTGTGTGTGAGAGTGTTTGTGTTTTGGTGTTTATGTACTGTATGTGCTTTTGTGCTTATCTGTGTGCATAGACCTCTATAGGTTTCCGCTGTCGTTGTTTGGAAGTGTTTGTGTGGGTGCATCGAGGTGAACACTGATGTCCATTTGTGTGTGTGTGTGTGTGTGTGGGGGGGGGGATACTTTCACAGTTCACACACACTGAGGCAGACAACAAAAAAGCCACCAGATCAATATATCTGGGCCACTCTTTCAGTGTGTTAGCTGACCCAGGCTGGGCTTTTATGGCCTATGGAGTTTTCAATGGAGGGGGCATTGGAGGGCAGTCAATATATGACATGATCTTGACTCTGTCTGGGCAGTCTCTATTACTGTCTGTGGTCCATCACCTGTCTCAGCAGCTCTTAGAGCCTAGAGGTCTATAGGGCCTTGTCTTTGCCATTTGTTTGGTTGGGTGCAGAATTGATATTAGTGTTATTAAATGAAAACTAAAACATGCTGCATGCAATGCAAGAAGTCTTTTGTTTCAGGACTTTACATTTCCAAATTCACAATTAAACAGTACTTTTGGCCCTTGATACATGCAGACAAACAGACAGACACACACACACACACACACACACACACACACACACACACACACACACACTAGCACACACGCACACACACACACACACACACACACACACACACACACACACACACACACACACACACTCACACAAACAACCTTTCTTATGGTTAGCATAACTTTATATCAGATGTGCAAAATATACAAAGAAATTTCCAGTGTGACCTTACTCTCTGTATGTTTCTAAATGTGTTCTAAATGAGTGTGTGTGTGTGTGTGTGTGTGTGTGTGTGTGTGTGTGTGTGTGTGTGTGTGTGTGTGTGTGTGTGTGTGTGTGTGTGTGTGTGTGTGTGTGTGTGTGTGTGTGTGTGTGTGTGTGTGCGTGCGTGTGTGTGTGCGTGCCAGAGAGAGACAGGGAGCGCTAGTGTTGTGTTTCTAAATACGTGTGTGTGGTGAGTGTGTGTGTGTGTGTGTGTGTGTGTGTGTGTGTGTGTGTGTGTGTGTGTGTGTGTGTGTGTGTGTGTCTAGGAGAGTGGCCCACTGCCCATATTGCTGCTATGTCTGTGGCTTAGCCAGTGTTGTGTTTCTAAATGTGTCCAGATAATGGATGCTATTGCAGGCGATGAAGGCTTCCAGTGGCGTGTTCTCAATCAGGCCCAAATGGCTGGACATTTCGCCTCTGTGTTACACTCTCACTCATAAGCCTATTTTACACACAGGCTTGTGTAGTCGTGCCCATGCAAAATCCTGAGAGCCTCTGTGTGTGTATGTGTGTGTGTGTGTGTGTGTGTGTGTGTGTGTGTGTGTGTGTGTGTGTGTGTGTGTGTGTGTGTGTGTGTGTGTGTGTGGTGTTTTTTGGGTGTGTATGTGCATCTGTTTGCAAGACTTGTTTTCATTAATGTCTCTCGCTCTGTGTGTGTGTGGTTGAATCCATCTCCGTGTGTACATGGACATATTATTTTTGACCACACATCAATAATATGTGTTTGTGTGTGAATGTGTATTTGTGCACTGTGTGTGTGTACTTCATGTGTGTGTGGCTGTGTGTGCACGTGTAGTGTGTGTGTTTATATGTGCTGTGTGTGTGTGTGTGTGTGTGTGTGTGTGTGTGTGTGTGTGTGTGTGTGTGTGTGTTTATATGTGCTCTCTGTGTGTGTGTGTGTGTGTGTGTGTGTGTGTGTGTGTGTGTGTGTGTGTGTCTGTGTCTGTGTCTGTGTGTGTCTGTGTGTGTGTAGTGTGTGTATATCTGCACTCAGGGCTGTGGATAAGAGGTATTCTCTATTACTGCAAATCTGTAGATTACGGGGCATGAAATGCCAGGGAGTGTCCACTAATGGGACTAGTTCGCGGCGAGCAGAGCAAGCAGGCTTATCCCCCCCATCATCTGCACCAAAAGCAGGCGCAAATAGCCCGGGTGGGTATTCGTGTCACTGTAAATGCCCATTTAGGGCTTACCATGGCCGAATCAAGCCCACCGGAAGTCAACTAAATAGGCCTGCTGGCATGATACCTTAATTACGAGTTAATCTGAGGATGGCCACCGATGCAGTGCTACTGAGACCATAGAGATCACACACACAACTACTGTAGCTACAACATGTCTGTCTTTTGTCCCGCAACCAACGAGTGACGGAAAGGTTTTAAAGGAGAAATCCGGTGTGAATCAGTCATAACTCTGATGTTGCAGGCGCCTGAATGCTGTCTTAAAGAAAAAGAACGAGAAAATTTTATGCAACATAGACCGAATAATAAACAGACTACTAATGCTAACTGAATGGGGCGTAATGAAATGAAACTGAGAGTAGCTTATTATGCCCCATAGTGTTAGCTATTATTGTTTGTCTGTCTGTCTGTCTGTTTGTCAGCAGGATAACTCGAAAGATGAAACTTTCGGACAATGTGTATTTTGGGACGAGCAAGAAGTGATTCGGTGATCCAGAACATGATCTGGAATTTATATTGTGTCTGTGACCACATTGACTTGGCGGAGGTCTGTGCTCTCTGAGCGCTCTTCTAGTTATTGTTATTATTGTTATTGTATGATGTCTGCACCAGCACATTGTAGGATGTCTCAGCCCATCACTCTGCACTCCGAATCTTTCGGGAGCCGAGTTGCTCATCCCATCACATAACCTATTGAATCAGACTTGTACAGTGTACAGTGTAGGCCTATAGCCACAACACACACTATCAATAGAAATCTTTGTGCGTCTTTCTCAGTGTGTGTGTGTGTGTGTGTGTGTGTCTGTGTGTGTTTGTGTCTCTCTCTCTCTCTCTCTCTCTCTCTCGTGTGTGTGTGTGTGTGTGTGTGTGTGTGTGTGTGTGTGTGTGTGTGTGTGTTTGCCTACACTGATAATAGACTCAATCTGAGCCTGTGCTGTTTTGTACAATGCATAAAGCAAGAGTCAGAGTCTGTGTTGCTGCAGAGCAGGTCTGATTGCTCTTACATGCGCTTTCATTGCTCCATTTGACAGCGCTGGAGCACAAATTGCAGACAAGATCCATCATATACCTGTTAGCATTGAAGACATTTGTGTGTGTGTGTGTGTGTGTGTGTGTGTGTGTGTGTGTGTGTGTGTGTGTGTGTGTGTGTCTGTCTGTCTGTCTGTCTGTCTGTCTCTGTCTGTCTGTGTCTGTGTGTGTGTGTGTGTGTGTGTGTGTAGTTGTGGGGAGTGTCGGACAGTAGAGGCATGGAATAAAAACGACTGTGTGAGGGCTTGTTTAGGAGGGGGTGTGGGTGTGTGTGTGTTCAGCGGTGGTTGGCGGAGTGTTACTGTGTGTGTGTGTGTGTGTGGGTATAACTGTATGGAAGAGAGGGGGATGGGGGGAGGAGGGAGGTCAGTAATTGCCGCTTGCTTGTGCGCTGTCTCTGTCTGTGCTACACACAGCTGATCATGGTGAATCTGGGACAGCTACACCCTTTCACCCATCCACCCCCCCACCCCCCCCCACACACACACACACACACACACACACACACAACCCCCACCGCACTCACTTCTTCTTGCAGTGGCTCCATTCTTCTCTCAGCCCTGGGGTGTGCTGTGACCCCCACACCGTGGGAATCTGTGATCCACAGCAAATGTCTTTTTCTCTGCTGCAGCTAACCAGGCTGAGGAAACAGAGGGAGGGAGAGAGAGAGAGAGAGAGAGAGAGAGAGAGAGAGAGAGAGAGAGAGAGAGAGTTACAGTATTACTGTATGTCATTGCTTTGAGAACACTGTACTTAAACAGTCATGCTAATAAAGCTCCATTTGAATTTGTGTGAGAGAGAGAGAGAGAGAGAGAGAGAGAGAGAGAGAGAGAGAGAGAGAGAGAGAGAGAGATAGACAGACAGACAGACAGACAGAGAGAGAGAGAGAGAGAGAGAGAGAGAGAGAGAGAGAGACCAAGAAAGACAGTATGAAGTGGGGACAGAGCCTTGATGCAGTATCACTTCTAGCATATGCAGTTTGTTCTTTGGTCCTTTTTATTATCCTGATTGAATCCAAAAGCTCAGTGTATCAACAACCTTGCGATATTTTATTTATTTTTCTTTAGCTCATAGATACAGTAAGTGGTGTGGTTCACTCTCTGCTGATCTCTGTTTTCACTGTCTCAAGCATCCGCATACATTTTGTATGCTTGCATATCCTTGGGTTTAGAAAGGAGGCTCCAGTTCTAGCTCTCTGTCTCTATTCTGCCGCCCCTCCAAGTGTGGCCGTCGTCGTCAATGGCTCGTTCGCTCGCTCGCATCTCCACCTCCACCCCGGCTGGCTGGCTGGCTGTCACCTCTCTAATGGAAAGCCTGTCGCTTGATGCATTTTATGCATTTATCTGCCTGAGCAAGTGACAACCTTCTGGTCACTGGTCTTTCTTTCCTCTCCTTCAAGGTCAAGTAGAGGCATGTGTCTCTAATGCAACTCCGGGTGACTCCCCAAACCGGGGATGTGTGTGTGTGTGTGTGTGTGTGTGTGTGTGTGTGTGTGTGTGTGTGTGTGTGCAGGCCCCCCCTCGACCATGCATGAGCCCCATGGCTCGCTCTCAATGCAAAGACCTTGGGAAGGGACAATCTGCCTGAATCTTGAAGCATGTGTTTGTGTGTGTGTGTGTGTGTGTGTGTGTGTGTGTGTGTGTATACAGTATGCAGTATGTGATTAGGCGTTTGAACTCAGTATCTAGTCCAAATAGCAACATGAAAAATGCGTTAAATATAGTTAAATGTACCTCATCCCAAACTGTGTTGTGTGTGTGTCTATATTGACATGAGCTGAAGTCACATTAACTGCAGAAGGTGACCTTGCTTTTGTGTTGTTTTACTAACTGCTTGTTTGGTTCTTATTATAGTTCTCTTGTTAGATACATACCCTGATAGAATAAATAGGCTACAGTAGGCTAAATAAAGACCACCACCACCACCACCCCCAACGCCCTACTCCACATCACACAATGTCTGGTCTACAGCATTTTCTTCATAGTATAGGCTACTTCCTACATAGGCTACTAAATGATCTCTGTGTAATAGTTAGGGATTTTCCCAAAATAGTTTGGGATTTTAAAGAGGTTTGAGGACCAATGAGAATGAACAGACCACATGCTGTCACTCTAATTATCATATAACAAGATCTTAATATGCTGACCCTAATCTCTAATCCTATAACTTTTTATACAAAATATTCACGTAATATTCACATATGTGATATTGAATCATATTCATAGTATACTTACAAACAAAGGACATGTAGCCTGGGCAACCCTCAAATATGCGTTCAATGTCTTTTAACATAGAAAGTTGCCTGATTGGTATGTAGGCTAAATTACATTTGTCATGTCATTCCATGATTTATTTATGTAGGCTATTTATTTATTTGGACAAAACGGGAAAAAAAACAGTGTTTTGATTATGAACGTTGTGCTTTGAAAGCTAGCATTTTTATATAATGGCATTCTAATGATATGAAATTGTATCAATAGGCTATCTAATTCTCTACTAGCCTACTAAATACACTTTAGCCGACTACATCGTTCAATCTTATTTATATTGTCAGAGATGCTTTGGCCTTCCCCCTTTCCCCCTCGGACCTTTTGCTACAGTTCATATTGGGTTGATTATAGCTTATTAAAGCCTAGGCCTATGGGTCTAGAATCTAGGCTGTTTAACCTGCTAGGGGGACTCATCATTCATGACTTGATGACGACGTTTTTCAGCGTGAGCCCCAGCGAAATAATTTCAGGAAAGAAAGGAACAATTTCCGATTAAAAAATGGCCCTCAAATGTCATTAGCCTACTCACCTTATTGTGGACAAGCAAAAAAAATATTCTTAATTAGCCTTTTAAACATCAATAGCCTACATTTATTATTATCACAACTATTATTATTATTATTATTATTATTATTATTATTATTATTATAGTTGCTATTTTATTGTTGTTGTTGTTGTTGTTGTTATTCGAATATTAGGATACATTATATTATTTTCAGTAGACTAAACACTTAGATAAGTGGCCGAATCAAGTCGCTGTCTATTAGTCCATTTGACGCCAAATAAGCCATATCCTTAGGCCTATATCTTAAAAGTAGTCTAGCCTATGTATGCTATATTGAACTCTCTGCAGATATTGACCAACAGCTGACGAAAAGTAACGAGAAATACAAAAGGCTAATCGGATTATTTCTCAATCAATTCAATTGCATGCATGGCAAATATATCTCCTCTTAGCCTTGTTTTTTTTTTTTCCAGATCCGAGTAACCAATCGTTCCTCTAAAATGACACAGTGGCCTTGGGTATTTCAAACTTACAAGACTAAACATTAATTATTTACAGGTGTCTTAAATTTTTGAAGCCTTCTGCATGTCATGCCTCCGATACAACGCCGTCTCTCTGGTCTTTCTCTGTCTCCTGACCCGAGTAGTCTAGGCTTATTTTGTAATGCACTCTAAAATCCTTTATTTATACTGGAGTCTTCACCCACTGGCGTTGAATCTTAGACGATGTTTAGCGAATACACAGCCTCATGGTAGACTACCTAATGCCGAAAACATTTCCCAGGGAAAATGTTTTCAAACTTTAAACTTAGCCTTACCTTTCATTTTCTCTTGAAATAAAAATGAAATATTCACACCCTCTTGAGAGAGGAATAAATGTAGCTTAGCCACAACCCCCTTGGATATAAAATCTCCATCGAACCCATGCTAGCCATTCTTTTCTTTTCTGCTTATTTTAACCATCAGTGGGTATTAAAGATGGGTATAACCGTGTCCAACCAAAACTTCATACAATTAAACAAGCTCAGTAAACGTGATGCCTAACAAATCAAGTGCCCCACCAATTTTCACTGTGAAGTCATGTATTTTGTATGTGGCCTAAATTTCACTTTGCCAGACTATCCTCATTGCATTATTTAGTGATGGCTACACATATTCACATAATGACATTTCTGACGCATAAACACAACTTCAAAAGTCTGTTATTAGACATGCACCCCATTTTTTTTAAACTTGGACCTATTCAGATGTGGCAACAGCAGTGATGAATGATTGTGGTGAGATTGGCCAAAGGGCTAATCTAATTATTAATAGAATATCTTCCCCAACTTTCTCATATAGAAATAACAGTATTGCTATTATTACACTATAATTATCTTATGATAAAAATGTAAGACATAGATAAACCATCATTCAGCCTACGCAATATACCCTTCTAGCTTATAGGCTACGATACTTTTTTGTTTTATTTTACTATTATAAAGTATAGCCTAATATAACTGAAATGAGTATTTTTTTTCTTGACCACAGAATTGTCACTCAGTGTCGTAGGCTACATTTGCAACAGACTGGATCATATTTGAATGTCTCGGAAATGAGGGATGTAGATCATGACGTTATGAAAAGTGCCATTCCCGGTGGCATGAGTATGGTGCATGAAAATGAGCAGCTCCGACCATACAGACGGTAGTTCCATAACTGGAAGTACACGCCGCTCATACATCATGCATAACGGGGCCCGAAGGGCTTTCTTCAATTGAACTGTGCGGATCTGTGAAAATAATATCAGGGGCTTTCCGTCAGAATGAACTTTTCCACTGTAGCCAGCCGTGAAATAATCTGACCCGACACTTCAAACCATCTGCGTTATCTATCCGCCGTCTTATTTACCGCGGCAGCCAGTGCACAAAGCGGGCTGTGGCTGATCCTAAAACGGCTCTAGTCAGCTGCTGTTCCACATTGCCTCATAACGTGGGATATTTTTTGCCGTTTTCCTGTGATCCGAGAGAGAGGCAGGCATTGTGTCTTTGTGCAGTAGTGCGTGCATACATGCACCTGTCACCACACGAGGCTTCTGCATAATAATTTACAAAATATCCCATAATAACAAACAAACAATGAGTGTCCGGAGCAATTGCTTATTTGTGCATGTAGTCCGCATATTTCGGAGATATTTCATTTTTAGCAGAATACATAAATAAAAATCAATTCCACACGTGTAAATACGCATCGGTATCCATTGTATGAAAGAGATTTTGTCACAAAAAAAGGCAGCCGTATGTTCACATATCATGATTGAGGTTATATTTATGACTGGTATGAGGTTATATTTATAACGGGTATGATGGAACAATCAGCTATTCAAAATGTTGCAGTATCGAAGTAGAATGTTTTTTTTTCGTATATGCTGTCGTCTCTATCCCTGTTTCAAGTCTCCAACAGCTTTATTAATTTTGACCGACCAATGATTCGTTGCATTCGGCTGTCAGATGTCTCTGTTGCTCATATTGTTTAATGCATAATTGAGCGGAGCCTCGCTTATGCTGCCATCTTCGTCCTGTCCTCGTTATACTATGCCAGAGAGAGAGGGAGATCAGCGCGTAAAGACAATGCATTTCGTCGAAAAAAATCCCAAAATCCAAAGAGAAAGGGCAAAATTGTGACCAATCGTTTTTAAGATGTGCGATCTATACCCAAACGAGTGTAATATATTAAACTTTTGTGGGTGAGAAACGTGAAGATTTCTAGATTTGTAATGGCGCTGCTGTGCATATGAGTTTTTTACGCAACAACAGAAAGAAGCCATGACAGCCGGACCTTTTGTATGATAAATCGATTATTTTTTCTGTAAGCTATTTTTTTTCATAACAACACTATTTTCAACAAGACAATCGCACGAATACTCAATCACCATGGTTAAAAGCAACAACGAATAGGTCGGAAATGTTTACATTTTAAAAGGCGCTGTTGAGAGTGGGGAGGTGCTGAATCTATTTGCGCTGCTTTCCGCGTGATTGGCACACTTGACAGTGATTGACAAGCGTCCTTGGAAACTACGCAACCAATCTGCCAAGTCCAATAGAAAATCAGAAGAGGACTGGACGTCTTTTCCCCCCTCAAAAATATCTCGAGTCTTGCGCTTCACCTACGTATTCTCGAGCTCCCCAGTTCGCCCACCGAGGCTGCCGTAGTCAGCCAGAGGGGCATCGTCTCCTGTGTGTGTCGTGTAACGCTTGATCTGTTGACTTTGGAATTGCCTTTTTGTCTGGATCAGGCGACGGAGAGGAAACGGAGAGGGAGCGTGTATGAGAGAGAGAGGTAGCAAGGACTACGAGGGGGGGAAACAGAAGCCTTCATGTTTCAATTGCCAATCTTGAATTTCAGTCCCCAGCAGGTTGCGGGGGTATGCGAGACTTTGGAGGAGAGTGGGGACATCGAACGCCTCGGCCGGTTCCTCTGGTCGCTGCCGGTCGCCCCTGGTGCCTGCGAGGTCCTCAACCGCAATGAGTCTGTATTGCGGGCACGGGCCATCGTGGCTTTTCACACGGGGAATTTCCGTGAGCTCTACCATATTCTGGAGAACCACAAGTTCACCAAAGAGTCGCATTCCAAACTGCAAGCGCTTTGGCTGGAGTCACACTACCAAGAGGCGGAGAAGCTCCGGGGCCGCCCGTTAGGGCCGGTGGACAAATACAGGGTACGGAAGAAGTTCCCACTACCCAAAACAATTTGGGATGGTGAACAAAAGACTCATTGCTTCAAAGAAAGGACCCGGCATTTGCTCCGAGAATGGTACCTCCAGGACCCTTACCCGAACCCTAGCAAAAAGAGAGAGCTCGCACAAGCTACAGGACTCACTCCCACCCAAGTCGGAAACTGGTTTAAAAATCGGAGACAAAGGGACAGGGCCGCGGCTGCCAAAAACAGGTGAATATCCCAAGCTTTACCATCGTTTGCATGCATGCGCCTGTGTTCTTGGCCATTCTTTTACATCGCTTGGTACTAATTGACAGACCATCCTGGGCTGTTCGATTTAATAAAGCTGTTGTGGAGGAATGTCCGTTTTGAATTTCTAGCTAGCAAATATGGTGGGATCTAGACACAGTCACCGTTCGATAAACCCCTTATCCTCAGACGAATTCCAATATTGGGCAATAGGCTACATTCATTTCTTTCAAACATATCCTACATTATGTAGGCTAGTTCATCTCCTGAGTGGGATATACTGGTTTATTTTAACAAACCGTATGCTATCCTATGCTCGCTTGATAGTGGGCCTGTTAGGTGTGTGTTTGTAAACTACTGAGTCCTGCAATCCAACTCAATACACAATGAAATTCAACTGAAAAGTTTTATGATATGGATAGGCCTATTATAAAATCTGAATTACATAATGTTGACCAACAGTAGGCCAATGTCTGCATTTCCCTAGCTGCCTTCTCGTTGGTTAGCCTACATCTTGAACTGTGGAGGCCCCTGAGCTAGCCTAAGTTGAATGGAAAATACGGAATTTGTACATGGAGATTCCTTGTTTTGTTACCTCAGCAATTGCGATGAAACGACAGGCTATCATTTCATTGTGAGGCTTTTCTAATCTGTTTCTGGATTTGCCCGATTACAACTGGATTAAGGTAATTCTATGGAGAGGGTAAACATTAGTTTTGTCTTGTTGGCAACTGACATTGGTTATATTTCCAAAAAGGCTATGTTGTCTACATCTCTACATTTTCTGAATCAGTTCAGTCTTGTCGTGTATTGATGGTTAGCTAGAGCTAGTCCTTTTTTCTGAAAAAATAAAAACATCCCACTGTGTTATGCCATCAAATAGTTTTAAATGAATGCAGATTCTGTCCAATTTGGGGTTCATTCGGCTATACTGATTACCTTAACCATTTATTTATCGATATAGTAGCCTAATGTGAATGCAAAAGCCAATATCATATTTTGAACAGAATAACACAGCCTGTGCACAAGTCACTGATAGGCCCATATACAGTAGTAAGCGATGCTCCTTTTTTGACAGCGCTTGTTCTTCCGGTGCGTGTCACCAAAGGTTCAACTCAGCCTCAAGCCCCCGCAGCGAGTGAAGCTTATTGCGCGTCTGTAGTGTTATATGCTCCACGGTTTTTTGTCAACTAATTTGACCTGTTAAATGGCCTAGCCTACTCTAAACCCTCCACAAGAATGTATGATGTTCTTCCAAGAAGAATGGCACATTTCTCACAGAATCCCTCTTTCTCTCTTATTCGTTTTTGTTCCTCTGAAATAGGTTACAACAACAAGTGCTGTCCAATGGCTCGGTTCGATCCCTGACTGGAGAAGACGGCGCAGTGGACCGTCTCGGAACCGCGTCGAGCCCCGAAGCAAGCCTGTCGAGCAAAGCGGCCGCGTCGGCCATCTCCATCACTTCGAGCGACAGCGAATGTGACATCTAACATCGCACCACGAGCTGCCCCGCGGGCCAGTCGGGAAGACGATGAGAAAATGAACACATTTAAGAGGGAAATCGAGACAGACAATCACCAAGACAAACAAGCACATCAGTGCCTGCCTTAACGTATCAGAGGCTGTTTTTTATTATAATAATTATTATTATGTGAAGGTTGTCAAACCGCCCGGGGTCGACTGGAATGCTCTGTCTTTTAAAATGTATTTATCATTTTTTTCTCTCTTTTTTGCTTAACCACGACGAAAGACGGAACTGTCATAAATGAACAGAAGACAATATTACACAAGAGTCTTGAATTTCCTGTTTTTTTCCAGTCGATAAAATCGGATGCCTAGAGTAAAGCAGTGCCCACAGAAAAAAGAGAACGGGAAGCAAAATATAGACACTTAAAAAGCCCACCATCTCTTTTTATTTTTTATTATTATATTTTTGGTGGAACTTTGCGTTGAATATCGATGACGTGACATTTTACCTCCCATTTTTTCTAATGTATGTTCATCTATGTATTAAAATCATTGGTACTATAGATTCTAATTTTGATTTGCGCGATCATTTCAAATTTAGTCAATTTCAGTGTAAAAAGGTGGATTTTAGAGCATGTGCGCCAAGTAGGACATATGTTTCAACGAATGAAAAGACATAAAGCAAATAAAAAATGGTTGTTTAAAACAATACCGAAGTTATTATTATTATTATTATTATTATTATTATTATTATTATTATTATTATTCAGACAGGGATATTTGGACTAAAACATTTTTTTCTTGTTGCCTAGCCTATAAAACGGCCAACAAGCCAATTGTTGGTAAATTGATTGGAGTCAGGTTATGGGCAGCTATAGAATGCGTACTGACCAAGATCTAGCCTACTCTTGACCCCTGTAGCAAAGCACGCTTGGTGTTTTTAACCGGATCTTCTTGAATGAGAGAGTTTGAAGACGGTGTCAGACACCTATCGTTGCCACGTCGAAATCACTTGAACTCTTTTGCCCCAAACCCTTGTGGTCGTCGTCAATTAATGTATGGTCCGAGGCCTCGAGGCGTCATAAGTGAATGGGCTATCGTCCCGTGTTTAACGTGATAGCTTACCGTGTGTCCAGACGTGTTAACCGTGCCATGTGATTATCCCGGCGTCTTGTAATGCTCTCTGACAGCGGAAGGTCAACCAGAGGACGGAGCGCCGTGGTCTTGCGTCTAGGCAGCCTTTGACAGACCCTCAAGATCGCATAATCTTTAGGGAGTCAGTGATGCTTATAGATCTAGCCCACTTTATAATCGGACGGTTGAAGTCCCCTGTCAGTGGACATTGATACTGTAATGCTTTGACATTTTCAATGGTATGCAAGCAAATGCTGGCAGTGGGTTGCATAGACCTGTTGTGAGCATAATGGAGTCCATAGAAAGCTAAACATTTTTTTCAAAACCACATAGTCGCTTTAAGGGAGTTATATGCAATTTATTACGCTATTCACGTCTTTACCTCTCAATGTTCATAGTTTTGTTCTTGATATGTTATTTTAATGGAACGGCTATACAGCCTAATTCAGCTGATCAGTCTGATCAGAAGTAGCCTAATGTTGTAGCCTAACTATCTTACCCCATGGATTAATGATTTAAATGCAATATCCACAACTTGCCCTTTGACTTCTAGGCAGGCTTAGTTTCCCATAAATGTTATGGTTACCCCGTGCCGTGTTTTGTGCCGTATAGGGTAATGACCGTTGTTTGGGCACAAAAATTGTATTTTGTCTAATTTTACGCAAATCATGATGTACTGCCAGTAGCTCTGTTGTGTTCACTAGTTCATCATCTGAACGGAGGGAATGCTGTACGTTTAAGTTCTTTCAGTTAAAAACAAGTCCCGAGAAGCAAACTAATTGTCACCACATGAAAAAGGGGAGGAGGGGAAGTGATGGAAGAAAAGCGCCTCATTCAGTTTGTGCACGGACAAAAGCAGCGAGGATAGGTGAAAGGAACGTTTCTGGCAGTCAATACGGTCGTCAAACTGTTCAGCGGTAATCAGCGGTAATGATGGTGCCTTGAGCTCAGAAAGAACAAAAGCAAGCGCCCCTCAAGTTTTGTGACGGGGCCGAGATTTTTTTTTTCCTTTTCTAATTGTGTAACAGTCTGTTTGTGTCAGTGTCCCACGGACAAACACATTATTATTATTATTATTATTATTATTATTATTATTTCTATGTATTATTATTTCTATTATTATTATTATAGTTTGAAAAAAATATTTTTGGGGGGACATGCAAGTGAGTGGGGCCACCCAATGCGACCATGCACAGGACATGTTGTCACTAGTGCGGGTCCTCGCCTACAATGAGCCTTGTCTGTTAGCTTGCTGACTGCACCCCTTAACCTCTGTCAAGATTCTTACTCTGCGCCATCAATTCAAGTTGCGTCTTACTCAGAAATATGTCTCTGCATGCTGTGATGACCGCACTCGCCTGCAAGTGCATGATTTGATCTACCGTTTCTCTCATTAATGATTGGTTTGTTCGAGATGTTTAGATGTTCGAGCTTTTTAGAACACTGGCGCAAAATCCCAGTGAGCAAGCTGCGTCTACATTTGGATATGATGACATTATGTAGCCATAGATGTTTATCAAGTGTATAAGACTTCACTCTATTTTGCGGAAATTATAGAATAGTCATACATTTTAAGCATATTCATTTTTTACCATTATCATGGCATGCTGTAGTCAACTAATTGCCTATCCCAAGAGTGCTTCTGTAATGGTATGTAGGCCTACACTTAATCATGTGAACGTCTGCTTTTCGAAGCCTATGGATATAACTATTTTTGAAAAGGGCTGTCGATGGGTTTTGTCTTTTCTTCTTTTATTTTAGTTATGGAATTCAACCACTGTGGAATAGAAAAATATGATGCAGAACTGCTTGATGAAATGAGTTGCCGAGGTTCGTTACAAGGCTATGCCCTGTGCAAACACAAAGGGCTCTTCAGAGTACGTTTGTGTTAAACAAGCAATTTTGCATCATCCCAATCTAGGCTTTTTAGGCATAGGCCTACTGGATTTTCTTTGACTGTGGCCTGCACAGTATGGAATTATAAAACAGAAATTGGTTTGGCATTAGTGCATAAGAGTCGCCTGCTAAGGCTGTATGACCTATACTGTATGTCCACAAAGTCAAGGTGAAAGGCTTATCAATAGAATGGTAAAAGGTTTATGATGACTTTGTGGACAAGATCAGATAGCCATTGCAATGTAGGCCCTCTAAATGTCTTTTTTTTTCAATATGTTGCCACGTTGGTGTTTTTTTTTTTTGTTGTTTGTTTTGTTCTGTTTCTTGTAATTCTAAGAAATGTTAACCAAACAAATGTAAGATTAAGTACCTTTTTTTTTGTCAGCGAGGTACGTATAGGTAGCCTACAAATGTGCTAAGCAACTGCATTCACACACACCACCACCACCTTATGCTACGTAAACAGCACCCTCTGCTGCCAAATGGTAGTAGTGTGAAAGAAGAGATAAAGTAGGCTAAGGCTTTTTTTTTTTTACATCATTGTAAGGGACGCGTAAGATATGCCACATACAGCCAATAATGTGTCGCAAGCCACCAAGGGATACAATTTTAAAAATGACTCAATAGCTTACATAGGCTAATTGTAATCCTAACCTCTAAGATCTCATGTTCCTATCAACATTATTTTGTGATAGTCAAGTTTACTCAGTTTAGAGATAATTTAGTGAAAAGAAACAATAAGGTTTCTGAAAATCTTCTTTTGGAATGATTTATGGAATGTGGACAAGCCGATTTTTTGTAGTAGCCTATCAGTAGTAAAGAGCGGATCAATATCCGTTTCAGCACCATGGCTAGGGCCATTTTAACCCTATAGCCAAATAAAGACGTCATGACATCAGGAGGCCCACCTGACAATGTCTGTTTTGAGTCTGTTGCTAGTTTGCTTTTTTTCCTCCTGAGTGGTTTCTGGAAACAAACAAATGCTCGCTCCAATGCCCGCGATTGCTTCATTCAATCAAAGGGCAGGATTTTGAGGCATCTGTAAGCCGATGTTTCGATCACCTTTCCATTTAATTGTCAAAACAGTTGCTTCATATGATTTTCTCTTTGTAGAAGTATTTTACGCATTGGCTTTTCCATTCTGGTCGTGCTTTTATTCTAGCAAACTCATAAAGCCCGTTTATTGACTGAACAACTTTTACCATTCTCAGTTTGAAGCCAGAGTGGTTTGTATCTCAGAACTGCGAAGATTAAGACAGCGATCAAATCCATATTGCTGTCCGCTTTTTAAAGATGAAACCAGACGGCTTGTTCGGAGAAAGCAATTTGCGGAAGCAGCACAGTGCTGCAATTTTTAAGAAGACATGCCTCTTGTTAATCTATAAAATCAGCAGTAACATATCCATAGGCGCCATTCAAAGACAGTAGTTTGCGAGTGTGCTCAATTTCATTGTACTGCTTTAAAATGACTCCAACCCTCTTCATTGTGCCTTAGTAGATACAAAACAGCACACTTTCCTTTGAAAAGTAGGGAAAATATGTTTGCATGTCTTCTGGTGAGAATGTGTGTGCCACGAGATTCTTTTGATTCTGCATCAACCAAACCCATTTCTATGCAAGTATAGCAGATGTGTCACCGCTTTTCCTATTTTTCAGATGCGTTCTGGCCAAGGGAGCTAGAACGGCCTTCACACACTGATACCCTCGTACAGCAAGCCTATCTGCATAGCTTGTCTCCTTCGGTAGCTTTGAAGAAGGTTACATTCCCTGTGTCAGCGCAGTGATTTTGAAGCGAAAGTTTCTACAGACGGATCATTCTCCATTTTGTTGATTCGGCTTAGGTCATTTTGATCTTGGCGGATGAGCAATAAAAGAAAATGAAATGAGATGTCATTGGTCGTTATTGACAAGGCTATACCTTCACTAGAATTGGTTGCAATATATATGATACATTTTCTTGTGTCTACCCCATCTCGCTAGGCCTATAGACTTAAAGAGAGAGTATACACAGAGACACCTTTTATACCGACCATTCAACAAGTGCCTTTTATCCTACCTGACGCCACACAGAAGGCTTTGAAATGGGAGCCTTTGACAAATCTGATGTACTACACTATAGTGTACAAAGGAATATTGTATTGACATATTTCATAAAAGAGTGGGAAAAATTGAATGTCCATGTGTGATATGGTCACTTTTGATGGTGAGAGAAATAGGAAGACATGGGATACACATTTGTCCAATAACACTGGACTGACATGCTTCATCAATAGGCCAAAGGATGTAAGGATAGGCATATACAGACTCCATTTTAATCTAACTTTCTAACCCCAAATCAATAAATTGTCATAATATGAAATAGGGTAGGCCTATATGATATAAAGAGTCTACTTGGTAAAGATTACAAAGGAGTTACAATTGAATGAGGTTGTTTAAATATCTTTCTCAGATGAGATTCCTCTGGTCAGAGAGTTTAAGATTTTGACACTGTTTGACAAATTTAATGAACAATAATTTAGCTGAGACAAATTCATTCAACATAATTGTTGCATAGAACATTTATATTATTGTAACACTTGAGTTTCCCCACTGAGAGGTAAACAAGACTTCTTGGTTTTACATGAACCTGTTAGGTCTTTTTGATTAAACACGCAGGAAATATATGAAAATGAAAATAATTTGTTATACATAAAGCTTTGTGTTGGCTTTCCATTATAATAGTTCTTGGGCATAAGCCACATGCTGATTTTTGAAGTTATTTTCTTTTTGCATTATTTTCCATAAATAACAGGGGCTGACATTGTTGGGCATTGAATTGAATTGTGGTGGTACCATCTGCCTTCTAAATAGTATTTTCTGCAATTATGGCGAGATTTCACTCCAGCAACCTTCATTATAACAGCATAAATGTATGGTGTTTGTGTGTGTGTGTTTGTGTGAGTGTGTGTGTGTGTGTGTGTGTGTGTGTGTGTGTGTGTGTGTGTGTGTGTGTGTGCGCGCGTGTGTGCGCGTGTGTGTGTGTGTGTGAACAGGCTTTTCATACGGTCCTGAATAAACACCATGTTTCGACCTTGATGAATGCAAAGATCACTCACCATTCATCCTCTCAGCAGGGTGAGTAAGACCTTTTTCACAACTACAGAAATTTGAAAATTCAATTTGGTCATGAAGGATATTTCCTATCAAATCCAAATATACTGTAAATGAATATATTACCAGTAAATTAATGTTTCGTAGTGCCTGATGCATACATTGCAATCTTACAGATAATCATACAGATATGACAGATGGTATCATTCTATTGATAGACCCCTAGATACATAACAGTTTGGAGAATATGTCATAACCTGGGACGTAACACATGAAGAGTGCTCACGATTTCTCTTTGTTCAACAATGTCCAACCAAAGCTGGGCTTTAGCAAGTGGAAATTGTAGGGCAAGGGTGTCAGACATGTTCCCCAGGGGCTTTATTATTTAAAATGTCATGTATAATTTCATACATCCGGATTAAAAAAAAAAAAAAAAGTATAAACGATCTGAAAAAATCCTACATAACACAATCCTGGTAACTACTGAACTCAACTATTGAACTCAACTCTGAGGTGCATAATGGTACTGCTTACCAACAGGAAAAGAAGACAAAATGGAGTGGCGGCACATTAAGACGGTGTGTGGACTGTGTGTTTTTTCCCTTTTGGCCCTTGATAAAAATGAGTCTGAAAACCTTTCTTATAGTGTGTGAGTGTGAGTGCATGTGTGTGTGTGTGTGTGTGTGTGTGTGTGTGTGTGTGTGTGTGTGTGTGTGTGTGTGTGTGTGTGTGTGTGTGTGTGTGTGTGTGTGTGTGTGTGTGTGTGTGTATGTGTGTGTAGGGCATGCGCTGGTTAGGGTTTAGAGTGGAGGGAAGTTACAGCTGAACAATGGCAACAGAAACATAAAGTACAGGGCTTTTTTAAAGATATTTTTTAGGGCTTTTGCCTTTAATTTGATCATTTTTATCAGTATCAGTCCATGAAGTCACTGTTTTTGCTTTTGGCTCTGTGAAGTTGGTGAAATGTTACTTAGGCCCAAATGATTACCATTGGATATGTGCTGTGTGATCCCAAACCACTGGGTGCCCCATGGTGAGGGCTACAATCGCCTCTTCTCACAGTTCTGGATGTTTCCTGAAGCTTTAATGCAAAGTTGTTGAGTTATATATAAGATATAAGTTATAAGATCAGCCCTGTATCCATTCAGATATAAACCCACAACTCAGTGCATGAGCTGAGCTGTTTAGCCAGCATGAAACTTGTTGCAATAGGGGATGGACTACATTTTTCCCATAGGAAATGCTGGTTTTATGGGCTTGCAATTATAGAACTTAAGGTAACCAAAAAGTGTAGTTGGCTGCTTGGCCCCCAACTTTTGAATAATTTAAACACAATACATTTTGTGTTATATCCCTTTCATATCCCTGTCCACTAGAGATGCGCAGATTTAAAATATTATTTTTGATCAAGTCTTCCACCAAACTTGCAGTTCATCTTCCGGGTCCGTGGCTATGACCGCCAAGCATGCAACTCTAACGTCCACATAATGTGTACTGTACAGTAAACATTTCTTTTGAGATGAGTATCTTGATTTTCTTTTCCAAATGTTATATGGGAAGTACCAGAAGGTTCATTACAATATTTTAGCTGTAGTTTTTTTGTACCCCAAATATTAACTGTTTGATGAGATCATCAATCCAAGATGGCCACCAAAGCTAATGTGCAAGATGCCTCATATATCTATGAAAAAATGAAATCTAGAATAGATTTTAGTCACATCACCATTGTTGTGTCTCGTTTGTGTGTGTGTGTGTGTGTGTGTGTGTGTGTGTGTGTGTGTGTGTGTGTGTGTGTGTGTGTGTGTGTGTGTGTGAAAGAGAGAGGGTGTACACGTGTCTTAAGAGAGTGGTTGAGTTATTTACACCCTGCCAGTTCACTCTGCCTTCCCTGTAGCAACCCTCCACTTGCCCCAGCCATCCACCCAACACTAGAACAGGGAGTAGGACAAGCAGACTGAACAGTCAGTCATTTCTCACCTTAAAGGAAAATAGTAATACCGGCGTGAATTCAAGCATAACCCTGTTGAAAGAGCTTGCTAAATGCACTAGTTAGCGAGTGGAACAAAATAATTTGGTACAGCACAGACCGAATGCGAACGCAGAAGCGAACAGGCAGTTTACACTGAATCAATGGGACCTGACTGTTGGAAAGCGAAAGTAAGATCTGAGGTTACATTGATTCAATGTAAAGTGTTTCACGTTCACGTTAGGTCTATGCTGTTCGAAATTCTTTCATTTCATATGAAATATATTGCTGTTAGAAGGCTTGTGCACCAGGGCTTTGCTTGAATTCACTCCGGTATTTTCCTTTAATGTTCACCCACAGCAGATGTTTGCATGCTGGAAAGAAAGTTAATAAACCCGTATTATTTTCATATAATGGTGCTGAAGCTCTTTTTTATCATGTATATGAGTCAGACTCAAAATTGTTCAAAAGAGTTGTCTGGTACAACTCAAACATTTCTTTAAACTATTACGTCCGACGAGCCATTGTTGAGTTTGGCCGTTCTTCTTCCTTTGAGCCCCATGGCTTTCAATGGGTTCTGATGCTTTCAACATTTTTCAACACTTAGAAGGTTCAATATTACATGATATTTTATAGAAAGCATTATCAGGAATTCGAGCATAGAGAACATTCTTGGTGCACACAGAGTTTAGTCAAACATACAGTACGTTTCGACAACAGAATACCTCTTCTGAACAAGCTTTCACCATCATCTTTGGATTGAAAAAGTGTACTGACATCTGTGGCAGAAATCAATAGATGCACAATATAGATTCATCAGTATATCTGATTCCGCTGTGGCTCCAGTGGGTTTGAATGCCTGCCATCCTCAGGCTGTGTATCATGGCATTTGAGGGGATGCTTGTATGGCTAGCAGGTGGCTGAGGTCGTTTGTAAGGCTCACCTACAGATGTAATTTTATCCAACAATACAAGATAAACTATGCATTTGATTTGAATACTGTGTTGCTTGTTTGTTTGTGTGCTTGTTAACCTGTGAGAGAAACGAACAGATCACAATACAAAAAGATGGTTTGGAAATCCTCAGCAGACGTTATTTGTTGGAGATCTAACCAGTCTGCCCTTCACAGTGAGATATGATTAGTCTGAGCCGTCTATACTTCCTGTCGCTGCATGAAATTTTGTGATCAAGTCAGTATTAACCTCACTCACGTCAGATGCAGCGTCCTCTTAGGCGCATGCATCTGATGTCCCGTGATAAGACAATTGTTTCAGAAGACCCGGCATCATCAAAAATCCTTACATACCGGTATACTTGCATAAACCACTTGTCCGTCATCCTACTTCAACCACTTAAATCAAAACCTACCAGTTGCATCCCATGAGCCCACGCGATTTCTAGTTTTTCCCATGTTCCAAACAAACATAAATGCTAGAATCTGCGGCATAATTGCTACAATACTCGATTCAACTCTCATTTTATAGATGTCTCTTTCAAGTGTAACTGTTAGATGTGTTTTGTAAATTTGCTAGAGATGAGTTATGTCAAAAATCCCGCCCTGTGCTTCGTACGCGTCTCCTAGTTGGTCCGGTTGGTTAATATCGGACCTGAAATATCTTTTAATGGCGCTGCATGTGACGTGAGTGAGGTTAAGTCAGTATAGCCAAGGAGGCAACTCTCAAGCTCAGAAAAATCAGGACCCAATGAGAAACAAGCAGGCTGAAGGAGAAACGCTTAAAATGACTTTGTCCAGCTCTGTAGCTCGGTCTAATAACATTGATAGAAGTTTGATAGAAGTTTAGATTAATCCCACCTCGGAATTCCCCGGCAATGCTAGCTTTGCCAGATCACAGTTCATTTCTGAACGTGGTCGCACAAGCCAGGCTAAGGTATAATAGTCTCACTGGTACTTTCATGTCTTGAAGGGAAAGCTCTGTCTGGGGTAAATTAAGAAGAATGAAGGTATAACATGGGCAAATAGCAATAGACCATAATAGGGGCATGGAAACACCTTCTCAGTGTCTCTTTCCCTTGCCTTATTGAATTTGTATCATTAGCCCATCCGTGAATTCTGTCTGTTGTTACCATGTTGGTTACACTTTATTTGAAGGTAATGTCATAAGACTGACATGACACTGCCATTAACTATGACATGACGTTGTCATGAATCTGTCATAAACTTTATACACCTGTCATGACTTTTGTCATTAAGTCCGGTATTTGTCATGGTTAGGGTTAGGGTTAGGGTATGTCAGAAGTCATGACAGGTTTATAAAGTTTATGGCAGATTCTTGACAACGTCATGTCATAGTTAATGACATGTCATGTCAGTCTCATGACGATACCTTCAAATAAAGTGTTACCCAAATGTTCTTGTTCTTCACTGCCACTCAACCAACGTATATGACCTGGAAATTAGTTGGTACCCAGACTTCTCCTTAAAGTAGTTACGATAAAACTGAATTGTAATTATTTGAGCCACTTGCTGCCAGGAAGATTTCTGCATTTGTTTGTAGACCGTAGATTCAAAACAGTTCAATACAGACAAACACTAGTGACAGTCTGTGTGCTCTCAACTGAAAGCTCTTTATAAGTAAGTATGTACTCTAAGTATGATGTTTAATTTCACTGAGGTGAACAGAGTGAAACAGACAATAATGTAGGTTACACTGAGGAACAAATAGGTTCTAAACACATGCTATGCCATTCAGATGTACTGTATAATGGATCTATCCTTCACCTTACTTTCTTGAAAATGCAGCTTTATTTCTGACTCAGCTTTATTTCTGATTTTCTGACTGCTGAGCAGCCTCATATACTGTAATTTGACAAGGTGAACACAAGATGGCAGCAAATTCTTCCATATTACATCATCCAGCTGGCGATCACCTGAACTGCAATGTATATTAATGACCAGTAGATGGCATACCCCACATTCATATACCGGTAACTGAAATGAGAAATTAAAGCATGGTGTCGAACCCCTTTTTATTGAGTGCCTAATATGAACATTTTAAGTAACGTAAGTAGTAGTAGGCCAAGTACACTACATACTACTGTTACTACTAAAGTAGTTTTTGTTATAGTGGAAACAGTATTATTGTTGCTGTTACTGACATTTTATAGCCTACAGTAGAAGGCAGGTAGAAGACTAAGGACTTGATGCTGACATGGTGAGAAATCTTTGGGGTAATTTAGGTGGTGGGTTGGTTACTGGTGATGGTGTGATATCTATTTCACCCACCTTGAACATAACAGAAAGCTGCTGCAGGTTGAAGCAAAGACTAGCTATGGTTTGCTGTGGTTTACTAATAGACCACTTGACGTTTGTTGTCAGTCTGTTTTCTAGTTCTCTCTCTCTCTCTCTCTCTCTCTCTCTCTCTCTCTCTCTCTCTCTCTCTCCATCTTCTTTTCCCTTTCTCTCTCTCCTCCAGTTCACTGATCCTTTCTCATTCTTTTCCTTGTACCCTGAGGTACCTTTACCTTTAGGTAGGCTACTGATTGCATCAGCCATGTTGATTATTATTCCAAAATTGAAATCCATGCACTATTTCATGCTATGGTGGTGAATGCAATAATCTGTTCTCTTTAAGGGACCATTAAATGCTATTTACTTTGAAATGCTCTTATTTGACATTATTTGATTGTTAGTGTCAAACACCAAGGCAGGGCAATGTGGGTGTAGGCTACAACAAAAACACAAACACACACACACACACACACACACACACACACACACACACACACACACACACACACACACACACACACAATGCACACAATTACACACTTTTCCAATGAAAAGTAAGTAAAACCCTTCTTTATTTTACATGGCCGTTTTGAGGTTGGATCATTTTGTGTTAGGGGTGTGTATGTCTTGCTGTCCAGATGGCCTGTGTACCTGGTTGACATGACAACGCATGAATGATGTAGGGTCCATCTGAGACCCTCACTGACCACTGGCTCATTGTCATGTGTTGAGTTCTGTGGCTCCGCCCCATGCCAACACTGCTGTCCAATCACAATGGTGCTACAGGTCTGTCACTAAGAAAATGTTCAGCTCTTGTTGAGTTTTTTAATCAAACCAATTTCACTTTAGAATCGCTTTCACAGTAAAATATTTACTCATAAATTAAAAGAACTGCATTTTTACTGTCTGTGGTTACAGATGCACTGATAAAAGAAACTACATCAGAACATGAATAAATAACTGCCTTAAAATATAGAGGTAAACTTTGTAAACTTCTTTAGTGATTGTCAAATTTTCAGTGGTTGTGAGTATGTGTGAGTGTCTGGGCGGGGGTGTGTGTGTGTGTGTGTGTGTGTGTGTGTGTGTGTGTGTGTGTGTGTGTGTGTGTGTGTGTGTTATGCTACAATGACAGGGACAGGAAGATAAACATGGAGCATTAAAAAGTTATACATCCTCAAAACTCAAAAAGGATCAAAAGTCAAAAGGTGATGTCATCCACAAAAAAATAAGTCAAACAGAAATCTCAGCAGCAGCGCTGTAAGAAAATGAGTGCCGTGGTCGAGGGGCTCTCTCTCTCTCAGACTGCAAGTGGTGGGGGGATGGTGGGCAGCTTGAGACTTATAAATATCCTTGGCCTCTGGTTTCTGCAGCTGTCACCGTGGATAATTCCAGCTCCTTGGGCTTCCCTGCAAGGGCTGCCGGACCCAACCCATCATGGTCAACACGGCTAGGAGCACCACTGACCCCAGAGCAGGAGTGGCGGAGCCCCAGTGTACTCACTCCCTCTCCCCCTCTCCCTCACCATACCTAGAGTCCCTAGGGTTAGAGATCCAATCCATCATGGTCAATGGCTATGAACACGGTTTCTCAATATCACCCCCTAAGCCTTAAATCCTGTTTTGACGTCATTCAAGTATACTCCTTTTGGACGAGTCTGACTGCACTGGAAAGCAAGTGTAATGAATAGAATTTTATAACAACGTAGGCCAAAAGCGAATGTGAATGCGAACGAAAACTCTACATTGAGTCAATGGATCATACAACATTCCAAACCGAAAGTATGATTTGAAGTACCATTGACTCAATGTAAACTCTTGAAGTACCATTGACTCAATGCAACTTTTCACCACTATGCAAGTTGTCCTTTTTTGTATCTGAATTAATGTGGATGACATACAGTCATATGAGGGCTGAAGTTTTAGTCCCACCAGCCATCCATAAAATGCACTGTGTTCTGGGTGGAGGGTAGGGAACCTACCATACCAAATAAAAGAAAATCCAGTTACAGCATGACATTGCTAACTGTGTTGTCATCAAACATCAATTAGCATGTTCACACAGTGCCAATAAGACTCTGGAAAATGTGTGGAGGGATTTGTGTGCCTTTTGGATACTTCACTAGTTTGACAACAAAAACGGCATAGTGTGCCTTTAACTGGTATTAACTGCTAATTGACTGATTCATGCCAGATAAGTGGGTTCAGGGCTTCTGGGTAAAAAGGGACATTGGAATACAGACGCTAACATCCCTGTGTCCTCTTCAACCAATACAGATGCTAACATCCCTGTGTCCTCTTCAACCAATACAGATGCTAACAGTCCTGTGTCCTCTTCAACCAATACAGACGCTAACATCCCTGTGTCCTCTTCAACCAATACAGACGCTAACATCCCTGTGTCCTCTTCAACCAATACAGACGCTAACAACCCTGTGTCCTCTTCAACCAATACAGACGCTAACATCCCTGTGTCCACTTCAACCAATACAGATGCAAACATCCCTGTGTCCTCTTCAACCAATACAGACGCTAACATCCCTGTGTCCACTTCAACCAATACAGACGCTAACATCCCTGTGTCCTCTTCAACCAATACAGATGCTAACATTCCTGTGTCCTCTTCAACCTCAAGCTTTCATCATCATGATTCACCTAATTAAAGCCTGTAAAGTAAATGGCATAAATGTAAAGTAAATGACGTTAAAGTCATTTAAAGTCATTTGCTTCACCAATCATCCCATTGGTGGGGGGCGAGCACACAGAGTATTGGGGGTAGCAGGAGGAACAAGAAAATTGTAAATGGTGTAAATCATCCCATTGGTGCGCGAGCACACCGAGTGTTGTGGGTAGGAGGAGGAACAAGAAAATTTGGCTCAACATCGTCTGAATAGCAAAACAGCAGCTAATGCTAACAAATGACTCCGTTTCAGTTTCATTTTCCTGTTTCCCTGTCAGTTAACATTAGTTGCCGGTTACTAAATTAACTGCATGTTAGCGTTAGCAGCCAGTTTCTAAATTTAGTCTACTGTATGTTGTACGATATTTTCTCATTCCTTTTCCTACAGATACCACTAGGTAAGGGGATATACAGTGGTAGGTTACACAGGGCTGAGGGGGAGAATGAGATTCAGCCTATCCTTTTCAGACCCATGAGTGTGTTTAAGTAGCCTGGGAGTTCCCATGCTACTTTGTGCGCTTATTTCATTTCACTCTGTAAAGCAGCATGGTGACCATGGCCGATTTTCTCGCCTGCTTTCGGTATCCAATCACAGAACAAAAAGGGATTAGTACGGCCCTCGATTGCATTTTACGCCACGTGGTGGCTCTGGTATTGGCTCTGAGCTATGTACAGACGCTATGATAGACATTCGTAGCGCCCAATAAACGGCTCTGGACAATCGTAAACGATGCTTCCACTACGCGAGATGCAATAGGTAGGTCTCCAGACTAAATATCACTCGTGATTTTTAGTTTGGCATTCGCCAGGCTAGTGTTTAAGTGTGTGTCTGAGGAGAATGCTTGGGCAGATGTTTTTTAGGGAAAGGTAAATCCTGCAGGTGATGCAAATGTTGCAAGATGATGTTTTGCATACTGGCAAACAGACGCCATGAACAGTAGCCAGTGTTGCAGACAGCTCAACTGGAACAGGTGAAATGTCCGAATCATCCCCTGGACTTTGAGACACCTGATATCATTTAGCTGAAATTGCGGTTAAATCAACCACAATCATAAATGCACATCATTAAATCAATGTTGATGTACTGTAGGTACACATCATTAGCTGAATTGCAATGTTCCCCCCTAAGCCTTAAGATTTAACAGATTTAATTGGCTTCATCAAAAGGGCATACATTAGGATTTAGACCCTGATTTGAAAAAAATGTATCTGTATTTTGCATTTTCCTGATGTCCACATTGATTTCCTGGATGTTACGTGCCATTTTTCTTTCTCTAATCAGTGCCTTGCCCTGAACACATATCTGGATCCCATTTCATAGCCTGGGATGAATAAGGCCTACATTCATATTTTGGATATTTTCTTCTAAATTACATAACATCTTCTAAATTACATAATATTAAAAATAAACAAAAGCATTTTCATCATAACAAGATTACATTCAAGGCCTGTCTCTTTTATTTTCCTGGGAATGCTTGTCCCATTCCCTAATGAGAGGCTTAGCCCGCTCCCATATCCGTATCCCAGTTAGCGCCCTGCTAAATCCCAGCACTGGGCGCTGGTAATGCCGGAGCGCCGGTGGGCAGATGCCGGCTGAGCCACCAGGGCTCTCCTCTTCGCTCACGGCTAACCGCTAACCCTGTCCCTGCCCATCCAGCCCTGGCGGCCTCTTTCATGAGGCTCTGGGCGCTAACGAGGCTAAAGCGCGCGCTTCCGTCGGGGGCAGAGGCATGCCAGGATGTGGTGGCGAGGGCAGGAACGAGAGAGGCTTTGTCTTACTTACCTCCTCGCCACGCAGCAGCTCGGCTCCTGGGAACTCGTCCACGGGGCCACCTGGCACCGCCTAGGATCGTCACTGAGAAGTGACACACACACATTATTATGTGTTTGTGTTCACACATGCACACACACATGCTGCTTATTATTTTGTTCTTTTTATGACTGTGCCATGAATCCAATGCAAATGTATGTCTTAAATCAAATCTGCCAACAACTCTCACCTGGCTACAGTCATAGTCATGATACAAGCTGTGATACTTGCCAAAGTGCTTGTAACTAAATACTACCCTTTCCGGATACCCAAACCTTTTTTGTTATGCATTATTTGTTACCCATAAAAGATGCACATTTAGCAAATGCTCAAATAATTGCTAACACTTGCAAACTCACAGATACGATCATCCTCACAAACAGCAAGTGTTGGAGAAGACTAAAATGAAAAAAAAAAAAACTCATGACAGGATGTAGTCATTGGAACAAACTTAGGAAAAGTGATTGATTGGACAAATGGTGCCAAGCCGTTTTGTACTTAGTGTGGCTCTTAGCATCCTACAAGAAGAGAGATCCAACTTAAATGAAGGGGAAAAAACACTGCGTTGACACTAACATGCTCCACCGTCTTCCCTCGCTGTTCAGACTTGTCCGGAGAGACAGAGGCTCTGTGTGTGTGTGTGTGTGTGTCGGGATGGTGGTGTCGGTGGGAAGACGGCAAAGCCAAAGACATCAAAGGTGCTTGGGAGCGTTTGTATCACCCCGGCAGAGTTAGCGCGCTGTCACTCAGACACTCGGCTACTTCCTCCCTTTAGCCTGTTGTGCTCCAGTGAAGCCAGACCAATGGCGTCCAGCGAGTGACTCCTACGCCTGTGACAGTCAGTGAGCAGCCATCACAGGCTACAGACACGAGGGAGTAGAGAGGAGGGGAAAGAAGGAAGGAAGGAAAGAATGAATGAATGAAGAATGGAAGGAAGTGATGAGTGCCCAAAGTGTTTCCATTTTATATGTAAAGAGAGAGAGAGAGAGAGAGAGAGAGAGAGTGAAAGAGTAAAAGAGAGAGAGAGAGAGAGATGGGGGAGTAGTCGACACAAGCCATCAGGAGTCATCAGGGAAAGGAGACGAGGGAGAAGAGAATAGATGGGAAGGAAGGAA
>JAODXP020000025.1:12859369-12861869 GCA_027497455.2 Sardinella longiceps
ATATTAGCATGGCGAGATGCCTGCTCCATCAGCATATGCAAATACATAATGACAAACTGGCTTTAGTTTACAGAGACGACTGTAGATAACCATCATTTATAGTTAAACTGCATGCTCAAGGGAGTCATTCTTAAGTCCATGCAGATAAAAACAGGTAGTGGAAATAGCCCTTAATAAGATCATTTTAAATTACAAGACTTTGTAATTGTTTATTTCCAAAGCAGCAAAAACATTACAGTAAATTTAGAAATATTTAAAATTAAAAAAACATTAATTATATATTATGCATATGTCATTTTGTTTACTGTACTCCTTTAGAAAACATGTGAAATAGACCAACAGAAATGACATGAAAAACCTTTGGTAAATAATCTGGCATCTGTATAAGTGGAAATAAAATGCCATGTTCACTTCATTCCTTCTAAATGAGGCCAAGTCTGTTTTCAGAGTCTGCCTACTTACAGTGTCCGTGAGAGATTTGGTCATTTTACACCAAGGTCAGTGAGTGAGTAAGCGTATGTGTGTGTGTGTGTGTGTGTGTGTGTGTGTGTGTGTGTGTGTCTTTCTGAGTGTGTGTGTGTGTGTGTGTGTGTGTCTGAACATTCATCACACACTGTTCTCTCCCTAGTGCTACTGCTGAGCAAGTCCTGCTGTGTGTGAGAGAGAAGCAGGCGTCAGCCCCTCTGGTGGATCCATGAGGAGGCGACACACACACACACACACACACACACACACACACACACACACACACACACACACACACACACACACACACACACAGCAAAACACAAAAACTTAAACTGACTCATACACATACACATCCACGTACAAACACACACACACACACACACACACACACACACACACACACACACACACACACAGACAGAGACAGTGCTGATGGAAGACTCCCTGCTTGGGCGACAACTGCCCCTGCTCTCGTGTATCAAACGGTGCCTGGGCTTTGAAAGCTGAGACGCCGTGACGTTGACCTGTAATCCGTTATCCTTTCCTGGGGGAAGAGACCGTGACCAGAGGGAGACCGGCAGACCGGGAGCTCAGCCCAGCCCAGCCCAGCGGACTGGAGAGATGGAGGGAGAGACACAAGAGGTCACCTCCCCTCCTTGACCACGGGAACGACCCAGAATGGCTGTTCCCTTCAAACAGCATCTCACTGCAAGGTTCACACAGGTCTAATGGAGGAATGGTATATTATGGTATGTTTCAGCCTAAATGTCATTTTTGTATAAAATGAACATGCATGATACACACCAACAACATCTAACACACGACACGCGAAACGTGTCACAATTCCCCTTTAAACCTGAGAACAGACTGACAATAAAACTCATAATTAATACTCATGATGAGGACTGATCAATATAGACTATCTTTTTTATTTTTATTATTATTATTTTAATTGTATGCTTTTATTACTTTATTTTATTTCATTATTTAATTATTTATTTGTTTATTTTACTTCTTCTATCCTCTTTCTCCTCTCTCTCTCTCTCTCTCTCTCTCTCTCTCTCTCTCTCTCTCTCTCTTTGAATCACATTTCACTACATGTTTCACGAAAGTATTTCATTGTATGTGACAAATAAACCCTTGAACCTTGAACCTTGAACCTCATAATTATCACTGATTATTCCTCACTATCACTATGTTACCTTTACTGCATGTCAAATTCAATCAATTTAGGCTAAGTGAAAGTCAATGTAATTTTGATCTCATAATGATGCCAAAATGCAGCCTTACACATACTCAAAAACACTCAAACAAACATACACATAGACCTATAGGTCCAGTTCACACAGCAACACACAAATACAAACACATTCTCACAGGACAACACATGTAGGCGCGCGCACACACACACACATACACCTATAGGTCCTGTTCACACAGCAACACACAAATACAAACACCTTCTCACAGGACAACACATGCACACGCGCACACACACACACACACACACACACACACACACACACACACACCTCCAGACAAAGGGCCCTGGTTGTGACGCAGTGAGGCAGGTGAGGAGGTGTTGTCTTCAGTAGCCGAGCAGAGACAATGGGTGCAGACTGAGAGGCAGGTGTGCCTACGCGGCCCCAGGTTAGAGAGAGGCTTTTTATAACCCAGGGGCTCTGCCCTCTGTGATGGATGAATGCTGTTTGACTAAGACTGGACTTGGATCTGTGTGTGTGTGTGTGTGTGTGTGCGCGCGCGCGTGCGCGTGCAGGAGAAGTGCCAAGTTTCGACAGCAAGAGGCTTCGTAAAATGTGGCAGTTTGTTCATAAATTTTATTTGCTTTAATTTGGATTTATAAACATACATATAATTAATAATAAATATTATTCTGAAAATATTTTTTGTTTGATTTTGTGTTTGATGTGTGTTGAGATATGGGTAGTTTCCTGTTTCTAAAAGATGCTTCTGTAAAATGCTGTGCTAAACCTACTTCATTTTTTCATAACAATGTGTTACTTTTTTGTTG
>JAODXP020000025.1:12866869-12874369 GCA_027497455.2 Sardinella longiceps
AATTGAATGTTGTGACATTTTATTGCAGGAAGCAAATACACTAAAATAAACTGCTATTTAAGAATAAAAGGCAAGATTCCGTCCAATTCGATTGCCATGTGAAATTTGTATGTTGCTCTAGGCCTATTGTAAACTTGCCGAATTGGTCAGTCTTTTGGTTGTACAATTTTTACAATGCAGCCGGACTTACGTCCTTGTTTCCAGGAGGACGAGCTCCAAAGACTACAGCCATATGTAGACCGACGCTACAACCAATAAAAAAGATCTTTGTTCCCGCAAAAGCCTGACATTTGGTCTCAGTGGTTGAGAAAACATGCGCTGACTCTAGGCGCATGATGTCATGGTCTAAGGTGGCCTTCCTCGAGAACTAGTGATGAAAAGTGACTGAACCCAAAATTAGTTTCCTGAGTGGACTCGCAAAGGCCACTCCAAGAAAAAAAAAGAAAGAAATACACGACAAAGCGAACTCACATTCGCGTTCGAAACTTTTTTTCTGAATTTTAATTACTAGACTTAGAGAGATGTTGTTTCAGCTTGAAGATGTAGTCTCTAAAAACATTGCAGGGAGTTGAGATGAAAGCCTGTCTTCACATAGCGCGGGCTCTCTCTCTACAGTCCGTTAAAAGTGAGTGACACCGTTGCTCATCGTGGTGGACGGAGATATTTTTCTTACGGATAAACGTCGGTTTAAAGCTCACTCAGAAAGGTTTGAGCGCCTCTATACGGGCGGTACTGGCTCTCCAATCTGCACAATCACAGAGTAATGCTGGCAACAACTGGTTCCGATTAGGGGCAGGAAATCCTCGGTGCTCTCTGTTGAAAACAATTACCCTGACATGAGCGCATAGGATGGGTGGGAGGCTATTCCACGTCCAAACTTTTTCGGCACACCAAGGAACATGAGTCTCAATAAAGAATCCTTGACTGCAAAACATACAAACTCACAGTGGTTTGGGCCTGAGTCTTACCCCTAACCGGAAGTCCCAATTAACTTCTGTGGAAAGCTATATTTGCCGCTTACATTTACAAGACAATTAAAATGCATTGTTGATTTTAGCCATGATAGATTTTAAGATAGCCCAGCATCTAAAGAAATGTGTGTTTAACCATCTGCAGAGCGTATGCTGAGAATAGGTTACATTTATTTCAGCAAAACCAATTTCTTGATTTTCTTTTTCAATTCCCAAGTTCACATGGGGAATAAATGAGGGAGCTGATAGGCATAATTGTTTTAATGAATAAACATGCTCTGTGTGAGCGATCCGCTGCTGTACAATTTGCACTAATTGTCCCCCTTATAGCTCTAGGCTAATTGAACAGTGCGATGTTTGCTCGAGTTGTTGGATAAGCAATTTATGAATGAACTGGAGCCACGTGAGCGTGCCTCTCCCGCAGCTGGTGTGTCTTCTCTCTGGCCCAGAACCGCCAGAACAAACACAGAGCGCGCAAAGTAAACACGCCACTGCGGACCCGGCGATCCGCTTCCACCACAAAGGCACCACACTCCTCCAGAGCGGGGTCGTCTCCTTCCGGAGACCCACGCAGGCAGCAGAGCCTCAAATGCATTTTGGAGGCCACAGTGTTTGTTGCTTGTGTTCATATTGCTGTCAGTATTCGTATACGACCGCCGGAGTATTTTTTTTGTCTTATTTAGGACAGTTTACAGTAGGCTACTTAATTGCCCCAGGTGTCATGGTATTCAATTAATACAAGGCCTGTGAGTTTGAACAACTAGAAGACAACTGTTATGCCATGTAGCCAACATAGCCTATAATATGTGATTAAAATAAAATAAATAGCCTAGGGCATGTAAAAAAAG
Organism: Sardinella longiceps; assembly: GCA_027497455.2. Taxonomy (NCBI): domain Eukaryota; kingdom Metazoa; phylum Chordata; class Actinopteri; order Clupeiformes; family Clupeidae; genus Sardinella; species Sardinella longiceps. Next base: position 12,868,689 of record JAODXP020000025.1, read on the forward strand.
TGGTGAGTTAGGCTATAGAATAGCGGAGAAATCATAAATCAAAATTTGGCCTAGTCCTAACAAATCTTATCCTAATTGTTTTGAGATGACGTGCTTTCGCATCAGTAACATATTTTCCAGACATTACGATTTTAGGCGAGATTTAATAGTGGGTCTATATAAGCTAGCATTTAGATAGTGTTTTCAAGAACATTTTGAGTATGGCTCACAATGTTGCATTTAGAGAACCAATTTATGGAATTGTGTGGGCCAAGATTATTGACCACTATAGTTACTGCTTTATGCATACAACAATTTTGACTTAAATATTCGAATAGCCTCCTAAACAGTTTACTGATGACAGCGTACCACATGGGGAAATATTCCAATTTGGAGCAGTTTCTGTGTTATGAGAAAATACAGCGGAGATGGTTTGCGATTGCAGAAGAGCATGTGTTTTATTAACTGCTTTTGGTTAAAGCCATCTGACCAGTTTAACGACTTGGCAAATGTCAGTCCACGTATAACTATGGTGTGGCCTACCAGTGAGTGCCTGTCCACAACAGATAACCTATGAATTTTTAGAATTATATTTTATATTTCATATATATACAGCAAAGTGGCAAATCTCAGTTTATGTTATACGTAAAAAATAAACAAAAAAATAAATAAAAGCTTCGCCATCGTTTAAGAACCGAGATCCACCAGACTCGACGTTAAAGGTCCCAGCAAAGAGTCCTGTAGCTGGTGCGGATGTCCTTGCATTCCGTGCACCGACTGCGCGGCGCCAAGACCGGCCATAGGGTAAGCAGAGGCCCCGGGGTGACTCATGTTACCCTGGAGCAGGAGCACGTTGTTCTGGTCGGGGCTCTGCGGGGGTGAGAACTCGTCCTCCGAGCTGGACATGAGGGACTTCCCGCCGTCCAGCGGTGACAGCTGGTTCTGTTTGTTGGCGCCCGAGTTGTTGTTCTCGCTGTTCTCTCTGTGACAACGCAATAGGCAATGTGAGATATAAATCCATGTAAGGCTGTTTAAAAACTATATTTCATACACCTCAAGATAACTTAATGTCTCTGCGTTTCAGTGATGTGTATTTATTGCCATATGTTTGCGTAAAAGGGAATGCAATAGCTAGAACGATGTAGGCCAAGAGGGAGAATTATATTTCAGTTGCATGTTTTTCCATATTATTTTCTACATTTGACTACAAGCCGACCATTGTGTTTTTACAGGCCTGGGACAATGCAGCATAACCAAATAGCCCGTTGTGACACATGGCGACAAATAACTAACATTGCTTAAATATAGTGAAAATAGTCTGAGCTGGACTGTATTCCCTTGGAACGTTCATGCATAATTTCTACTGATACGTCTTTAAAATCGATAGACCAAAATGTAGCCTAAATCACACAAAATTATATAAAGTCCAAAACGACACATATTCATGAAGAAATATTACTTATATGACCAAAAGATAGCTGGAGAAACATGTCTGTCAAACAGCATTTTATTATCTGCTAGGCCTCAGTAGGCTGTGTAACCAAATACTGAACAACCATTTTGGTTAATATTTCGACATTTTATGTGGAGACTAGCGGGCAGCTAAAGCGGGCTTAGCAGGTAAAATGCACTACGCGACCTGCTATTTATGAGTACAGATGCTCACACTGTTGTTGTTTTCATCTGACTAGATTGTTTTTATGACACTGTCCTTCGCCTTTAAGAGGCACGTGCACTCAACTTGCCTGGAGGCTCTGAATGTAGCCTACATAACAAACACACACAACTTCCACAGCGTTTAAAACTCCATTTATAATCATAATGATAATAATGACAATAATGACAATAATATTAATAATAATAACAATAATAATTTTGTGACAATTACCACCATAATGATAGATTACTTTCACCCCTGAAAAAGCAATGAGCACAACCAGCTTTCATAATTAAATAAGGGGAATGACACTGAAAACAGCTTACCTCTCTTTCGCCTCTGCTGCTCGGTCTCTCTGCCTCCTGTTTTTGAACCAGTTGCTGACTTGTGTGGTGGTCAGCCCGGTTGCCTCTGCCAACTCTCGTTTCTCCCGAGGAGAGGGGTAGGGGTTGTGAGTGTACCATTCCCGCAGAACGCCCCGGGACTTCTCCTTGAAGCAGTAGCTGGTCTCCTCGCCATCCCAGATAGTACGTGGCAAGGGAAATTTCCTCCGCACCCGGTACTTCCCCACTGCACCAAGTGGCCGTCCCCTCAGCTTCTCAGCCTCAATGTAGTGGGCCTTGAGCCATAGCTGCTGAAGCTTCGGATGGTTGTGCGGCGAGAACTGGTGGCTCTCTAGTATCTTGTAAAGCTCTCGGAAGTTCCCCCGGTGGAAAGCAACCACAGCCTTGGCTTTGAGCACACTCTCGTTCTTGTGGAGGTGGTCGCAGGCAGGCAGCGACCAGAGGAATCGGCCTAGTCGCTCGAGGTTCCCCCCTTGCTGAAGCACCTCACACACGCACGCTACTTGCTCCTGGGTGAATCCGAAAGAGGGCAACATTGACATGACGTCTGATGGGTACGCCTTAGCTCCGAAAAACCAAACCGCTCTTTCCCCTACCTCGTGAAAGAAGCGGTAGGGGGATTATACCAAAAGGAATAAGATGTTGTCTAGCGCGACGGCTGTCGACCCTGAGGAGAGACTTTACGCAATTTCGTGGGCGTTATTGCTGTCCAGTCCACGGCGCGCGCTCGGAACCTGGAACGTTTGCTCGAGACAGCTCGCTCCACTCCAAGTCATGTCGCGCTAAAAGAGCTCTGCGCGTTCGTTGATTGGCTCCTGGTCCACCCTATCGTGGCTGCGTAGTCGACCAAAGTTCGCTCGCATTTCCTCCCCCGGGGTCTCGATGGATTGAAACTAGATCCCCCATCTCCAGTGTTACCTGGGGGAGCAGGGCACCTCAATGCTAATCAATTACAGCAGACTTCCACAGGCTGTACTTCTAATTCAAATCCTCTACCCGGCATTTTTAACCGATCTTATATTTAACTAAACCAGTTTTGTCCGTCAATTATTAATGAAACGTTGAACGCCCTTGGTAATGTATTGCATTTTAATATATTATTTACCAGCATCCTCTTTAGGATCCAGTAGGCAGAATTCAATACGATAAAATGCGTTTCCACGAGTCATTTCAAAGGTGACTGCTCTAGTTCATATCAAGATAAGCTGTTATCATGATAGCTCAAGCAAGAGATGGCCCGTTTTCACACTTGACAGCAGCCCACGGTAATCCTTTAGGATAGAGGGCAGATGCGCAAAGAACAGCAGTGGCTCTTTGGTCCACTTGTATTACGCGCACCTGACGATAGATAAATCTCATCTGATGTGCGCCTGTCCCCTTTGGAAGCATTTATGCAAACAAGGCTTTGTTAGGCTACCATAGCCGGCATTGAAGCGCACGCGCCTGCTTAACTCAAGCAAACATTCTTCTTTTAGAGGTTTTAACGACTGGGGAAAGCAAAAAAAAAAAAAAAAAAAGAAAGAAAGAAAGAAAGAAAGAAAGAAAGAAGAAGAAGGATAAGAAGAAGAAGAAGAATTTGGAATCCCACTTCAACATTTGGATTTCCAACTTCATCAGGGGTGATAATTTGTGTATGTGTTTTACAACTTTGGGAAGGCTACCACATTTTATTGTCAGCACTTGTAGTGGTACAAAATGTATTTGATTTGCTTGGTTGCAAAATAGGTGTATAGCCCACAGGTTGCATCACATGTTCAATTTTAATGAGGGCTAATCCTCACAGGTACAGTTGTGTAAAACAGCAGGCACGAGGCTGAGCTTTCCAATTATCACCTGTCATCCCAAAGCTTCCCTCTTTATTTGCTACATCTTAAGTTCCTAGCAAATACTTTCACTTTTAATGGCTGTAGGTTAAGCTACCATACCTAATGAAGAAACCAGTCAACATTCTCTGAATGTCGAGTAAAACTTCTCAGTTGTTAGAGATCCTAAGAAAGAAATCTACTTAGAATTGACCCCCTCCTCCTCCTCCTTTTTCTTCTCTCTCTCTCTCTCTCTCTCTCTCTCTCTCTCTCTCTCTCTCTCTCTGTACAGTGAAACCCAAAACCGGTGCATTAGTAAATGAGTTCTGTGTTCGGCGAGCTCTTTGCTACCCAGACGCTGTTTTAAGGAATAGATCGCATTTCTTTATCTTCGCCGAAATCTGCAATGTGACACCAGAGCGACGCAAAGCCCACAATCACTCAGCCGGGATGGAGCACCTCTTTATAATTTAATTTGAGACGGGGCGTCCATTTTCAAGACCGCCTCAGAGCGGCCGGAGGAAAGGGTCAGTGTCGGCATACATACGGCTTATATGCTTTGTACTCTAAATATCTTACTCTCCACCCTGGATCATTCGGTGCGGCCTACTTCATTTTCTACCTAAGCCTACTTCCAATTTGTCCATACGGAGCCACGGGTCATTAAGATAACGCAGATATTTAATTAGTTTGCTTGTGGCCAGTCCAGACACCTGTGAAAACAACATTTTGCCCTGCGCCTCTGGAGATTCCACTTCGAGGAGGTTCTTGAAACCTATCCCATCTGTCTTTGAGGACAACTCACACAGCCCCATTGCAGGGACATCCCTACATTAGGCATGCTTGTTTTCTGATAGGCTAGCTACATACGAGAAAAAAGTATCGCTGTTAATGAAAGGATGGCTTGTAACAATATATGGAGTAGAAGAGGAACATAATAGGCCTAACAAATGCATTTTAAAACAATCAAGGGAAAATATTTGAAATAATTGGATTATGTTTGCATAATTATGAATCAAATATTTTTCAAACACCACATATTTAGGCCTAAACCCTGCCATCACAATAATAATATTATCTTTTTTATTAGCTTATAATTAGGCTAAGTATGAAAATATTAAGGCAGAAAAGTAAATTCTAACGAAATAAATATTTTTCCATCTTAAACAATGCAATTGCTTTGGTGTATTTTTTAAATGATTGAGTTGACCTTTTCTTCTTTTAAATTCGTCTTATTTCCTTAGTATTTTTTGGAGGCATTCGTATCAAATTCTGAACATTTGCCACCTGATTTATAGTGATGAGAAGTTCAGACAAGTGAATATCCCGAGACCTTCATTTGTCTTCGGCTCTAACTGCCCACATAGTTGAGTTAAAGCACTCAGTTGAAAGCGTTTCCTCTCAACATCTGCGGTGTATTGGTGTAGTAACTCGTCTACGCCGGTCTAGGGCTCCAGAATCAAATCCTAATGTAATAGCGCGCATAGCACCCGGTGATTGACGGCTCTCGGGTTGCCGTAATGTCTCCACCACATTGCGACGCGCCCCCTCCTAAAAGCCCAGAAGCCAAAGGGCTGTGCCCGTTCTCAGGCCCTGATCATTTCAAGATGTGTCTTTTAAAAGGACTAGAGTGGTCCACACACGTCTGCAAACTGTGGAAGCTTGAGACACCTTTAGACCTTGGAGAAAGGAACCCTGCATCTGACTAAAAATGTCTATTTGTTGACGAATTATAGTTTAGCCTATTCGGTGGAGGGTTATAAATAGTAGTTTGTTTAGCGTAAGAGGAGGGTATATAATGTGTTTTCACAGCATAAAGACTAGTCATCATAAACTGAAAAAATAATAATACTGGGCTGACTGGAGTAAACAAATAATAAAGCTTTACCACCACGTTGC
>JAODXP020000025.1:12879369-12899369 GCA_027497455.2 Sardinella longiceps
GGTGCCTGTGACATCGTGCAGTGCAGCAGCTAAGAAGGAAATGTTCCCAACTCCTATCAGGGCGTTTTTTGACAAGAGAACAAAATATTCCTACAGTACCTCCTCCCCCTTGGAATTCCTATTCACCGTCTTCACCATGTAATTAACTAAACGAAGCCTCATACCCTATTACACTCTCACACACCCTCTTCTCACAAATAGATGAGTTCAGGGGTCAACATGTCAGCAGAGGAAGTTTTATGGTTTACGAGGTTTAAGCCTCGTCGCTAAGCTTGCACATACACGAGAGATGGTAGTTGAAGCTGTTGGTTGGAGTAGCTTCTGGGAGGTTTAATCTCTGAAGCTATCAATCTTTCTTGCACTTGTCACCTGTTCATGTACACCCTGTACAAGGAAGATGGTGAATTTTGCCTCAAGGGCAAAGTCATTAATTTCACCTTCACATGTCAACGCAGTTGCTTTTCCACTATATGTAAGGGATGAAGGCAATACACAGTAGTAGCAAACATCCAAACGTGTCACATTTTCGTTCTCTTGCTGTGATCTTGCTTCTTGTTTGACCTTTGGATCATGACTAAGGTTACACATGACTTTTTGGATTGGAAGAACCTCACTAGGCTGTTTCGCGAGAAGACAGACATTGGCAAACGATCACAGAGATGCCCATGGTAAGAACATGAGCCAGGACCTCCATGCCCCCCCCCCCCCTCCCCAGCTTTAACTGCCTATGCATACATCCATGTATTAGTAATGTCTGTGGTTATAGCCAGGACCTCCTGGAGGTCCAGCTTGTAATCCCCTTAAATGGACGCCTTCTTGAGTTTCCCCCGGCGCTGACGTCACCCCTGTCATCGGTTTGACACAGAGAGACAGCTTACCTACAGCTCTAGAACAGACCCAATTTCTTTAAAGTGATGTCACTTCCTCTGTTAGTTTCCTCATAAAGTATAAAAGCGAGGGGTTGAACACTATTTGGCTGACTTAGAAAAATCCAGGGGAGTCATTCGTTTTGTCTGTACAAATATAAAGATTTAATGGGGGTGTTGGGTTTAGAAAAATAAGCTCTTATCGTTTCTAAACATTGAATTCCTATTTTACGCCTTTCTTTCTGTTAAAAAAAAATCCAGCTCATTTTTGGTAGAAGGTAATAGGATGAATATGTAATAGCTTGAAAACAATTGCATATACATTGCATACTGCCAGGTGTTGCTAACATTTTGCCTATAAAAGACCTTGCCCGATAATCAGGACCCTGTTTCCGAACAACATAGTAAGCCTAAGCAGTTTGTAAACTGCCAATTCTATCAAGCTTATTTATATCATTTGAAAGTCATGAAGACATTCCATTGCGTAAGGTATAGAACATTATTAAACCACTATAAAATGTTAAAGATTTAGCTTTAAACTGCTTATTGATTGTTTATGTGTGTAAAGCATGACACAGGCCTTTTTTTTATCAGAGGCAAGTTTCTCCATGGAGTTAAGAATCCATGAAGTCAAAAAGGCATGCTGTGACATCAGCTAATATTATTAGATTGATATTTCAGCACTTTTTACATGGACAGCGTCCATCAAGTACCACTGTCAATCAAGGCATGTGTGGTGTACTGTTACATGCTTATTTGAAAAAGGACATGTAAAATTTGACGAATATTCACTGAATTAGGCTATTACTATCTGCTAAGATTCATTATGTTTGGGAAACAGGGTCCGGAGTTTTTTCACATTAACCACATTAGCAACCTGAAATGTCCAAACATTTTGTTCACACAGTTTTAAAAAGTACTACAATCGACTATTTTCATTATTTTTGGGTATGAAATTCTGCCCAAAACAACATAATTAAACCCATGACTCGTCATCTACTATATCACCTTAAATTGATTCTAATGATCTCATCACAAAGGCACATAAGACCAGTTACACTTGAGGACTCTGTACAGTTTGATGGACAGCTGCTTATAAAGTCAGTTTACCTTGTGACACAGTCTAATGCAAATACAAGCCCTTGTAGCGTTTAAAATAATAATAATAATAATAATAATAATAATAATATTAATAATAATAATAAAAAGACATAGTCTTCACATTAACAATATCACTCCAAAAAAAAAAAAACAAGAATAAAAAATATCAACCAAAAACAAAACGACAATCAATCATATCTGCACTTTTATCACAAGTGAGAAAGAAAGTGATCCACTAGGGTTATGCCACACACATTCTGTTTTTTTGTTTGTTTTAAGGTTTGTACACTGTGCTTCAATTGTCCAGTCAATTTTTTTTTTTGTCTCACCCTGCCCATTCACCCACTGCCATCCAGAGCTTCTCCTGTATGGTTGTGTGTGTGTGTGTGTGTGTGTGTGTGTGTGTGTGTGTGTGCATGTGTGTGTGTGTGTGTGTGTGTGTGTGTGTGTGTGTGTGTTTGGGAGGGAAAATATGTTGATAAAGTCAAGAGTGTCTTCTGGTACATTCTGCAGCCGTCGGCTAGTGAGTTGCAATGACTAGGGCCACATTTGTTCGGGGCGACAAGGCACTGTTTTTTTTTTTTTGTTTCAGTTTTGTCTCATGTTGTGTTTACATTGTCTCCTTTTTTTTCTTTGCTACACTTTAGGGTTTTTCACATTTGTTATTGTACAGTTGGGATGAGATGGACTTTGTGCTCAGGACACCATGGACCGGAAGACAGGGCACACACACTCCGGACGGTCGGACCCTCTGTGGTGCCCCACACACACTCTCACACACTCACCTCCAAGTGCGTTGGCTCTCCTCTGCTAAGCCCTCTGTACTACTGAGAGTGAGAGAGAGCAAGAGAGAGGCAGGTTGCCAGGGTAACATAGGGGATGGGGTGATGTGATGAGGAGGAGGAGGAGGAGGAGGAGGGGGAGGGGGTCAAAGGTCATTGCCATCCTCGTCCATCTGCACAGTCTGCAACTTGGCCAGCTCTTTGCCCTCCAGCTCTAGCTCGCCACAAACGCCCCTCACTGCGCTGGCAGCTGCCCCAGGTCCCGATGCCACTTCCAGGGACTCGGAGAGGGACAGCGCCCCGCCATGGTCCCTGTAGTCCGAGGGTGCCAGGGCGGATACCACGGTTGCACCCCCGCCGCCTCCGTTGCTACCCACGATGCCTACGTTATCGTTATGGAGGATTCCACGATCTGCGTGGGAGTGGCCGATGAGGCCCTCGCTGCTGGAGAGCGTGGAGGTGGTGATGGTGGTGGCGTGGGGGGCGACGGAGGCGGGCGAGGAAGATGAAGAGGGGGTGGTGGCCACGGAGGCCATGCTGGAGGAGAGGAACAGCGAGGCGGTGTAGCCCAGGTGGGCCGTTTGGTCCAGGGACATGTCCGTCTGGTAAGGGTAGCCACCGCCATTGGGGTTGCCTGCGCCAGCTTCCAGGGGCTCCTGCTTCACAGCCTGGGTGAGGGTGTAGAGCACGGGGGGACTGGCCTGCTGAGAGGCATCACTGACCACGCCGTCCAGAGGCGCTGAACCTGAGACCAAGAAGAGGGCAGGAAAGACAAGGGGTTACATTCAATTACGCCTGTGATTCTAGAAAGGTCTTTCTGACATTGAAGAGAAAAAAATGCAAACAAAGTCAGTCTGTATAGTGATTTAAGTCATTTCAACTTGCCCAAAGGGCCTTTTTGCTATTCAGTCTGATTAACCCAATTTTCTCATTCTTCTGTCTACGGACAGCACTTGGTGACCTCGTACAACAGGGCTATGGATTGACTTCTCCTTTAAAGCAAGGTGCTAACCACAGTAAGATCATGGGTACCACAGAGCTGCACTCCTGAGTCCTTCAGGATCGATACTCATACTTGTATACTCATAAAATACATCCCCTATCCTTTTAATAAAAACCAGCCATACAAAAATCATACAGTTCATAAATCACACACCACATAGCGTGTGTTCTTGAAAAGGGTACCTATCACCGGTACCTGGTATTACAATCAAAATGGTCTCAGATAAATGAGCATCTGCAAAAGGAATAAATGTCATGGTGGGTTTGGGGGGGGGGGGGGGGGGTGTTGAAGAAAGGATTGAAGGAGTGCAAGAAGAAGAGAGGAGAGGAAAGGGGGACAAAAGGACGTGAGTTTTCTTCATCTGCCCGGGGACAGGGAGTCTGAGTGAGTGCTGCATGGGCTTCCCCACACTCTGCCACCCCTCACCCTGTCACCTCATCTGGGTTTATGAGAGCGGCATGGGGGGCTGTTGGCCGGGGTGTTGGGATAGGGAGGTGCTGGTGGGTGTGTGGTGGGTTCAGGGGCCCTGTATGTGGGCTGGCGAAGGCACCACTCCTCACAGCTCATTATTGAAGACTCCAGAGAGCAGAGCAGAGAGAGAGAGAGGCAACAAAATGAGGGAGAGAGAGAGAGAGAGAGAGAGAGAGAGAGAGAGAGAGAGAGAGAGAGAGAGAGAGAGAGAGAGAGCGTGGGCAGGAGTGGAGGAAAGAGAAAGAAAGGGGTTTGCTACACAGAATCATGAATCTAACTTTTTCTTTGTAAGAAAAAAGGGAAAAAGAAGAACAGAGATGAGGTGAAGTATTTAGTGCCTTCACGCAGAGATGACTGTGAGATACCATGTTCTGAGTACAGCTTTCCTTTGCGTTCTTTATAGTAGTTTAGTTTCAGTACAATGTTCTTCTACTTTCTTATACTGTAATATAGTATAGTTTCCATACAGTTTCTCCCCTTTCTTTTCTCTTTTGTCATTTTAAAACTATTGTATGTTTTTACGTTCCTTTCTTTATCTTTCTTGTGGTTTTGGCTTCTCTCTGGTCCTATCTTTTTCAGTTACTCACACACACACACACACACACACACACACACACACACACACACACCCTCTCTCTCTCTCTCTCTCTCTCTCTCTCTCTCTCACACACACACACACACACACACACACACACACACACAAACTGGCTAAAACTTCTTTGTCTTGGTACATCATTCACTCTTTCTCTTCCTTTCTCTCTCTTTCTTTCTCTCCATCCCTGTCTCTTTGTGTGTGGATCTTCTCCTTTTTTCCCCGAAATTTTTCTTTCTTGTCAAATGTCAAAAATGTAAATGAAACACCTTTGTAATTGTCTGTGTGTCTTTGTGTGTGTGTGTGTGTGTGTGTGTGTGTGTGTGTGTGTGTGTGTATGTGGCGAGTCTCAGCATAATTTCCCTGGGCATTACAATGTGCTTCCTGGAACTCGTCTCTCTCTCTCTCTCTCTCTCTCTCTCTCTCTCTCTCTCTCTCAGTGACACCCACTGGCCCTCGGCCAGCCCTTTCCCTCCATCAGACTTTATAAACTGGATAAATAATCGCAAAGTCAGAAAATCTCCTCCTCCTCCTCCCCCCTCTCATCCATCCTCGGCTTCGACTTTTTCTAGATAGTTCTCTGACCATACTTCCTCGGCGTGCCAAGAAGAGCTCACTACTGATGGCAGCTGGTTTTCCATGACCCACTCATATCTGAATGTGATTGTGTTTCGTGTTTGTTTGTGAATCTTCTCACTTATTTCTCCAAACTTTGAAATAAATAGGAAATTACAGGAAATTACATGAAACAAATAGCCAAAGCATATCGTCAAATCTTTTCTGCAGAAAACCCTGAAGAAAAATCAAAAGTGTCATTTTTGTGGCGAGGATTTCTCTGTAAAAACTCACTGGGTAAGCACTCCCAGAGAACAGAGGTTTTGGCTAAACAGTTTTAATATTTTTTAATATGTAATTTTTCTCCCCCCCACTTTTTTTTCCTTTCTTCACGACTAAGCTATTGGGCTAAACTGTTTTCCCTTCTAAATCAAAAGGTTCAGCCAAGGGTGGCTCTGCTTTTATTTGGCTCATAAACTGCACATTAAAGGATGAAAAAGAAGAGGATTGGTGGGGGAGAGACGCTCTCCGCCGCCAAGCAGCACTCTCATTGATGTGGCCATAAAATATTCATGGAAAGAGCCATTAGCGAATGGTTAGGGGTAAGGGGAGGTGAGGATAGCACTGGGATGTCTCCCACTTGCCACTTGGCAACCTACTCTAGCCTCTATTGTTTCGTTTTGTTTTGCTTTGTGTTTTTTTTTTTTTTTTTCACATGGGGAAGATATTCGAGAAGTCATCAGCCGGTTTCACAATGTTAGACAATGTGCACAATATCCAGTGGAGGAGCCACTCAATTCTGTCACCTATACCACATCTACACCACAGAACAATGTGTGTGTAGTGTGTGTGTGTGTGTGTGTGTGTGTGTGTGTGTGTGGTGTGATGTGTGGTGGTGGTGGGGAGTGGGGGGGGGGGGGGGTTGCTGGACCAGCCAAATTCCATAAAACATTCTGTCATAATATGCTTCAAAGTAATGGCGCAATTAGCTGACGCCTGACAAGCCCACATGAGTCTGGTGCCAGAAGTGAAGCCAGGAGGAGACGCACTGACTCGTGTACTGCCCCAACTGGTCTATGGAAGACACACGCATTTATATTGCATGTGATCATCATCCATGCTGGACTGACTACTGACTGATGAGTGGCTTGGGGTTTTGACAAGGGGTGTAAAAGCATGACTGCAAACAGGCTACAAAGTGAAAATGAAATAAGTGTTTACCATTTAGTTCTTACTGACTGTGCACATGGCAGAGATTGTAAAACAACGCACTTCAAGAATTCCCCCTATCATTGCGTTATAGCAGACAAGCCCTCTCCTCACTGTTTATGTTGGCCTCTATTGCTAGTTTACCTTAAGGCTAGCTGTTAGCCATCCTAACCCACGGCCAAATATTGTACTTGTGGGAAACTCTGTGGGTAGGCCAGCTAGTTATTGTTGGCCATGGCCAGCTGTTATAGCTTGTGCTAGCTGTTGTAGGCTGTGTCAAGTTGTGACTACTGGTGGCAGTAAATGTTAAAATTCCCCTGATATCCAGTGGCTAACTGTCAAAGCTAAAGTCGCTAAAGTAGCATTAGCAAGGGAGCAGCACAGTTAACCTACCATGAGAGGTCGCTGTGGAGGAGGGAGGGAGCAGAAGTGGCGGTAGGCTCATAGTAGCCTCTGTGCCAGGGACGTGAACTACACTGTAGCTGCTCAACTGTGCCAGTGCGGAGGTAGAGGATGAAGAGGATGATGAGGAGGATGATGAAGGGGTAAAGGTGACCACCGAAGACGCTACCCCATCCTCTGAGTGGTTGACGAGAGTCTGCATTCCATCCAGCTTCCCTGCTGCTCCCGTGGTTTCCGACAGCCCCAGGGCAAACGGGGCGTAGGAACCTCCGCCACCTTGAAGCCTTTCTTGCGCCAGGCTTGCCCTCTGGGGGTCAAAGGTCAAGAAGTGTCCACCCGTGCCCAAGCCATTAAGCAGCATGTTGTTGGCGTGCGGGTGGATGTAGCCACCTGCACCGTTGCCGCCGTTGAGGAAGTGCGAGTTGGCGCCCGTCAAGTCGCTGCTGAAGCCCATCGTTCCTGCTGCGTTGGCGGCCATCTTGACATCGCCGATTTGGTGGATGACGGTGGTGCCGATGTCCGAGAAAATGATGGGCGGACCGTTGCCCAGAGCTGCTGACCCCGTAGAGCTGCTGGACAGTGGGCGAGGTGACATATCCTCCTGACCTTTGCTGGACTCATCCTCCGTACTGTGATTGCCATCAGATTCGCTGAAACAAGAACACACAGGGTAAACACTTTCCACCAAGTTGGCCTACACACAGGTACTAGCTGAATCTCATCATCAGGCTGCAGAATCATCAGCTAATTGGCACATGTCCACATTCAGCTAAAAACAGCCTTACTTCATCAACTCTTTCACTGAGGTCAGTGGCTCATACACCTACTCCTACACACACGGAATCTAAAACAATAGACAATAGACTGAGGCAGTGAGTGGAGAGAAAGCTATCCATGTGCTCACTGAGAGAGTGCCAGCTTTAAATATGGACCCATTAATCATCATGGAGTGTGGATGGAGAGAGAGGCCTGCATGGCAAGAAGACGCAGACCGACTAGTACTGTTAAAAGTCTGCTTGCCTCATGCTGCCATGGATGTAAAAGTCTTGTATGGGTCTGCTTTGTGTAAACCTCAAGAAAGTTTAAATGAGAACTCTGTAAAAACTAATTTTAAGTAGATGCAGAAAACCACACACAATTGTCTGTTGGAATTTACAGCCCTTTAATGAAAGTAGTTCGTTTCAAATAACTAATGTCATACATAACTAACCTATTTAAAAAGTCTACAAATCTTTTTAGCTTCACAAAATAGGCTTAGGTTACACTGCACTTTAATAAGGGAAATCGTTTTGTTAATTGTGAAGGAATTTGTGTTGCATTTCATTAAGCAGAATTTCACCGTAAAGAAATTGCTGACGCCATTAGGCGCTTGAGTCAGATTTCCAGATTGGGCGCTCACCTCAAAAGGACACGAATGAGAAAGAACAGCGTTCTCACTGTGGCCTTTAGGACAGCTCGCTTTTAGTGACCGAAGCAGCTGCAAGCCTGTCGTTTAGCCATCGGCTGGGGCGGGCATGCTGTACAAAGGGCCTTATTGACGCTACTTCCAAATTCACTTTTTTTCAGTTAAGGATATGGGACATTCTCCAGTTAAGATGCTTTGACTGACAGCACGTCACAGCTCAGCAACATGAAGAAGAAAAAAAAACACTATTGACGCCTGACGTCGACGGAAAAGTTTGACCTCCCCTATACGAGACGTGAGATTTATTATTTATGATAAAAGCAACACTCAGCCAAGCAGTTCTAAGGCTACGCATGACATTGACATTTGTGGGCGCTGACAAATGGTAGGTATTTCCGACCCCCATTTGAGTGCCCTGAAGACATGTCGGCCAGGTGCGCGAAAGGGTTACTCCCATGGTGAAGAATAGAGTACACAAATATAGGATATACAAGCAAACGAAAATAGATCCGACGCTTAGCGGCGTCAAGCGAGAGACTGTCTGCTGTGCTTCGCCAACATTAGGTAAAATAGTAAATAGATGACTCAAGCAGATAACAAGGGTGGAGAACAGTGGTCTTTAAATCCACAAACAAACATTAACAATGGATATGTTAATTGAATGACTCGGAGGAATTCTGTTATTTTTAGTTTGGCTTCAAAATATTTGAGATAAGGGCCAATTAACAGCTTTACGAAGTTATAAACTAGGCAGCAATGAAATTTGTTAGCATACATGATTATTTCACTTAATTATGATAACCTGTTGTTTCACACAAATAACAATGAACTTTTAAAAAGACTTACAATAACCTAAAAATTGTCAATGCAATTCTTTTAATGGATATAAAAACCAGAGGACTTGTTCCTTGGCCCTTGGGGCGCCCTGTGTAGTTTTTTTTAAATGACACCTCATTTAAACGGTCAAAGCTTCGTATTTCAAAACAGTGGAGCGTGCTTAGCACATATTTCGGCACACTACATGATTTGCGCTGTCAATTTTCAGGGCGTTACAACTCACTTGTCGCGTAAAAAAAGGGTCTGTTTTGAAAGCTTATAAAGACTTATAAAGACAATGACCTCAAGGACAAATAAGAACAGAACAGGCTAACTACTTGAAGTAATAAAATCCCCTACACGTCGATACACACACGTTTAAAAAACATAACTCTATGCTATTTTAAAATACTTTAGAGTATATGTACACTTTAACAACCTTATAACACAAAACTATTTCCAGGAGCTAGTCTATTTTTGTCTCACCTTTTCGACTGCGCTTCGGATGGATTCCTGTCCCTCTGCCTCCTGTTTTTGAACCAGTTGCTGACTTGTGTCAAAGAAAGCCCAGTGATTTTGGCTAGATTTCTTTTCTCGGCAGGAGATGGGTACCGGTTCCGCTTGTACATATCCTTGAGCGCATTCCTGGACCTCTCCTTGAAGCAGTATACAGTCTCTTCCCCGTCCCAGATAGTCCTTGGTAAAGGATATTTCCTGCGTAATCGGTATTTATCCACGGCACCCAGCGGTCTGCCCCGCGCCTTCTCTGCTTCGGTGTACCGCGCCTTGTACCACATGTCTTGGAGCGACGAGTGGTTGGATGGACTGAAGTTGTGGTTCTCAAGAATACAGTACAGCTCCTGGTAGCGAGCCTGGTGAAAAGCCACAATCGCTTGGGCTTTTAGGATGCTTTCGTTGCCGCGCAGCAGGTCACTCTGCGGCAATGACCACAGGAACCGGGCAAGGCGGTCCACATTGCCTCCCTGCAGAAGAGCCTCGCAGACGCACGCTACCTGTTCGGGGGAGAAGGCCAGGGACGAAGGGGTGCACTCCAGAAGTTCGGCTCGGACCGCATCGCCAGCTGCGGCCGAAGTTGCATTCTCCATAGACAACTCCGCAGGGTCCAGCACTGACAGCTTGACACTCCCCCGATTCTCCAATGCCCTTGTGCTTTCCCTCTTGATTTCATCGGCGCAAATGACCTCGCTTGAGGAAGAAGACATTTTTAACGCGTCCCGGTAAGTCACTCCTCCAGGTTTTAGGCTGCACATCAGACGATCGGGTTTCAACCCGCCATCCAAGCACGATCGGGTATCTGGCCGTGGCACGGTGTGGATAAGATCTCCTCTCACTGTTCCTGCGTAAGTTTAACTCCGCAAGCTTCAAGCAGGAAGGGATCCAAATTCAGGGCGCTCTCTGATTCGCCACGCCGAGCTCCACAGGGGAGGAGCAAGCGTGATCCCAGGACAAATGTTTGCGCTGAAGATGTCAGTCAACCGTGGCGTGCAAAAAAGCAGCGGAATACCTGCGCTAGGTGAGGTGCGAAGCCAACGATCAACCATGTGTTCCTACCAACGCTTTAGACCCCCCTGCGGGAGAGAGGACTACACTCCTCTTAAGTGATAAGCAAATTCATTCATCAGCATAGAAGAATTAGAGATAACCTGTGTGAAATACTTTTCAGCAACACATAACGTAACCCATAACAATCCAAAGTCATTCAATAAACAAACGAATAGGTAGCGACAACAGTATATTATTTAATTTAAAAAAATGTGTTCGTATTAAACTTAGAACTGTATGCAAATTTGTTGATAACCCTGTCGTCATTTGGCACTGCCCAGGAAGCGTTGCTCTTTTTTTCTCTAACCAACTTCCCGAAGTGTCCTCTCCTGGCCGACAGATAAGGAGGACCTGTGGGTGGTCAGCACTAGGAAGACGTAATCCACGGTGTTCCATTATTTAAAAAAATCGTGTTTACTCTACGTGTTTAGCCTACTCAGTCACCTCAGCCAGCTCTTCACCTGCGCACCTGAGACTAAAAACTGCTCCAAATTGTCATAAATTAGATTGATATGCTGGATGTAATACTGATGTACTGTTATTATTCAATCTTTCAATTGTTCATTTCTTTTGTGTGACACTCTTGTGTCTCATCCGAAATTGTATTTATGTTTTGAGGAAATGGTACTGATAATTGAAACTTCCAGGCCTGAGACTAAACTTTAAAAAGTTAGTTGTCTGTCAGACTTTCAGTATTCTGCTATCTTCTTTATCTGCTATCAGTCTTTCTCTCTGTCCGTCTTTCCCTATGACTGTCTGTCTGTCTGTCTGTCTGTCGGGTTAGTTTGCAGTCCCTGGAGATTGCACTCTTTTTCCAGTCAGCCGCCATGCTGTTTACAGAAAAGGCTTTGTCTGTACCGCAGCCAACGTCCACAGCAGCTGACAGAGCCCCCTGAAGCCCCTTGCAAAAGAGAGTGAGAGAAAGAGTAAGAGAGAGAGTGAGTGTGTGTGTGTGTGTGTGTGTGTGTGTGTGTGTGTGAGAGAGAGAGAGAGAGAGAGAGAGAGAGAGAGAGAGAGAGAGTATCTAGCGGGGAGCCCATTGCACCAGCCTAGCCTCCTAAAATTAAAACCCGGCTCACAAACCACCAATACCTGGCACTGGATGTTCCTCCCTGAGCGAGCGTGGCAGCGGACCCATTCACATGCTCTCTGGTATTCCTGTGTGCACGGCCTGCCCAGCTGGTGCCAAGGTCATCGCTGAGGTGTGCCCACTGCTGCATGCCCGCCCTCACACACACACACACACACACACACACACACACACACACAGGGGCGTAGCACCAAATTCTGGGCCCTGTGCAAAAGCAGTGGCCATGGGCCCCCCTTACCACCTGAAATACTGTTTCAAGGGGCCTCCCCCTCTCAGGGCCCTGGTAACTCATTCCCCCTATTCCCCCCATTACGATGCCCCTGCACACACACACACACACACATGCCACCTTTGCGTAGCAGCTACCGCTCCTGCAGAGATGCCATGAGGGGAGAATGAGGCGGCCAAGCTCAATCTAACCCTGCATTTAGCCTCTGAACAACACAGGCCCTTGGGTGCTGATATGATTTAGTTTTGCGTGCACTAGCCAGACAGTAAGCCCGTCGCGCTGGAGAGCCACCCTGGAGTGTCTGTGTACTGTAGGCTCACAGAAGTGGGCTTGGAGCTGTAGCCTCTGCTAGTGTTTCATTTGACCCAGGAGGAGCCTCTGCTTACTGTGCTTAGGAATGCATACATTTGTTTTTATGGGCCACAGAGGTACAGCTCTTGATTGTAAAATAAATATACTTTGTCAAATTCAGTGACACTTTTGACTCACGATCCTCTAGTTGTGTGTGTGTGTGTGTGTGTGTGTGTGTGTGTGTGTGTGTGTGTGCGCGCGCAGGTGTGCAGGAGTAAAATATTGCTCATGCCCAATTGTTTGTTTTGTAAATGAGGCAGAACATTTTTTTTTTTTTTTTAACAAGGAAGTTCCCTCTTTCTGCAGAATTGAAGATTTCACATTAGATGGACCTTTGTTGTCCTTATCACTCTCCTGTCACACTGATTAGTTTTCTTTGTTTTTTTTTATGCTGCGATAGAGTGAAATATGTTTACTGTAACGAAGAAAGACGCAGAGGAATCATCTTTGAGATGTACAGCATCTGCTCCCATTAAGCAACCTTTGTGTTCCTCTGGTGCAGCTCAGCTAGTCATGCCATGTCAGTTAGCTTTTTACAAAGCACTGATAAATGTACACACACTCACACACACACACACACACACACACACACACACATAGAAATTCTCTCTCTCTCTCTCTCTCTCTCTCTCTCTCTCTCTCTCTCTCTCTCACTCACACACACACACACACACACACACACACACACACTACTGTAAGCCAGTCCTGGCCACATTTTGAATTATTACTGGAATAGCAAAAGAAGTCCCAGTGGCTATGGTGTTGATGTGGTTGTGAGGGTGAATGTGTTAAAGATTGTGTGTGTGTGTGTGTGTGTGTGTGTGTGTGTGTGTGTGTGTGTGTGTGTGTGTGTGTGTGTGTGTGAGTGAGAGAGAGACAGAAATAGAGAATGAGTGAGTCAATGCAACAGTGAATATGCGTGTGAGTGAACTGTGTGTGTGTGTGTGTGTGTGTGTGTGTGTGTGTGTGTGTGTACGCATGTGTGCGTGCGAGTGCGTATGCAAGTGTGGGAGTATGAGCTGGTGCTACTGAAATAAGGTTGTTGAGTTTGTGGTATTTTACTGGGCATGCTCTGGCAGAGGGGTGGGCTGGGGGGGTTGGGTTGGATTGGGGGGGGGGGGGTCCCAGCCCACTGAGTGACAGGGGCGAGCTGCCCCTGGCTCTGGAGCAGAGCGGACCTGGGGCTGGCGGCCGAGAACATGCCAGCCAGGGGACGTGTGACGCAGGCAGGCTGGCAAGCGAGGCTGGCTCCCTGGTGGGGCATAATGCTGGGGGCCACACAGAGGAGCCGGCTGGGTTTAACAGAACTGAAGTCCACTGGGTTTACTGGGTTATGTAAATATAAATATACATTGTGTGTGTGTGTGTGTGTGTGTGTGTGTGTGTGTGTGTGTGTGTGTGTGTGTGTGTGTGTGTATGTGTGGGCGTGTGTGTGTGCATGTCTTTCATATACACATGTTTGAGCCTATGTATAGATTAATATGTGGATTCATATACTGTACAGTATGTGTGTGTGCTCACACATAAACATATAAAGGTACACACAGACACACACACACACAACCACACACATACTGTACATTCATGCACACACACACACACACACACACTGCCATGCACACACATTCACAAAACACACAGATGCACACACAATCTCACATATGAACAGACCCCCCACACATACACACACACACACACACACACACACACACACACACACACACACACACACACACACACACACACACACACACACACACACACACACACAGAAACAGAAGGAGTCCAGCACAGAGGCTGAGTAGTATCCTTGCTCGTCCTTGTAGGCAGAGGGCAGAATGGTAGACCTTTCGCTCCATCGCTATCGGCATCTCCACATGTCCATCGCCAGTGCCATGAATGGACTCATTGTGGTAGATCGGGGGTGGAGGGGGCACAGGCTTCACAAACCCACCCTCAAGAGTAGCTCCGGTCCATATGTTACCCATACATCTAAACCTGTAGCCTGGAGGGTGGTGGATAGAAGGGTGTGTGTTGTATGTGTGTGTGTGTGTGTTTGGGGGGGGTCGTCACCAAGCACCTGCCCCTGCACAGCCACAATGGAGGCCTTTCTTTACTCAAGGATGGGCATAGGGATTCAGCTAGTGTGTGTGTGTGTGTGTGTGTGTGTGTGTGTGTGTGTGCATGTGTGTGTGATGTGTGTGATATGTGTTTGGAGTGGAGCAGGGTAAGGTGGGGAGGGTAGCCTACTGTATGGTAGGCAACTAGCCTACTGTCAAATAAAGAATCCAAAAAGCTCATTGTATCAGCAATTTGTGGTTTCACTATAAGGGCAGGTTCTACCAGTTAGCTTTGTGTGCATGTTTATGCGTGTAGGTGGTTATCCCTGTGTTTGTGTGTGGGTACTCTTTGGCAGTGAGGCACAGATCATATCTTTTAGAACAGTCTTCAAAGCAATAATTCAAACTGCCTGATTCCAGGGAAGTCATTCTTGTGTTCACTTTCACAATCATTCTGTCAGACAACCAGATTGTACAACCAACTACATGTATATAAATTAATATGTTCACATCACAAAGACACCAGCAACTAACCATACATATTGGTACTTACATCCTCTTGGCTAATGTACCAACTCATTATATGCCAATAAGCGGTTAACTACGAAAACTAATTATACACAAGTCAATTCCTGTGTCTGAACCGTGTTGTTTGTTTGTTTTAAGTGACAGCCTCTTTTGTCTCTGGCTTGATTGAGTAAATGTGTCATAGTGAGCAATTGAGACCCCCTGCTAGCCTGTTGCTCACTCTTTCTCCATTAACACTGAGGTGAGGGCTAACTCCACACAGCTGTAAAAAGGGGTCTACCAAAGTACTCTAACAGCAGAGCCCCCTCCTCCCCCTCCCCTTTCCTCTACCAGGTTCAACAATCCTTAGTTCCCAGTAAAGAGAAAAGCCACAAGCTTGCCTGCTGTGGTAGTGAGAAGTAATCCAAATATGCAGACTCCACAAACCCCCCCCCCCCCCATCCCACCCCCATGACTCACCTTTCCGGCTTTCCCCCTACCCATCATGTGGGTAAACATAGCCTAGCCTACCCACCAGGCAAAACTACCCAATGATTCTCCTCTCTCTGAGGAGGTTGCCAACATCAGGAAGACCGATGAGGGGTCGTCCCTATTGTCCTCCAACGCTCTGCCCTCTTAAAGGAGATGGATGGTCAACTCTTTGTCCAGCCATTCTATTTTGCCTACCAAGCTAGCTGTGCTAGCCGGCTAATAACACTATCCAGCTAATCACACAAGGAAGTTAATTGTTCTCGCAGGCTAATCATACTGGTAAGCTAATAACATTAGCATGCTAATAAATTACCCCAGCAGGGGTGGGGGACTTGGAAGAGTCTCTGAAGGACTTATTATTTAAATTCAATTTACGGAATTATCTATTACTAAACAACAAGAAGAATTAATAAGAAGAAAAGGAGTTTTTACCTCAGAAAATAGCTCATGGTTAGTAAAAGATTTCCTTTCAAAAATGAGAGGTGGTCCCTCCCCATATGTGGAGCATCTTCGAGGGCGGCCATGTTTAGGATTAGGGCCTGACCTTGGTGGTATTAGCGTGTGTGTGTAGTGTAGCTAGAGGCTAACTCTGCGGGTAAAATTCCGATCATGGCCCAGACTCCAACCAAAAAAAGACGAAAAAAAAGCTTTCTTCCTTAGCGAGCATGTGCATTTAATCAAGCTGTCAGTCAAAAAGGCTCGAGGGGGGAAGCAAAGTTTACCTCTCGCTCAAGTGATTGGCAGCTGGAAAAACTGTTTTACCCTGAAGAATGCGCCTTTGTTTCCCCATCAGGAAGATTACCTTGCCAATTGTTGAGACTAATCACTATCTTCTACCACGCACTCTGAACTGTCTGTGGGGGAAGTCTGTGCCCAGTTCAGTTTTGATCTCCCATTATAACTAATTGTTTTGTTCCCCTCTGCCTGCCCTGTAATCACTGGTAACCCAAGCCAAGCATTGTCTGACATGGCTCTGACATTATTTTAAATTTGCAGAGGCAGTGTTCTTGTCATGGACCATGTTGAAATAGACCAGGCCTTATGATTAGAACTTGTCCTACTTTTTTGCCTTGTTGTTGTGGGTATATTATTTAACCCTTGAAGGCCCACTGCTCTGAAACGTTTTCCTCTGCTCCTAAGCAGCATCAGTAGCAGTAGCAGCAGATGCTGTCAATGCTTAAGAAGGGACTCCAAGTGACTCTCGCTCCCTGTTGTGGACATCAAGGGGTCTCAACCCAAAACCGTCCTTAAAAGCACCAAATGGTGTTTTTTATGAGCCTAAAGCAAGTGTGATGTGCTGTGGGGTTGGTGGGGGGTGCAGGAGGGCTATACATATAGGGGGTTGGGATGTAAACAGTGGTTTGGGGCAGGGGATATTTAGTTTGTTCCCTGACTATGACTATGACTTCATAACGGGATAATCAAATAGTGTCTAGGGTAGAGAGGGTCTACATATCCAGTTAAAGTATAATGCAGTTGTTGCTCTTTCACTTAAAAGAAAGTGAAAAGCACAATACTGCTTATTTGACAGAAATTTGACGGAGTTAATCAGCAAAGGGACTTGTCCATCCAACAAGCAGTGTTGTGCTTTTCGTTTACTTTTCGTTTTCGTTCACTATTGCATAGTGTAAAAAGGTATGAAGCTATACTGGAGGAATCAGTTGTAAGTCTGTAGCACTTCTCTCTCTCTCTCTCTCTCTCTCTCTCTCTCTCTCTCTCTCTCTCTCTCTCCCCCTCTGAGTGAGAAGACCTCCTTAGGTACAAGAAGCACGGTGTGTTTTGTAGAGCCAACAAACCGTCTCTTCCCAGGCCTCTTTGCCCTGGGTGTGACATAGCGCTGTGTACTGTCAACAATAGTCTCAGCCTCCAGCCAGGACAGAAATTCTCAGCCGCAAAAGGGGAAGATTCCACACCTAACTCTCCTTTACTGCCTATTTCCCTGAATTTTGTCAGTTCACAGAATTGATTAACAGAGAGGGGGGGCCGGCTATGAGGCCTATTCAGTGTGTGTTTGATTAACCTACTTTTCTTAATTTCTGGTCAAGGTGAATGCCTACAGTCATTAGACAGTCACTAACATACACACACACACACACACACACACACACACACACACACACACACACACACACACACACACACACACACACACACACACACACACACACACACACACACACATTTATATATTATTATATGCCGTAGTCTCAACAGATATGATTCCTATATAAACACCCACTACCCACATCTTGAGTCCATCTAGAAAGTATGCAGTATGAGAATGGATGATTCAGCTCTAAGCCTGTTTAAGGTATGCAGCACTGACCGCAAATCCCCCCTTCTCAGGGTAGCCATTTGCTGCACTATGTCATTGTCAAAAAATCATGCAGGGGTATAGATTCTTTGAAAAGAAAAAAAAAATACTAGCACAGGGGGATACTGTTTCTGTGCAATATACTGTAAATGGTAGTGGTTGCAGTTTGGAATGTAGAATCTGCAGGTAAAGCTGATTAGATCTGATTGTGTTCTAAATGAGAATATTTATCGTTGACAGGGTGAAATATATCCTTTGAACAAGAGGAAGGTGATTGATGCACCCTAATGTTATAGAGATGAGATCTCATAGTTACTGTATGGGCTTTTGTGGAAGGATGCAACATACACACAAACATACAAAAAGGATGCAACACACACACACACACACACACACACACACACACACACACACACACACACACACACACACACACACACACAGACACACACACACACACATACACACACACACACACACACACACACACACACGCAATTGACAGTATACACACAGACAGAGAGACTCAATTCTAATGAAGTGCTCTCTGTTAAGTTTTGTTGTCTTTTGTAATTACCTTTAAACAAGGCTTAGTGTGTGTGTGTGTGTGGTTTGGGGTGGGGAAGTGTATGGGTGGGTGGGCGGGAGTCTCTCTCTCTGTATGTGTGTGTGTGTGTGTGTGTGTGTGTGTGTGTGTGTGTGTGGGGGAGGAGGTGGGGGGGGGGGTCTTGACCATGAAGGGTTGTGCTTTGTCCTGAGCTGTGTTTGCATACCTAATGCTCTGCTGACAGCAGGAGTTTAAAGAGATAGATGTGTGTGATGGAGGGAGAGATAGAGAGATAGAAAGGGGGAGGAGAAGAGGGGTAAAGAAAGAGGGGGTAGATTGAGAAGAGGAAGAGAGGAAGGAGGGGAGAAGGAGGGAATAGAAGAAAAAGAAAGCAAACAAAAAGAATTTAACGACAGAAAGAGTGGTTAGACACACAGAGAAAGAGAGAGAGAGAGAGAGACAGAGAGAGAGAGAGAGAGAGAGAGAGAGAGAGAGAGAGAGAGAGACAGTCCCAGATGTTCATAGTTCCTACAATCAGGGCTTTCCTACTCGGTACAGCCCCCGCTGATATATTGTCTCTCTGTCTCTCTGCCAGTTTCAACGACCACAAAATCACAATAAAAAACCCAAACTAATGAAATGTTCCAATTCTCAATCGCTTCCTTCTTAGTTTGCCCTCTTTCCTCTCTTCAGTCATGATACAGAGGGTACATGTATGTCCTCATACAATGCAGTATCTACACATTCTCAATCAAATTACATTTCTACACACACATTTCCATGCTGCGCTGTTATTTAATAACAAACCAGGAGGAATGGGAATTGGGGGGGGGCGGTTAGTGGGTCCTTGTCTGTACTTTCACTGACACACGCCACATGCATGTATGGTTATGCACATACACACATGCACACACACACACACACACGCGCACACACACAGACACACACACACACACACAAACACACACACACACACACACACACACACACACACACACACACACACACACACACACACACACACACACACAGCAGTGCAGCGAATGTGGGAA
Organism: Sardinella longiceps; assembly: GCA_027497455.2. NCBI lineage: Eukaryota > Metazoa > Chordata > Actinopteri > Clupeiformes > Clupeidae > Sardinella > Sardinella longiceps. Next base: position 12,898,777 of record JAODXP020000025.1, read on the forward strand.
TCTGACGTGGTGTTATCTTATCTGGAGGGGCTGGCCGGCTGTCTCATTCTCCCTGAAGCTTGCAGTGTTTGGATAGGGGCTCCCCTCAGGCTTGGCAGCAGTACTGTACTGTACCCAGGCCCTGCATGGGCCCCGGGCCTAACTAGCATAGTGAGTGCCAGGGACCTATAGGGGCCCTTGCCGTGCCTGCCTGGCTATACACCCATCAACCCGTGCCCAGGCATTGCACTTTTACATTTATTAAGATTACAAAAAAGAAACTTTTGTAAAAGTATCATAGTATATTTACAAACCTATTTGCAAATATAAGGCTTTTATTGAGTTATACTGACTCAAAGCTGTGTAGTTGACACATGGTGTGCATAGGCCTATTTAAACAATATATTTTGCATTCATACATATATGGATATAGTATTTGTAATGTACATATTAAAGCACAAACATATATAGGCATATATATGGCATATTGGCATATGGCATATGTAATATATATGTGATATACATAATATGTACATATGTTACATGGTCAGTATTCCATGATATTTGCTTATACCAAAGTGAAGGAGATACACACTGATGAGATTTTTCACCAG
>JAODXP020000025.1:12914369-12926869 GCA_027497455.2 Sardinella longiceps
ACGTTCAATAACACTATATCATCTTTATCACAACAGGCAACAATCACAAGAACTTGAAATCCAAATGTTCATGACGTTTGGTTAAAGTTTTTCAGCGGTGGACAGCAGCGGTAGCAGGACAGAAAGTGTACTATAGTGGCAGTGTTGGATTGACAGCAGGCGCTGTGTGAGTGTGTGTGTGTGTGTGTGTGTGTGTGTGTGTGTGTGTGTGTGTGTGTGAGACTGTTCCCCCGGCCCGCTGACGTGCTGTTAGTAATGCGCTCTTGGACGCGCCTCATGCCCTTTCATTGCCCAGTGGAGTGGGACAAACAACATTCGTGGTGATAAATCAAATCACAACTGCCTCCTATCCCCCAACCCCCTCCATCCCCTCACACACACACATACACACATGTGCGCACGCACACACACACACACACACACACACACACACTCACATATGTGCACTCTCATATACACACTGAACACTCAACACCCCCTAGACACACGCACACACACACACATATACACACACACACACACCAGCACACTGCCCCTAACCCCCACACAAGCACACACACATACACACAGTCATGTGCACGCACACACACTTATACACTCTCATAGACACACTGAACATCCAACACCCCCTAGACACCCCCCCCACACACACAAGCATGCTGACTCTCCCTGCACGGACACATACACACAAGCACATTGCCCCCACCCCCATCACACACACACACACACACACACACACACACACACACACAAACTCATATGCACACTCACACACACTGAACACCCAACACCCCCTAGACACACACACAAGCACGCTGACTCTCCCTGCACACACATACACACCAACACACTGCCCCCACCCCCTCACACACACACACATGCTGATTCTCCCTGCACACACACATACACACTAGCACCCTGCAACCCATCCCACACACACACACACACACACAAGCAGGCTGACTTTCCTTGCACACACACATACACACCAGCACATTGCCCCACACCCTCACACACATGCTGACAGTCCCTGCACACACACAAACACACACACAAGCACGCTGACTCTCCCTACACACACACACACACACACACACACACACACACACACACACACACACACACACACACACAGACACGCTGACAGTCCCTGCACACACACACATACACAACACACACACACACATACACACACACACCAGCACCCTGTCCCCGCTACCTCGCCAGGGCCTGTAAAAGCAGAGCTCCTATCCCAGTAAGCAGAGCTGAGAGCCAGGGAGCCAGGAGAAGCGTCTGAGGTCCGATCCAGGGCAAGAGGCTGTGGCGGCGGGGAGGCTGGATGGGACCCTGGGGGTCTGGCCTGTTGGCTTGACTGCAGATAAACACCTTGACTGATTACCCCAAGTAAATGAGAGAAGATTGGGGAGGAGAGAGAGAAGTAGAGGGGGGTAGAGTAGAGGACCTGAGGGCTTTTTGGCCATAAAATAGTGACTCAGTGTGTGTGTGTGTGTGTGTGTGTGTGTGTGTGTGTGTGCATGCAGGCGCACGTCTGTTCAGCGGTGGACTTGTACATGAACCTTGGTGTATACAATGTAAACGTCTCTGTGTGCGTGTATGTGTGTGTGTGTGTGTGTGTGTTTGTGTGTGTGTGTGTGTGTGTGTGTGTGTGTGTGCATGTGTGCGTATCTGTGATTTGTGTATGAATGTTTCTTTGTGAGTTTGTCTGTGTGCATATACCGGTTTGTGTCTGTGTGTATGTGTGTGTATGAATGTGTGTGTGCGCCTATATGTATTTATATGTGTGTGTATGAGTACGTGTGCCTGTGAGTATGTGCATGTATATCTTTCTCTGTGTGTGTGTGTGTGTGTGTGTGTGTCTGGACTCTCTCCAGCCCCTCATATAGCCATTACAGGCCCTTCAGTCTGTCACACTTTCATTTGATGGCTCTTTACAGCAGGGCAGGCCTCGGCAGCAGGGGGGACCAAAGCCTTTGATAGTCTTTATGTGGAACACATGTGAGAGAAAACTTAGAGCTGTCCTGCTGGGAAACCCTCTCTCTCTCTCTCTAGCACTCTCTCTCTCTCTCTCTCTCTCTCTCTCTCTCTCTCTCTCTCTCTCTCTCTCTCTCTCTCTCTCTCTCTCTCTCTCTCTATGGAAAACCATCCGTCTCTATGCCTACCCTCATTGTGCTTCTCAGTCTTTGGAAAACCATCACCTTCCATTCATCTCTCTTTCTCTCTCTCTCTCACTGGAAAAACATCTTTTCCTTTCTTTCCTTGGCTTGCCCCAACTCTCCTTTCCTCTATTTGGAAAACCTTCTCCTTCTATTTTTCTCTTTTCCACTCGAATTCTCTCTCTCTCTCTCTCTCTCTGGAAAACCTATCTATCTATTTATCTATCTATCTATCTATTATATTTTTATTATCTATCTATCTATCTATCTATCTATCTATCTATCTATCTATCTATCTTTTATATTTTATTATCTATCTATCTATCTGTCTATCTACCTATCTATCTATCCATATGTCTAGTTCTCCCTCTCTCTCTCTCTCTCTCTCTCTCCCTTCTCTCCCTCTCTGTCTCTCTCTCTCTCTTTTACCAGTCTCACCCCAGCTCGATCACACTCTCTTTGAATCTGTTTATTTTTTTTCATCTGAAGGAATTTTGCTTCCCTTGCAACATCTTTCCTCCTTTTCCTGGAGTGGAGGTATTGGAGGATGAGCGGAGTTGCTTTGCTTATCTTTGGGTCTCTAAGAATCACAAGAGCTGCAGTCCTGGGGAAGAGACTCCCTGTTTTCTTACTCACCAGGGTGCTTGGGACTGCATCAAACATAAACACACACACACACACACACACACACACACACACACACACACACACACACACACACACACTCTACTCTCTCTCTCTCTCTCTCTCTCTCTCTCTCTCTCTCTCTCTCTCTCTCACTCACGCACACACACACACACACACGCACACAACTCACAGAGTGCATTGCAGGAGTCATGACAAGTGTGTATGAATGTGTATGTGTGTGTGTGTGTGTGTGTGTGTGTGTGTGTGTGTGCTCAGCAGCAGTGCTCTCTCCCACAGACTCACCTCTCTCTCTCTCTCTCTCTCTCTCTCTCTCTCTCTCTCTCTCCCTCTCTCATTCCTGAGATCCATTTGCCTTGTCTAAACTCCCCCAAACTATTCAGCTCAGCCTTTGTCTCTTCAAAGGGCAGATAATACACAAATGTGGGCATTAGCCCCCACACAAAAAGATTAAATGTGCTGTTTAGATCCTTATCGTCATTAAGATCCCTATCTACAGCCCATAATGGAGGCTTGTCAGTTCTGTCAAATTGACGTATTAAACATTCACACACACAGTGTCTGTGGGAACTGAATTTAATCTAATATCAGATATTGCACTAATTGGGTGGGGATATTTGCATATCCACTAGATTGGGGGTTCATTAGCCAGTTAGCCACTGGCAAAACACTTTGGGGACATTTTGGAATGCACAATTGTATTGCAAAGTTGCTAACTGAATTTGATGCTAACAGACCACAATTGAATAGCAAAGTTGCTGTCTGAATTTGGTGCTAATAAACTTTATTATTTGCCAACACAAGAGCTGTGGGGTTGTTTTACCTGAGTGTCTGTGACTGAGCAGCTGGTGCTATTACCTCATGCAGTGAGGTAGCCTAACCCACTGGATAAGGGGTTCATCACCCAAACACTATAGTTGCTTGCTAGTTAGCCACTGGCAGAATACTTTGGGGACATTTTTGAATTCACAGTTGTATTGCAAAGTTGCTAACTGAATTTGGCGCTAACAAACCACAACTGTATAGCAAAGTTGCTGTCTGAATTTGGTGCTAACAAGCCTTATTATTTGCCAACACAAGAGCTGTGGGGTTGTTTTACCTGAGTGTTAGTGACTGAGCAGCTGGTGCTATTACCTCATGCAGTAGCAGTAGCCCATCTGTGTGGGCATATAGTCTCTCTCATGTCGCCCCCTGCAGGTGAGAATGAGCGCTAGCTCCATTCTCCAGCTGCCCTCTATTTACCCAATAACAAGCTTCTGTTGGCGCGGCTGGATCGGGTTGCAGCTAATGCTTTAGCAGGGTCCTGCAGCCTGAAAGATGTTACTATTTGAGGCGGCTTGGGTTTCAAGGTGGCAAACAAAGCAGAGGCACTGCCCATAGAAACAGAGAGAGACAGACAGAAAGAGGGAGGGAGGGAGAGGTAGAAAAAAGACAGAACAGAGAGAAAGAGGGGAAGGTGAGAGGGGGGAATTAGATGGGAGTGAAGGGGCATTGTTAAAAGTGAGGGGGAGTTGGGAAAGAAAGAAAGAAAGAAAGAAAGAAAGAAAGAAAGAAAGAAAGAAAGAAAGAAAGAGAAAATAAGGGTACAGGAGAGGGCAAAGAGAGAAGAGATAGAAAAGGTAAAGAGGGAGGAAAGGAGAGGGGGAGGGAGGGAGTAAGAGAGAAAAAGAAAAGAAAGAGGGGACGAAGGTGGGAAGGACCTGTAGAGGTATAGCGGTAGTAGAAGGACATAAACAGAGCTGGGGTGAGAGAAGGTGAGGAACGGATAGTTCTAGAATAGACACTGAGGAGTGACGAGGTCTGCCAGGCAGAGAGAAAGGATGGGAGAGACTCCCACTGTGACGATGGGCCGACCTTACCAGAAGGCTGATGCTGATGTCACCTACTTCTCCTTAGTGTTCAGGCCATCTCAGAGTGAATTGCCAAATCAATATGGATTATTTATTGCTAATAACTATGAGTCATTACAAGTTTCTAACCACTATGTGTGTTAATCAGAACATCTGTGATTTGTGTTACACAACATCATTGCATATGTTGACATAATATTTGCCTTTGTGAACATTCCCTCTATCTCTCTGTGTTTGTAGCTCTCCCTCATTTACATAAACACAAATACACATGCACATATGCAGAACTCATACACAATTGCACACAAATACACACACACACACATTCAGATAAATGTACACACAGAGAGAAAAACATACAAGCACAAATACTCATACACACAAACACAAATACAGTCATAAATACACACACCCTTGAATATGTGCGCGCGCACACTCACACATAACCCCCACACTGACACACACACACACACACACACACACACACACACACACACACACACACACACACACACACACACACACACACACACACAGAGACACACACACACAAACACTCACACACAAACTCGCACACACACATACACACACACACACACACACACACACACACACACACACTCACACACACACACACACACACACAGACTCATTTGGTTCCTATGGGGCCCCACTGGTGTTTGGTTACAGGAGGCTCTCTGCTTTCTGGAAGGAATGACCGCATTGGTTGCCTAGGGGATGGGATCAGGAAGGACAGTAGCTTTAGTGGTGCTGGAAATAGCCCCGGACTCTCTGCTGATGAAAAGTAACACACAGTTGAGTGCGAAAAAAATCAATAGACAGCTCTCCCTCTCAGGATAGAGATACAGTCCATGGAAATCTTCCTAAATTTGCGCTCTTTCTCTCTCTCTCTCTCTTTCCAGTCTTTCTTTCTTTCTTTCTTTCTTTCTTTTTATTTCCCTATCCTGTTCTTACTTGTGTTTTCAAATGATATTGCTTCTTTCATGTTAACAATCAGTGCCTAATAACAAAATGAAAAAAAGGAACATGCAATGCTTTGACTCATGGTATTAATATCGCAAATTACATGGAAAGCCTTTGAGCATGTGCAATCGTTTAAGGACCTTAACCAAAAACAAGTATTTCAGCAGACATTTTTTGGCCAGTTCATTCATTCATTCATTCATTCATTCATTCATTCATTCCTTTCTTTCTTAGCCTACTTTGAAGTCCCTAACCTGGACTAATTAGCGAAAAGGAAGTTGTTTGTTTTCGAGGACCCCAATGTCCCTTATCCGTCATTTGTTAGTGTAACTCTAGGGGCTTAATGGTAAGTGTTCATATCATTCCTTGGTGAAAGATGAGCACCCTTTAGAGACACAGCAGGTTTCCCTTGGGTCCTGGCTTGCCCAGATCCTTCTCATATTATCCTATAATGGAGGGGACTCACATATTTGCGGCTAGTGCTAGCTGCTAGCTTCTGCTGCTAGCATGCCGGCAATCCAATGAAAATGTCTTCTCCCAATCTCCTAATTTGACATGTCACGTAAGGAATAATCCATGTAGTAAACCTGATAGTCCTTAACTTTTATGGCAATGTAAGGGGATGTGGGAATTATCAGAGCAGGGGCTAGGACAGGGAAATAGTCAGTGATTTGTTTGAACTTCGAAGCGCGGAGAAATGTCCACGTCACCCAACGGCCGGGCGGCTTGCCTTTCCTCCCTGTTTGTTTGTAGAGATTAAGGGCTATTTTTCCTCCCTCTTATTTCCCTTGGGGCTGGGTGGCCCATTGGTGATATAACTGACTCTGCTCACATTTCTGATCCTCTGTTGCTGGCTACCCTTTTCTTTGGAACCTATTCTCTCTCTCTCTCTTCTCTCTCTTTCTCTCAGTCTATCCCCTTTTTTCAATGCCTCACTCTTTCCCGCTAACATTTTCGAGGAGTTACTCACTTGCTACTTGACACCCCCCACCCCCCCTTCACACACACACACACACACACACACACACACACACACACACACATGCACATACACACACACACACACACACACACACACACACACACACACAAATGGTCCACCATCATCTTCATCTTTGTGCTGTTGCTCCATCTGTTGTCTGGCAGACAAAAGCTTTTCTTTCACTCCCGTGAGAGGCAGTTTCAAGAGAATTAAATTGATATTTTTTTTTCTAAAATAGTAACACTAGAATTGTTTGGTGTGGCATGGCGACATATGATATACATTTAAGTTGCTGTGTAAACATCTCAGGAAATTGGGACATTTTTGGTCAGTTCATCATCTGTCATGTAATTGAATTACTGAAGAATGTTCAAAAAAGATGAAATATAATTTTTCCCATGTGAGTGTGAATTTTGCTCCATCATGTGTTTACGTCTCTATGCATCCTTTCATTCTTACCTGCCTCATTATGAAGTGTAGCACTATTAAGTGTAATAATCAGTTAATAGTTAATAGTTAATTAGTTGTCTAGTAACAGTAGTAGAAGGGGGAATAAAGAGTATTATTTTTTACCAAGGGGGTGCTAATGTCAACTTGAAAGAAAGTCATTTGTACATGAAGCTGTATAAATTAAATTAAGTAAATGAGTAAAATTGAATTAAAAGGAAACTGTAATGACTATGGTAACATTAGCTGTGTGGTTAGTTACAGTATAGTAGCATAACATAGTATAGTATGGTATAGTATACTGCTAGTAGTAGTACAGTATAAAACATAGGCCATGACAGTAGTGCCTTCCACCCTGAGGTAGTGTAGTATGGTAGCCTATAGCATTGTATAGTTTGGTATATAATACCATATAGTGTATACTGTAGGCTATATGTTGTTAGTTATAGTATAGAGTTATCGTGGCAGCAGTTATACCAATGCCAGGGAGAGAGAGAGAGAGAGAGAGAGAGAGAGAGAGAGAGAGAGAGAGAGAGAGAGAGAGAGAGAGAGAGAGAGAGAGATATGGTGCCCATCAGGTTTGCCGGGCCTTGTCCTCTCCTCTGAGTGCCAACTCCTTTTACGCTGCTGTGCCACACTGTCCTCTCTCTCCACTCTCACCAGCAGCACTGTTCCCAGTGGATCAGCACTTTATCTTCCACACACCACCGCCACCTCCACCCACCCCTCACTGTCTGTCCTCCTCCCTGTGCCCTTCAGAAGGGCATCCCTGGGCGGGGGACGGTTTCCTCTTCCACTCCCTCCCTGCTTGGATCCTATCTGGGTGTCTAAGTCTAAGTGGCTCCTGGTTGCTTCAGAGTGGTGTGTGTGTGTGTGTGTGTGTGTGTGTGTGTGTGTGTGTGTGTGTGTGTGTGTGTGTGTGTGGTGTGTGTGTGTGTGTGTGTGTGTGTGTCAGGTCAACTCATGACGTACATCAATATGTCTTAACAGGTCCCATTCACAAGCAACACATTTGTTTCACACTATTTTGATTCATGGTCACATGCTTGTAAATGCACACACACTGACATGCCCGCACACATGTGTACACACACACACACACACACACACACACACACACACACACACACACACACACACACAGAGAGAGAGAGAGAGAGAGAGAGAGACATACACACACACACACACACACACACACACACACACACACACACGAGTGTGCAAACTGTATTTGATCCCTGTCCTTTGTGCACACATTAACACATGTGCGTACACACATACACACATGAGAGAGCACACACACACACACTTCAACTACTCAGAAGGCCAAGGTTGGAGTCCTCTGCAAGTGATGCCATTCAGAAACCTAAGATGTGCCACACCACTATCTCTCTCTCTCTCTCTCTCTCTCTCTCTCTCTCTCTCTCTCTCTCACACACACACACACACACTCTCTCTCTCTCTCTCTCTCTCTCTCTCTCTCTCTCTCTCTCTCTCTCTCTCTCTCTCTCTCTCTCTCTCTCTCTCTCTCTCTCACACACACACACACACACACACACACACACACACACACTGAATCCAGACACAGGATAATGCCACTATCGATCCTGGGTGTCAAAAGGCAGGCTCTGTCCAATCAGCAGCACCCAGGCCACAGGCCAAAGGCAGCAGCATGTCGCTCTAGTCTATTCTATTCTATTCTGCTGAGTCCCCACGTCTCTGCCAAAGTGCCAAAAAAGCACAAACACCAAAGAGGGAAAAAAAGAAAGAAAGAAGAAACAAGAAGTGAAGAGGTGGAAAAGAGGTGAAGAGAGGGGGAAGAGGTGAGAGCACTGGTGCCTCATTAAGCTTCTGAAAGGGTTAACAAAACAAAAAAAAGAGAAGAGGATAAAAAAAGAAGAAAAGAAGCGAGAGATGAGAGAGAACGTATGTGTGCCGTGACAGAAGTGCTTCCCCACCCTGAGGTGCTCACGGAGTGGGGGACCCACCTGATTAATTATTCTCTGGTCATCAGAAATTCTAATATGATGGATGTGCTGACGGCACATTCCAGAACAAGGGCAGAAAGCACTGAGCCTGCAAGAGGAGGGAAGAGAAGAGAAGAAGAGGAAGAGAGAGGAGAGAGAAGAACACAGTCGTGTGCCTCACCATAGTCTTCCTCAATCCCCAACATGCCCAAGTGCGACCTACCCTGACATAGCCCGCCCATAATACTGCTGTTCATCCGTATTCATGGTCTGGAGTCTCTTTAACTTGACGCGATTAGTCTGTGGGGGGTAGGGCATTCACTTCTGGTTTGAAACGATTGGACAGCTCGTTTAATCAGCTTCGCTTATTGGTCGGTAGACTCTCTACCGATGTAAACACGTCCATGAAGACCGTCCCCAGACCATGGATACGGGTGAACATTCATATTATGGGTGGACTATATGTCAGGCTAAGTGCGACCAGCAGGGGCATAGAAAAGGATTAATATTGGAGGGGGTTGAAAAGTCAAGAAAATGTCTGGTTTGTTGAGGAAGGAAGAGAGGCTGCAAAGACTACAGATCCCATACAGCATAGAGCCCAGAGTTTTCAGCCTACCGTTGCTGCCTCTTTTGCTTCAACTTCTCACCAAGCAGTTGGATGTAAATGATCAGAACCCCTCAGTCAGGTCCATGGGCTTGTCAGTGAAATCACTTGTTACATGTGTATGGACCAAACAAACACAATTTTGGAATAAAAAACTGGACAATCCATTATTTATAGTACAAAGAAATCCAAGACAAACAAATCAATCTTTGAAAGGGCAAACAATACAGCGTTAGATCATAACGCCTCTATAGTGATTTAGGGCGGGCTTCGCCGAACACAACGGTCTTTTGAATTGGTGTTTACATCTTGTTCGTTCCTCCGATTGGCCATAGGCTATCCTGTTGCGCGCAGAAGTAGTTTGAAAGATAACAGCCTTGTTCCGCCCACGATTGAGTTCGGTCTATCTCTCAATTCCAGAGAACCTTATAGGAACCATAAAGGATGGCCTATATCATAGGCAAACAAGACAACAAAGTAATGAAGTAGATACAGATACATTCTACAAAACGTCAAGTGAAAGTGATCACATGATCACATTTGTACCACCCTATTGGGCGTTTGTAGTCCACCCCTGCTGCCAACACACTCCACACATTCCTTACCCAGTTCTTAAAAAAAAAAACCGCCAACGTAAGGGACATCTCTGAGTACCTTTCAACAGCCTTTATGGCGGATTCGTATTTCACGGGCCAACCAGCTGTGTTGCTGTGGGGAGTAATGTCGCTATAACTCTCCTTAGTTCACATTCCAGATGCACGGCAGAGCGCTTATCGGACGTTATGAGAGCGCGTTATGAGAACATTCGTGAGTGGGCCCACTGGTCCAGGGGTGAAGGTCAGGTGACCCATCTTGTGGCCGCATTAAGGAGGACCAATAAAAACATGACCACAAGAGGAGGTTGTGTGTGTGTGTGTGTGTGTGTGTGTGTGTAGGTGTAGGAGTGTGTGTGTGTGTGTGTGTGTGTGTGTGTCTGTATCAGATCCTCTGAACTGGAGGACATAGCAAGGTGATGTACAGCAAAGAACCTTTAACGAGGGGTAGGGTTACCTAAGATGAACGCATGCAAGTGTAAAGTCAATTGGCAAACCGAAGCAGTCAATATCACAAGACATGAAACAGAACTCCCAATGTGTGCTCATAGAAATTCAATTAATCAATCAATCACTTAATCAATTAGTTCATTTTTAAACACAAGGTAAAAACAAGGTTTATCTTTGGTCTGTGAACACACTGAAGGAAGCCACATTGAAACTCTTCTTTGCAAGATGTTCCAATTACGTAATAATGAAATAGAGCTTTTTAAATTTTGTAGTCCATCTCTCTAAATATAAACTAAAGAAAGAAAAATGATTCCTATGCCTATCCTTGTCTTTTCCAATACCCATAATTCCCTGCACAAAATGACCTTTCACTGAAACTTTAACGTCAGTTTTATTGCTGCCCATTCCCTCTCTGTTTCCCAGGCCCTGTCTCACTCTCTCTTCCCCTCTTTCTCTCTCCCTCTCCCTCTTTTTCTGTCACCTCTCCCTTAAACCCCTGTCACTCAACCCTCATAGCCACCTCTCTCAGCTCCTGATCCATGCCAAGGTTACCCTGTTCCTCCCATGCCAGGCTGGGGGTGAGGATGGGGGCTGGTGGTTAGGGGGTGGTTGGGAGCCAATGACAGTGGTGTGGTGGTGCTGCTGGTGGTGGTGGTGGTGGTAGTGGTGGTGGTGCTGGTGGCGGTGGGGAAGAGCAGGTGTCCGGATCTTTCCTGTTAGAGGAGGATCACTGGGCTCCATAGCGCCCAGAACAGACTCAACAGCTGCTGGGGAAGCCTGTGGGTTAGCCTGGTAAGACAGCTGCCGTGTACCACCTCCTCCTCCTCCTCCTCCAACTCGAGGGGTGCTGGATGGGTGCTGGTGGTGGACAAGAGAGAGAGAGTATTTGTGAAAGTGCAGGCCCGATAATAAAAGACAAAAATAGGCCTGAACGTGGTTCCTTTTGGATCCAAAATGTGATTTACAACATTTCAACCGACATGATCAAAATGGAGCTAGTTCTGCAGTGTTTTGTAATCAGTGTTGGCTATGAAGCACATGGGTGATTTATCAGAAGAGAAAAAGACTGGTGCTCGTTCCTAATGTGCACAAAGTGATAGAATAGTGCCCTCTGTGGCCCTCAATGCAATATCAAAACTAAGGCATGTATATTTTCCTTCTCTCTCTCTCTCTCTCTCTCTCTCTCTCTCTCTCTCTCTCTCTCTCTCTCTCTCTCTCTCTTTTCACAATTCTGTATGGAAGCCTGTTTGAAAAATCTTCCATGATTCTGTAAGGACCTTTAATGAGAAAAGTCAGTGAAGGTTAAAAGCCAGATTGAGACAGAGAATATAAAGCTGTGTGCTGAATACTGCCAGGAGAACGTTAAATGAAACGTTAATGTGATTCATATAATTAAGCAATAACAGGTGGCATAGCCATAGATGGCAAGAAAACGTTGCCCGCACAAACTTAAGATATCATCTTTTAGGTGACAAGTAACTGACAACTAGCAAATTGCTGTATATGTAAACAGGGCTATACAGCAGGTGTGCACGCCCACACATGGGTGCACTTCCTTGTGTGTCATTCTCCTGAGATTTCACCACCTATGCACACACACACACACACACACACACACACACACACACACACACACTCCACCCAAAGCCTCACTTCCCTGTCCTGAGGCCTCGCGTCATTAGCTCAGGTAATCTCCAATAACATTCCCCTAGTATTCCTGGGAAACTCTTTATCACCCCACCCTTCCAACACACACACACACACACACACACACACACACACACACACACACACACCACACACA
>JAODXP020000025.1:12934369-12954369 GCA_027497455.2 Sardinella longiceps
AACAGACACCAGTCTGAGGGGACATTTTTTGTGTGTGTGTGCAAAGTTGCAGCCTCGGTTGCGGTTACAGTGTGTGTGTGTGTGTGTGTGTGTGTGTGTGTGTGTGTGTGTGTGTGTGTGTGTGTGTGTGTGTGTGTGTGTGTGTGTGTGTGTGTGTGTGTGTGTGTGTTCCCAGTGGTGTGTGTAATAAAGTGTGATGGACGAGGTGCCGGGTGCCCGTCTGCTAATATAGCAACACGGTAGCCGTGCGCCTGACATTCAGAGGTCACATCGTTCGGCCACGATGCCACAGCAGGTGCTGTGTGTGTGTGTGTTTGTGTGTGTGTGTGTGTGTGTGTGTGTGTGTGTGTGTGTGTGTGTGTGTGTGTGTGTCATGTTAAACCACTTGCACGTACTCACATACACACAAACACGTAGCCTACATATAGACACAGACATATGCACACATATGCAGAGCACTTTTGCCACTATAGGGAGTCACACAGGCTCTCACTAAAACACACACACACACACACACACACACACACACACACACACACACACACACACACACACACACACACACACACACCACTACACAACACCCTACACACAAACACAACCATTCACTCACTCTCTCTCACTCACATACACACTCTGTCTCTCTCTCTCATACAAACACACACAGACACACCCACACCCACACACACACAAATGTGTGGTGACACCTAACCCTCTCAGAAATATCAATCAGTCTTCTCTGGCATTTGGTTTCTATCCTGACGTCAGCCTACTAAACTCGTTCACCAAAATGGATGCCGATTCCTGTACTCGCTCTGGGTAGCCTGAAAGCAGGCTTCCGACTGAAATGTCCAATCTACTCTGTCAGTGGTCTTCTATCAGGACAAACAAGTGAATGAATGAATGAATTGAATTACATATCGCAAACACTTTGAAAGTTCTTAGGTAGACATTGTGCAAAAGTAAAAGCATTGAAGGTCGCCAGAGTAAAAAAAGAAAAACCAAATAAACAAAGAAACAAACAAAAAAACTGTTCAAGGCACACTGTAAATACAGTATATAAATGCTGTCCTGTGGTGTGAATTGTAGCAGGGAGCAGGCTTCACTCAGGGTTCATTGATTACTTCAAGGGTGCTGGCCCAAATGAAAACTTCAAATTAAACAGAAAAGGGGCACACCTTCCATCAAATGTCCCTTATTTGTGCACAGACGCGTTTTGGCGTGTGCCTTCTTTAGTGTGCAACTTCAGTGTCCTGTGGTGTGCACACAACCTATGTGAGGGCATACAGAGACGAAGGAGATCGAAGTGTGAAGCAACGCTTTTGAGGTAATTATGCTGTAATATAGAATGTTAAAGATGGGAGATTCAGTATGCACTCTCTCGTCCTCCACAGTATACAACTCCCATACCAACACTGGATTCTTCATCAAAGCTGTACTGCCATCTAAAGGTCAAAGAGCAGAATTGCTTTCTGCTCTTAACATGTTACCATATACATGCTGTATAGTGTTATGGTGAGAGTCTACCACAGTCTACATTATGCCCTGAACAGATAACTGAGAACACTGCATGATTTGTCTGTTAAAGAGGCTAGTTGTGATGGGATCTTAAAAGAGAAATCCAGAGTCAATCAACTCATATCCCTGTTCTTTGAGGCTACCAGATGAGGAAATAACAAAACAACACTGCCTTGCCCTCATTAATTAGCATTGGCTACCATTCTGCTGTTTCTCATAACGACAGCCTTTGGGAATGTCAAACAACAGGACTACATGTTGATTCACTCTAAATTTAGGGCCAACAATATCACCACACACACAACTAGATTTCACAACAGCTTTCTTTCCAGCCACAGTCAGACTGATGGCAAAACAAAGTTACTGATCAAATCACACACTAACACACACACACACACACACACACACCACACAGTGTAAAACAATGCAAGTGCAACATCCCCTCTTTAATGTGCAATAACCCCATGACCTTTCCCCTTCCAAAATGTGCAATATCCCTATATTTTTTTAGTATTCTTTTGTATCTCTACTTTTAAAGCTTACTTGAGCTCTGCCCCAAAAATTCCAATGTGCTTTTAAACTCTTGTTTTCTGCACAAATGGCAAATAAAGAAAACTTGACTTGACTTGACTTGATATCTCCGCTAAAGAGGTTATGTTTTTGGTGTCTGTCTGTGTGTGTGTGTCTGTGTACAACATAACTCAAGAAATACTGCACGGATTTGGATGAAAATTTTGGACAACGTGCGTAGCTATTGGGAAAAGTGAGAACTGATTCAATTTTGGTGGTGATCGGTGATCCAGAACACCATCTGGAATTTATATTGTGTCTGCGACGACATTACCTTAGTGGAGGTCTGTACTCTCGGAGTGGTTTTCTAGTTTGGAGATGGAATTTTTAGGGACTTCTTGTATATATATTCCAATAGGAATCTGCCCAATACCGCCCTGCATGTACAGTATGTGTGGGTGTTTCTTTGGACCATTGGAGAATATTGCTAAGAAATTCTACATGCAGAGATTGTATGGAATGTCCCATCTAGTGTAGTCTAGCTTACTTGAATGTACCCCGTACTTCACTTTCATAGACTATGGTAGGCATAATGTTACTGTCAAAGATTTTGCACCCGTTTTCAATTGGAATTTGTCTCATAAAGGTTTCTTTTGATAAAATAGAGAGCACATTCACTACAAGGTCAGGCCTAAAGAGTTTCAGGCCTAAATAATCATAACATTATGAATTCTCTGGGGTGGTGTTTCCAAGAGTGAAAAGCTCTTTGCTTGCCTAAGATCCATCTGTCTTTCAGAAGGTTAAATTCTTTGTTTTTGCCAAATCAAATGTAAATTAATTAACTAAATTCTCTCTGTCTCTCTCTCTCTGTCTGTCTCTCTCTCTCTCTCGTACAGTCTCTTACATTTCTCTTTCAGCGCCCCCTTGTGGGATATGATCAGTGGTTAAAGTGGGATTTGGCAGGAGGGAACCCTAAAGTTTTGTGTTGGCACAAACAAAGAAACATGTATAGATGAAGAATGGAGTGATATTCTTCATTTATCTGAGGTGCTGGTACTGCGTTAACTGAAAGAGAATATTACTTACGTACAGTATAACCCTGGTTCTCTGAAATAGAACATGAGATGCCACCTACATCTACCTCTTGTACACTAACTGTACGTTCAGATTGCAAGCGATAAATTGCCAAGAGTCGCCAAAGACTCCCAAGAAACATCGCTTGAGCACAGCAACCAAAACCACAAATTTGCCCATGCTTTAGCATTCAAACGATCTATCCTGCTTCTCTACAGGCATCTCATGGTAAATCAACATTCTGATTGATAGTCGCCCAACCGCATCATAGCTCATTACATAAAGTTAACCGAAGTTTAACTTGATTTTATCGCCAAGTGCCCAAGTTTCGTCGCCCAAGTCACCTGCCATTTTGTCGCCAAAATCTCCCGTCTCCATACAAGTCAATTACTTCCGTCGCCTATGTCGCCTGAATCGGCCTCAGTCTGAATGCACACTAAGGCCTCTATGCTTCAAGTGTAAAAGAGAAAGTTGGCACGCATTCACCCGCCTTATACAGCACAGGCCAGTGCCACAGCGCATGCGGGTACTTTTCATCAGGCATTGGTTCTGCAGAGTGGATACTTTAAGATGTATCCCACATGGTGGCATCTTATGTTCTCCTTCAGATAACCAGACTTCTACACATAACCTAATGATTCTTCTACATGTATTAGTAAATGTACTATTTCTCCTGGAGATAGCTTTATTTTCTCTCCTGAAGCATCGCGTTGCCTTGGCTTGTTAATTCAAGCTTCAAGAATTGTATTATTAAAGATTCAAAATAAGGGCCCTGCCAGGTTCAAGTGATAGAGAGCTTGAGACTGAAGTGTGTTGCTTTCAATGTTCAGGGACGTGATGCCTTTAGCGATGACATCTCTGACACTGGTGCTACAATGATGAGTCTCCAATATGCTCCTTAATGAAAGCAAGCCATTCTAAGCAGGGAAGAAGTAAGACACACACACACACACACACACACACACTAACACACAAGTATGTATTTAGAGTGTCACTCACACTCAGTGTGACACACACACAAACACACATGAACACACACTCACTCTCTCCTACATCACACACACACACACACACACACACACACACACACACACACACACACACACACACACATATATTCTGCACTGAAAGTCTACCGTGGTGAGGGTGAGTGGAGTTGAGTGGGTTTGCATTGTTGCCAGGGCAGCCGCAGAGTCTGATCCCTCTTCTGTGCTCATTGTCTGCCACAAAGAGAGAGAGAAAGACGAAGGAAAAGAAGCTATTAATATTAGTGAGACATGGAGAGGGAGTATGTGGAAGAGACAGATGTGGAAAAGATAAAGATAAGATAAGAAAGAAATACAAAGTAAATGAAATGAGAGAGTAAAAAGAAAAAGAGAGAGATTGGAATAGAAAAGAGATAGAAAATTATAGAGAGAGCAACCAAAATACTGAGTGAATCAGGGTAAATGACAACAAGACAAGGAAAATAAATTGAAGGTGAGTTCCTGTGTACTACTCAGCTAGCTGCAAGCGTTTCTACAGTGTGTTGTACCAAATGTTGTCGTTGTTCTGCATCAGCAATGTGGTGGCCTCGAACAACAGGGTTATGGGTTAATAGGCTGTTGAACGTTCCTTTAAATTGTACTGAGAGTGAATGTATGAGTGAGTGAGTGAGTGAGAAAAATGAGAGGAAAGAGAAAAAGAGGTCCTGAGGATTTTTCTAGAAAGCCCTGAAATTGTTTGGAAGAGGCATAGCGGGCGTGTGACTGAATCGGTGTGGTTGAAGGCTTCAGAGCTGGCCCTCTCGCCTACCAGCTGTATCACATCTGTTTCTGATCACAACGAGCAGAAACACATGGAGGTTTTTTATTCCTCTGTGTGTGTGTGTGTGTGTGTGTGTGTGTGTGTATGTGTGTGTGTGTGTGTGTGTGTCACACTGAGTGTAGTCTGTGTGTGACTGTCTAAATATGTACTTGTGTGTGTGTATGTCACTGAGTTTGTGTGTGTGTGTGTGTGTGTGTGTGTGTGTGTGTGTGTGTGTGTGTGTGTGCAAAAATCTACGGTGACTCGAACCCCATGCTTGTGCGTGTCACGATATGGGTTTTCTCTACACACTTATACACTTTTCTCATTATCCCTCTGACACACACACACACACACACACACACACACACACACACACACACAGTGTGTGTGTGTGTGCATGTGTATCTCTCTCTCTCTCTCTCTCTCTCTCTGCCTGCCTACCTAACTCTTCGAACCCACAAACCCTCTCCACACACACACACACACACACACACACACACGCCATGTGCCCCTGCCTCTGTGGCCCTGTCGGAACCCTCCAGAAAGTATTTTTACTGCCCGCTGTGTTATTTGTTTATTGCCATTCTGTGCTGCAGCTGAACTTTTCACCGGAATAGAAGGCAAAAAGCTCCAGGTTTTTAGGATAGGGGACAGAGGGTGAAAGGGTTTGAGGGGGGCTACAGTACCCTATGGCCGAACACACACCAGTATGGCCAGGGGTCTCCTCCACAACATCATCCATTTAAAAAAAAAAAAAACGGCTTTTCTTTCTGAAAGCTCAACATTGGATAGTGTGCATGCATCTCTGTTTGTCTATTGTGTATTGTTGTATGTGTCTATTGTAAAAAACAAACAAACAAAAAAAAAACAACAGCCTGGACTACAGCAAATACCAATATATAGGCTAGTTCAGGTGACAAGTGATAAGGATGTAAGAAAACCACAAGAACATTTTTTTTTTTTTACTGACCTTGCTGTATTCACATGTTTTCATATGCAAAGCTATTTATTTGTTTACTCTGATGCACCTGATAAAGGTACAGCAATTCTCTAGTAAGACATCTTTACTCAATGTATGCAGGCCCACCCCCATGAAACAGAGAACAGAATGGTATGCACTATAAATGCCTGATATGGCCTGACTGGCCTTGTCGATCATCTAAGCCACAGACTGAGAGACAGCTGTCTTCAGAATGCATAATGTGAGTGAGATTTCAGAACAGGGCAACCTTGCTCATCTCGAGTTTCTTCTCTATTCATACTGTATAGCTGTCATTTCAAAACGACTATCTTCTGTCCCTCTCTATCGTCTCTATAGACCTTGAGTCCTTGTCACAGGTTTGAATGGAGTGAATAAACTGATTATACTGTATAGTGATGCAGTTTGTATCAGTCTGAAGGTTATTTGTGCAAAGGTAGAATAGCTTTCATGATCTTGTTAATAGAGGAACAGCGGTACAATGGCTTGCATTATGCCTGTCTGTATCAAAGGCTTACATGACAAAAAGGAAACTTTCAAGTATGAATGATTTTGGGAGATATTTTCAATTTTTCTTCTTTGAATCTTTATAGCTAAAATCTTGGAGAACATTCCAGCATCCTTCTTTTTACTCTTGCTCTTGAACTTGAAACTTCACACACTATTCACAAAATGTCATTTCATAAATGCAGTATGCCTCTTACCTTCTGTGAAACGAACCAATTCATATCAATAATCCCTTTTAAATATATATACTTTTTTGTGCAAAGGTATTTAGGTATTTTGTACAAAGGGTTTAAAGTCTAAATAGGCCTACAGTATACTGCATAAATAAAATATAATCTTTGTTAGACCTCTTGCATTTCGAAGCATGGCTAGGTGCTGAGAGTTATGGCAATATGAGTAGGCTGTAGGTGAGGACATAAGCCGAAAATATACAGATTCCATGACTGCAGTGTATCCAGCCTTTGAATAAAGCCTTTGTTTTTACATTTTGTACAAGAGCAGTGGCACGTGCTTAATGTCTAATTGAACAGACTTTTACATTCCCACTCTCTATTTCTACACCTCTGCTCCTCTCTCAAAACTCTTCTCACCGTTTCTGTGTGAGTATATCCTCCTTGAACCCGTTAGCTGCTGCAACTCAGGCTTGCTTTTCATGTAGCCTGAAACTAGTCAGAGATACTTTCAGCTGATTCATGTTTTGATTTAGTAATGCAGGGCAATCGTAATTAATAACTGTGAGTAGATTGTTTGCAAAGTCGGAAAGGCCTGATGAACAACACTGTTCACATATGAACTTGTAAAGTATGACAGCTGACAGCTAACGGTGCACATGACGTTACTGGCTGCAGGGACAGATTTGACGATGTTAGCGCACATCGCTAGCAAGGTAAACATACAACAGACAAAGCTCGAACTAGCTAGTATGATCAGCAACCTACTGAACACATTAAAGCTGAATGATTTTGTAATTTTACCTTAATCAAACTCATTGAAGTAATCCATGTTATCAAGCAGCCTTGAGTGAAGTGAAAAGCATGCCAGTGCACCAAAAAAAACTTCGTTTTGAAATCACGTTATGCTAACGAGTCTGCTTCAGAACAGTTGCCACATAGGCAACAATGTAACCAAGTTTAATTCATGCCAGTAAGTAAGTCTGCAATCCCAACGGATTTCCATGCTAACTTCATTGGATATTGAGACAATGCAATACTGTACATAGATCTTCTTGACATAACATTAGAACACAGTTGATTTTTCACATTTGGTTAATTTTTGGATATATTAACCTAAAGGTCCTTTGTGTTTAATTTCATGCATGGCTACATCCTCATTCAAATATCAAAAACTAAACTGTGTGTGCTTTCAATTGAGAATGGGTCATTCAGGCAAGTGTTCAGACCCAATCAGAGAGAGAGAAAGGCTCAGGAGTCACCTGTGAAGAGTCTTTGAAATGCTCTATTCACCAGCAGTCTATACAGTTAGATAGCTTGGTGTTCAAGTGTGCTGTTACCTTGGCTTTTTCATACTTGCACTGCATTGTATAAGCATAGGCCTATATGGTCATGAAAAATAAGTTGTAGGTTGAAGGTTGAAAAGGTTGAAAAGCTTGAGACTGAGGAGTAACCTTATCTTTCACTCTGCGATCTGAGTGCATCTTTCAAGGAATAGGCCAGTGGCTCGCATAGACATAAAAAAGGCATAAGAAAGAAGCAAGTGTTGGCTACATTCATAGGCCTACAGTTAAGTAAACATCAGAGCCATAGCCTATCACTTTGGCTTTGCTATGCATAGAATGACACTACCCTCTGCTGGATAATGTCTAAACTACATGATACCACTTTACACAGTCCCACCTTTATGTCTACTTTTGTGGCAAAAGGATTCAAATGTTTGAAGAAGGACCTGAAGCATGTTGAACCCAAAAAGTATAGCCATAATTTTTCTTACCAGCATTTTTGTCCAGGCAGATTTAAAGCAGCCCATTTTGAGAGAAAAAGATTAAGTTTAGCTGAAATAGCCTAAATATAGGCTACAGCCTAAGCTAATAGCAAATCAAATCACAGTCATGTTTTTAACTTCTTTTATCCATTAAGTTCACTGTCAAGCAAACACTAGCAAATGGAGAGGGAATATCTAGTCTACTTTTAGGGCCTGGCTAGGCTATGTGTAGCCTCACTTGGTCTCATGTCCTGAACACGAAGATGGGGCAGGTTTACACCTGCTATCAACCTGTAACGTTAGCCTATCTTTTGACAGGAGTTGAGAATCAGGTGTTTGCTCTGCCGCATTGTTTGCATTCTTTGCGCATCAGTAGGTAACACCCGCGGAACTGTGTAGTCAAGATCTTCCGAAAAGAGACAGCGCCATGAAGTGGCACAGGTTATTCCGAAGGCGACTCAGAGGGAGGGGGATTTTGTGCTTCAAGACGACTGTGACAGTGGTCCTCTCCGCCAGCCTCTCTTACTAATTAAGTTAAAGTCTACACGGTGACAGGCACTTTAAAAGTGAAACGAACTTTAACGTTGGAGCTACTTGGTAACGTTATGGATATTTGAGTCATGCGGCGCGTCTGAGATTCTTGTTTTTTTAAGGTTCATGAAGCCTACTTTGACCTCCTACACCATGAGGTTCAACGGGTTCTTGAAAATCCGAATTGGGGAGACAAAGGATCTCAAGCCAACATCTTTCTCCACACGGCACTCAATTAGACCAACTGTGAAGTCAAATTTGTTGGATCCTTACATTGTGGCAAAAGTGGACGATGTCAGAATCGGACAGACTGAAACAAAGTCAAAAACGAACAGTCCAATTTACAATGAGGTCTTGTGCTCGCAAGTCTCGGATGCGAAGATTCTGGAACTCGCCGTGTTTCACGATACACCACTTGGATATGATGACTTTGTGGCCAATTGCACTCTTCAGCTGGAAGACATGATGAATACAGCTAATACCAGGAATACCTTTGAGGGATGGGTAAGGAAGATATTACATTTTACAGCAAACTACTTTAAATGTATATTCACTGACACAGTGAACAACAACAAAACAACAACAAAAATTAGATAAGACAATAAATAATATGAAGGAGGTCTAAGTCTTTACTAACGTTTAGCCAACTTGGCCTATCTTATTCAGGCTATTGAACATGTACTTCTAGGATGGTAGGTTGTCAAAAGAGTTCTACATCGAGCTGTTTGTGAGAGCCTATAAGCCAAAATGACAGATCTATGGTCTTATTAGCCTATTATTAAAATACCTGTCCTAATTTGTCTTGTGTTTGACAGTCACAGACTATCTAGTGACCATTAAAAGAACTGGTGGAGTCAGAGCCACTGGCCATCCTGTCAAAGGTGTGACTGACTGACATGTCAGATTGAAAATCAATTAGGAGTCATGATTTGTGAGACTGCAGGATAGACAAGCCTTGACAAACCATCATGCATGTATATTTCCAACCATGAGATGCTTTAGAAATAATAATGGGCAGGACCATTGACAAGTAACCTGTAGCCTAGATGAGTAGTAGCCAGTGTTGCTTTCATGTCATTGTAGAAGTGTGATGACGTGTGTGTGTGTGTGTGTGTGTGTGTGTGTGTGTGTGTGTGTGTGTGTGTGTGTGTGTGTGTGTAGTCTGTGTGTTTGTGTGTGTGAGTCTGTGTGTTTGTCTGTGTGTGTGTGTGTGTGTGTGTGTGTGTGTGTGTGTGTGTGTGTGTGTGTGTGTGTGTGTGTGTGTGTGTGTGTGTGTGTGTGTGTGTGTGTAAAAACCCAGCATTGTGTCTTCTGGGACCCTGCATCCTTTCTCTCTCTCTCTTTTTATGCATGATGACAACTGACTGTTCCAAATGCACACCCACTGCAGCGTGCACAAAACCACAAGCTTTCGGTAGCCCACTGACTGTGCTGTTGAACACAGGCACTCAATCACTATCCAGCCCCCCTGTCAGTACCACAGGCCTCTCTCATCTCCTCATCTTCACCAGTCAACTATCTCAGCAGCATACATACAGTACACTGCACTTGTCACCACTCTCAAGCTGTGGTACTGTTTTTGACAGCCTTGACATCTACAGTATTTGTAGAAGCTGTTGTTTTTTTTCCTTTGTTTATTTTGAATCCAGGTCGATTTGTAATGAGTGATACGCGGTATAGGGAAATTTCATAAAGAAAACTAGAAAAGCGCTCAGAGAGCGCAGACCTCCGCCAAGACAATGTGGTCTCAGACACAATATACATTCCAGATCATGTTCTGGTTCACCGATCGCCACCAAAATTTAATCGGCTCTTGCTTGTCCCTATATACACATTGTCCGAAAAGTTCACCCAAATCCGTACAGTACTTTTCGAGTTATCTTGCTGACAAACCAACAGACAAACTAACGCGACCGAAAACATAACCTCCTTGGCGGAGGCAAAAAGTCTGAGTGATAACTTTTATTAAACATTAATCAGAGACGAATTAGGAGATTCAGTGTCAGAGGTCGGTATACAGTAGATGGATATGCTCTCCAAAATTCCCACTCTTAGGCCATCACTGTTGCACAAATGTGAAAAAGTGAAAATGATTGAGAATGATGTATTTTTACTACAAGTGATTTGGTGTCTGTGGAATGTTTGCTCGCTACACAGACAGACTAGACAAAGTTTGTATTTTTAACACAGACATGCTCAAACATACAGAAATATATCTATTCAAACATACTACATGAAAAAAGGCTGTATTTATATAGGCAGAAGAAGTAAGACGCTGAAGAAGGCTTAGGCCGTAATGTCTGTCTGTCATGCTAACCCACTAAAAATAAAACAAGAACAAGAATTACACTCGAGAGTGCGGCTTTTCTACAGGAAAAAAAGACAGAAGAACAAAGATCACCTTGAGGGTTGCTTTTATATCATGTGTTATGGAGTGCGTGTATGTTCTTGACATGTTTGAAATAACCTACGTTTGTATGGCTGTAGCCTATAGCAGAAACACTTTTGTAGCATGCTTAAATGTAGGTTAAGGCCTAGTACTTCCCCTCACAAAAGTTAAGCCTTCCTGATTGTATGTGTCAGCATTCAATCCAGGCCTGTAAAACCATCACCGCTGCCGGCGTGTACTGTTAGGTTGTAGTGTTGTTGTGTTATAATACAGTACGTAAATGTCATTTGTTGTTGCCGAGCAACGCCTTTCAATCGTTCAGTTGGCTTGTCACTATCGTCTTAGGTCACTGTCAAAGAATCTTGCGAAACAGAACTTTCCGGATTCTTCTTGTCACAGTGCTCATCCATGTGCAAGTCTAATTGTCTTGGGGATGCCACTTAGGCTGACGCACGCGCCTAGTTATTATGGCCGTTTTGTTTATAATTATCATATCAGACAATCCTTTGAAGGTAGTTTCGGAGAGATTAAGGCATTATTGTGTTTTACATAATGTAGATAGTAGTAACTCGTGTTCCACTACGTTTGTGTACTCACACTTTGAGCTCTGAGAGATTAAGGCATTATTGTGTTTTGCATAATGTAGATACCGTAGTAGTAACTCATGTGTTCCACTACGTCTGTGTACTCACACTTTGAGCTCTGTTTACGAGGTTACTATTACCGGAGACACTTATTACTATTAATAGGTCTTGACTGTAAACATAGGAACAATACCATGGGGAATTTGTTTTCAGTGGAATTGCCCACAGTCAGTATCTCACTTGCTGTACTGGTTGGATAGAACAAAGACTTGATAGTACATGTAGTCTGAGGGATGGAATTCCGAGGCAATGTAGATAGCCACTGAGACTTTACGCACAATGTACAGAGCCAGACTAAAGGTGGAATTCCCTAAACTGGCCTGCCCAATTCTCTCTCTCTCTCTCTCTCTCTCTCTCTCTCTCTCTCTCTCTCTCTCTCTCTCTCTCTCTCTCTCTCAAATTAATTAGCTAAACCTTTATTAGCTGAAATAATGTTATACATTATTGCCAAAGCATTGCAAAGTAACAATATTGTAACATGTTACCAAAAAATAATAACAATAACATTCATCCTGTGTGTGTGTGTGTGTGTGTGTGTGTGTGTGTGTGTGTGTGTGTGTGTGTGTGTGTGTGTGTGTGTGTGTGTGTGTGTGTGCGCGCGGGCACATGTGTGCACATGCACGTACAACACAGTATGTCTAGGCAATGTAAAATGTTCAGCAATTATGCTTTATGTTTATGGCTTGAGTACACAAACCGAGTGGCTAGAAGGAGGCATTCCTTCTTTTCTCCAGTCATGAATTGAAACCTGTCCTTGTCACTTGCTTGCTGGAAATCAGAAAATTCTCTCCCGTGCCAAGAAGCTCACCTTCTGTCATTTCCTCATCTCCTGTTCCCGCTCCCTTCTCTCCTCTCTTCTGTCTAGCATACCTGTCTGTCATGAGTAGCACCATTAGCAGTAGATTGCTGCATGCAAACTGGTCTGAGGAGCCGTTTCACAGATCATATGTCTCAGCTGCATAATGTCACTGCTTTAGTGTAACTATACTGGACTATATTTAGTTCTTCTGTCCTGGTGTGTTTTGGGTCTGCCTTAACCAGTCTAATGTTAAATGTTGCATTTAAAATGTAAGAGTTTGCATTTAAAATTGTCGTCTTTGGTATTTTTTGCCCTCAACAGTTCCTTCCAGGCAGCGCTGCCTTCAAGGTTTACTCAGTTTAGGGTTAGGATGAGGGTTGAAGGGGTTAGGGTTAGGAATAGGGTAAGTGTAGTGCCTTTTAGGCTGTGCTGCCTGGAAGGTGCCGTTGGGGGCAAAAAACACCAGTGAGCTAAAATTGTCCCTCAATGTGCCTGCTGCTGTAATACTTGAATTTTCTTTCGTGGGATCATTATAGTTTCATCTTCATCATCATCCTCTTCCTCTCCATCTTCAGGTAGCCCTTGAGCCAGAAGGCAGTGTTTATGTCACCATCTCTCTCACTGGCTCCTTCATTGACGGTAAGGAACCGCAAACTCTTCCGTCCTCTGAATATTTCCTTGTTTGACTTTCAAATTCTTTTTTCATCTTTCTGTCTCCTTTCATAATTGAAAGAAATCAATTCATGAGTCTTTGAATGACCATGAAATTTGGAATGAAATAATTTGGAATGCATGCACTAAATGTATGGATTAGCATTTTTCTTTACTGAACTAAAATATTTTTACTATAGACCTATGAGTAAACACTCCACAATCTTTTTTTTATTACTCTCTTCCTTGTACTGTCATTGTTCTCTTCCTCTCTCTCTCTCTCTCTCTCTCTCTCTCTCTCTCTCTCTCTCTCTTTCTCTCTCTTTTGCCTGTCTCTATGTATCTCTTTCTCTATTTGTTTCTCTCTGTCTTTCTCTTTCTTTGTCTCTCTCTCTCTCTCTCTCTCTCTCTCTCTCTCTCTCTCTCTCTCTCTCTCTCTCTCTCTCTCTCTCTCTCAGATGCAGCGATAGTAAATGGGCCAAAGATCCACCAGAAACTGACAAGGAAGAAGGTCCTGAAGAGGAACGTACACCAAGTCAACGGCCATAAATTCATGGCTACGTACCTGAGGCAACCCACCTTCTGTTTTCACTGCAAAAATTTCATATGGTGAGACACACACACACACACACACACACACACACACACACACACACACACACACACACACACTTTTGCCTCCACTGGAAGAATTTTATTCGGCGAGACTTGCTTATACTCAAAGAAGACATACAGACATACTGTACACGCAGGTACACACACACACACACACACACACACACACACAATGCTACTTCCACAGCAAGAATTTCATAAGGTGACGTGCTCCACAAACTGCAAGCTCCCTCACACATAGAGTTTCAAAGGAATTAATCTGTAAAGGTTTCATACATAGAGAGACAAAGCTACACTTTCACTCCCTCTTTCCCGCCCACACATAACAATGCATACCTACACACAAGGACCGACATGCGCGTGTGGAGACACACACACACTCACACACACACCCAGACAAACACACCTCCTAGAGGCCATTCGTCAGCTAGGGATTCATGTGAAGAGACATGAACACACACACACACACACACACACACACACACACACACACACACACACACACACACACACACAGTTGGCAGTCCAGCTGCAGCTTTAGGCAGGTGCTATGTCAGCAGAACTGCAGTGTGACACACACACACAAAAGCACGGCCATACTGCTTCTGGCAGTGCAGTTCCTGTGCTTGAGTGTGTGTTGAAACATCCACCACACACACACACACACACACACACACACACACACACACACACACACACACACACACACACACACACACTTCCTCTGACAGCTTAGCTTATGACCTACATATGTCCCTCCTTCCTTAAGGCTACTGCTAGACATCAGTTTCCTACAGAAAAACATAAATTAGTTCACACACCCACACACACTCATTTCACATCTGTGTAAAAGACAAGTACACACACACACACACACACACACACACACACACACACACACACACACACACACACACACACACATGGTGTCAAAATCAGAATCAGCTTTGTCTCACACAAACGCTGCTACTGCTGCCGTTGTTGTTGAATAATGTGCAGATTGTAAGCATTATAGATGGTGTGTGTATACACACACACACACACACACACACACACACACACACACACACACACACACACACGCAGACACAGAGACTCGTTTTACACATACTGCATACTTTCCCTCTACATTCTTAGCCAAGCTCTCAAACAGGACCAATTTCATGTCATCTCCATCTTCCATTAAGTTGGATTAACAGACATAAAAGGATATGCCTAGTGACACTTAAGAAATTTGAAGAATTTTGAAGAATTTTTTTAATAGCTTGTACATGTGCTGTACAAATACATTTTGTTCCTATGGAACTTGCATTGGTTTAATGCAAGTTTGAGTGGGGTAATGTCATCAGCCCTCACTGATGTGTTTATGTGATGAGGAAGTTAATTCATTTTCTTTATTTGCTTTCACAGGGGTGTATTTGGCAAGCAAGGGTACCAGTGTCAAGGTCAGTATATTCACCGTCTCAGTTGCTCATCCTTTTGGCTGATTGGGATTCATGGAAATAAATAGCAATCATACTTTCACAGTTTGACTCAGGACATGAAAGAACATAAAATGGTTTAAAGCAATTGTCTGATATTGGGGAAGTCATAACCCTATTGCAGAGTGCTGCAGGATGTTGTCAGTAGGCATAGTAACCAGAATACTTGGGTACCAAATAGTGATATGGCGGCTTTTGTTAACTGATGAGGGCAAGGAAAGTTTCAGTTTTGTTTTCCTGTGCCCTGATCAGAAAGCGACTTTTGTTAAAAGTCAAAGTCAAAGCAAACTTTATTGTCAATCAAGCACTGCAACAGTACATTGCACGCAGACTGAAATTGCATTTCTCAAAGCTCCAAATGTGCAATTTAAATTTAAGACACACAACTAAGAAGTATAACTAAGATGTATATAAGACATCACAACTCACTAGACATAAAAGTGCAAACATATCAAGATATCAGGCATGGTAATAATATAGTGTGTTGACCCTTGACCTAGTTATTACTAAAGGTCTGTCTGTCTCTGCAACTGTCATGGACTTGGCATTATCTGATCATTTCGGTGTTTTCTGTGTCTGTATGCCTCCCCCTAACCCAAGTAGGCCAGTTACCATAGCAAAGAGAACCATAAGCAATGACACTGGTGCTCTTTTCCAGCAAGCACTATCAAAGGCTCAGAATCAATCATCTGACTCAGCCAATGAGCTAGTGAGTAATTTTAACTCCCAAATGACTCAGATATTGGATGCTATTGCTCCATTGAAATGTAAAAAAAGTCACTGAGACACAGATTTCACCATGGAAACTAAATCCAACTGTCAAGCTTCTAAAGAGAGAATGCAGGAAAGCAGAAAGAAAATGGCGTAAATCTAAACTTCACATTGACTACCAGATTCTTAAAGAGAAGCTCCACCTATATAATTCTGAAATTGCCTTGGTGAGACAGTGCTACTTTTCCACCATTATTAGTAAGAATCTGAAAAATACCCGTGCCCTGTTTTCTACTGTGGAGAAGTTAACAAATCTGCCATTGCAAATAGCACCTGAGCTTCTCTCAGCTGACGGATGCAATAAATTTGCATCTTTTTTCAAAATATGTAGTCCTCACGCACATCCAAATTTTTGTTGGGTGCAATACCAAAGGAAAGTATCACTGTAAAAAACAAAGTAATATGCACACCGGAGCTCCCATTTTTACCATTTTACTTTGTGTAACGTTTCGGACTAAACAGTCCTTCCTCAGACATACAGATCATTGTTCACAGCTGCCTTTTTTAACATTGTCATACATCACGTGATGGTACACATCTGATCAATTTACATATTAAATTGCATCATATAATTTACAGCATAGTTACAGAATGCATCATGTCAGTCTCACCATATATACACACCTAAATTACAGTTTATATAACACAGTAAGTATCAAAAGTATTGCACTAGGCCCATTGAGACAAACAAACATACAACAGTAGATTACATAAGTATACATTAGAACAATATTGCACTAAGCCCATATTGCACCAAGAACATATTGTCAGTTACGTAGCATTAATAAATAAACACAAAGGGTATAGATTGCACTTTGCCCTTGTTTTTGTAACATATGACATATATGTAAATAAATGTAAAATATTGCACTGTGCCCTTATATAATGCATTCCACATAGGATATTTACAGAAGTTTAAATAGAAATAGACCATTGCACCATGCCCGTGTAAGTCCACCAGAATCCCCTGAGTGAACAAATATACAATATAGACATAAACTTGAGGGAGCATCTTTTTTCAAAAAACAGAATTGATAAAATTCGCAGTAATACATTTTATCCTCTCACCTGGGCCTATCACCTACAATGAGAAAGACTGTGATGTCAGAGTTCAGTAACATTGACTATGAAACTCTTGAAAAAAACTGTTTTAAGCATCAGTTCCTTCACGTCTGAACTAGGTGTTTTATCCACGCATTTCTTTAAAACTGTCTTTCACCTCATAGCTGCAGAAGTGCTCAACATTGTAAACACATCACTGCAGACCGCTATATTTCCCCAGCTTCTGAAAACAGCAGTTGTAAAGCCTTTACTGAAGAAAAGGAATTTAGATGCATCTATGTTACACAACTATAGGCCAATATCTAACCTAGCTTTTTGTGGGAAAGTAATTGAAAAGAGAGTTTTAATCAATTAACTATTTTTCTCAACTCAAACAACTAAGAAAACACTAGACAAATAAAAGTTGTTGTCGTGTCAGTTAAGTGTTAGTTATTGAATTTCGTCCTGCAACAATTTATCTCCAGTCTTCTGATATTCTTTTTTTCTTCTCTACCTATTTGTGAATCTCAGTGTGCACGTGTGTGGTCCACAAGCGATGTCACGACAAGGTGGTAACAGAATGCCCCCGTATGAAGAAAAAGGACGTTGAACAGGTTCATCACAATCTCTCTCTCTCTCTCTCTCTCTCTCTCTCTCTCTCTCTCTCTCTCTCTCTCTCTCTCTCTCTCTCATTCACAAACACATACATACATACATACTGTATTCCACACACATATTACAAAATTTACTATACCTGATCACATCATATACATTTAAATTTCTTTATGCACGCACACACACACACACACACACACACACACACACACACACACCACAGCCATAGTGTGTTTTCCTTGCTCAGTGGAACATTTCTCTCTCCTAGGCTCCATGTCAAGGCTTTAGCATCAACGTGCCCCATATTTTCAAGAAGCACAATTACAAGGTCCCCACCTACTGCAACCACTGTGGCTCTCTGCTCTATGGTGTGGTCAAACAGGGCATGCAATGCCAGGGTGAGAATGACGTTCACACTTCCTACGCACACACACACACACACACAGACACGTATGCATGCATGCTCACACGCACGCACACACACATACCGTAAGTATGAAATTGTCCATTCACACGCAAATTGCACATGCATTCACACACACACACACACACACACACACACACACACACACAAATAAATACATTTATGGAAGTAAGGACACACACACACACACACACATACAGACACACACACATAAGACATAACCACAAAACAAATACATGTATGGAAGTATGGACACTGACACACAGTGACACCCACACACACACACGCACACACATATAGTTGATCCATCTTTGTAATGTGTTTCAACAAGGGGCCAAATGTCATTACGAGCTTGTTATTTATGCAGCTTTCTCATTAGCATTGTGCATATCCGTGTGTGTGTGTGTGTGTGTGTGTAGGTTGCAAGATGAACGTACACATTCGTTGCCAGGAGAATGTGGCTCCTAACTGTGGGGTGAACAATGCTGAGCTGGCCCGCATGCTGGCAGACATGGGGCTAAAGCCTGGGAGCTCCCCTCAGGTACACACACACACACACACACACACACACACACACACACACACACACACATTTATTTGCATGTTAATTTAGGTACCTCAGATACTTCCATTGTGGAGGTGGGCTATTCAACAAAAGTTTGTACTTTTTTTATGTTTCAACATAGTTTAAGACGCACTAGATTTATCCTTTAAGGAAGCATTCTTGACATTGAGAAACTGTCTATATACACATTGGCATAAAGTGAGTATGTTAAACACATCCATGTATACTGTTACTTATGACCATTCTTCCTTCCTACTCTCACACAGCGGAAGTCGAGCAAGGTAAATCTGGTAGATCCTCAAGAGGAGGAGGAGCCAGAGCTCCCTAAGGTGCAGATGAAAAGAGTCGGCCTGAAAGACTTCACCTTCCTTCAGGTGCTGGGCAAGGGCAGCTTCGGCAAGGTGAGTCTGACAGACAGACAGGCAGAGAGATAGACAGACAGATAGACAAAAAAGACAGATGGATACTGTAGACAGACACACAGACACACAGACAGACAGATAGACAGACGGATACTGTAGATAGGCACTCAGACAGACTGACAGACAGATAGACAGACGGACACTGTAGATAGACACACAGACAGACAGGAAGGAAGATACAAACTGTTAATCAGATGAAGCTTTGAGTGAGAACCAAATTTTGCTGGGTGGCAAAGTAGCTCACATTGGTACTGTACAGCTACGTAGGTCTAAAATAATTGAATCGAATTGAATTGAATTGAATTGAATTGAATTGAATTGAATTGAATTGAATTGAATTGAATTAATCCACCGATGATGCTTACTATATACCAGTCTGTAACAATCCTTTTGATAAGCTTTTTTTTTTTTTTTAAATCCTCACAGATTTGTTATATGGGATTCCATATTGTCACCAAGGTTTAATGACATGTAATCCTTTGATCATAGGTGTATGAACATGAATTAACAGCCCAAAATTGTCCCAGTTTGCTGTTCCAGTGAAATATCCCTTTAAAAAGTCTAAAATCCACACACACACACACACACACTTCCATAGGTGATGCTGGCATGCATGAACAGCACAGAGATGGTGTATGCTGTGAAGATGCTGAAGAAGGACGTTATCCTGCAGGACGATGACGTGGAGGCCACCATGATTGAGAAAAGAGTGTTAGCCCTCGCCCACCACCACCCCTA
>JAODXP020000025.1:12956869-13019369 GCA_027497455.2 Sardinella longiceps
CAGAAGTGTCTATTTTAAGACTTACTTGTTTGTGTACCCCTTAGACTTGTTATACCTACATTTTTTATGATAATATATTACTAATATTACTATAGGTAAAAAAATATATATTATGTTTCTACTGGATGACTAGACGAAGATAGGGTTTCGGCTCCAGTGAGACTTACTGTAATAATATTATTGTGCCTTTTACACAACCATAGTTTCATTATTCATACTGTGGGCTATTAAACAAACCGATGACTAGAATGTGATTTGACCGTTGTAAACTGTGACTCTTAGCACATTTTGATTGTAGTGTAACAGCAGACCACGGTGAACCTGTGAACTTGGTTTTGGCAATCCGGCTAACCAAAAACCCAAACCTCAACACACCAATGTTGTTTTAACCTTGAGAGGTCTTGTGTTTCCAGAACAAGCAGTAGATAGATAGTGAATAATTTCTGACCATTTGAGTCATTAGAATGGTGTCCAATGACTGCTGCCAGAATATATTTTACAGTGTGCGATTCAGTTGTGTGGCAGTGTCACTTTTCAACAGTAGGTGGCAGCAGATAGCGTGTTTTAAGAGTTGAGTTCCAGCTCCTCTCAAGACATCAGTCTACTGTAGGAGTAGTAGTTCTAGTCAAGACTAGAATTTGCCTGATCTGATAGTTCTCTGACTGGTTACAACAGGTTTACTCTCTGAGAAGTGCAACTACATTATCCGAGTGTCAATTTAGAATGCTCTTCAGGGTGGGAACCAACAATTATTTACAGCTTTAATACTTGAATAATCTGTATAAATAAAATATATTTTATTCATGTTCTTGTAGTTGGCTGGTCAAGAGATGTTTATTGTGCAGCTGAAATGTACTGTCCACATGCACGTACCACAGATAGCCTATTCATTGAATGCTGTTGTTAGGAGCAGGATGCGAAAAGTGGTTTCAACATTGACCAAACAAGTATACAGTAGGTTGCTGAGCTGACATGAACATAATTGGCTGTAGGAAAATCTCACCTATGGATAGTTACAGTGCCCCATAGTAATAGCCACAGTATCACTATTTGCTTTATGTTATATCAACTGTTTGCACTTTAGTCCCTGTCAACAGCACTGGGAGCCCTGGGCTATGGATTGATTATTGATTCACTCACTATTTCTCCTTCCAGTATTGCAACACTAATCAATAGACAGACCAAGACTACTTAACGCTGACATACTGGCTGCAGCTGTGGCGGTTGTGAAAATGAGGAATTTGTGAATATGAATCGGCCAAACGTAACAAG
Organism: Sardinella longiceps; assembly: GCA_027497455.2. Lineage (NCBI taxonomy): Eukaryota > Metazoa > Chordata > Actinopteri > Clupeiformes > Clupeidae > Sardinella > Sardinella longiceps. The sequence goes on from JAODXP020000025.1 coordinate 12,958,142, forward strand.
CTGCTGAGTCCAGTAGTGGATTACTGAAGCTTGTTTCCCAGAGTCTGGAGCAGCTGTCTGTGCCTGTTGTGTGGAGGGCCAGTTCCCTCTGGCATGGGCTCCAGATTCATTGACCAGTAGATAATTGCAGTGTGTGCATTTCTGATTCCTCTCTGTGTACCCGCTCTCTTCTCTTCAATCATCTTGTTTCACCCATTTGATCTGCTTCCTCTGGTACTCTTATGTACAATAGGTAGCAGCGACAGTAGCAGCTGATGAAATTAACTGAATAACAGCTAGTAACAGGTAAAATTATAGATGTACTGTATCTGTCCATCCATTCTCATGCCTGTCTTTCTTTCTCTCTTTCTTTCTCTCTCTCTCTCTCTCTCTCTCTCTCTCTCTCTCTCTCTCTCTCTCTCTCTCTCTCTCTCTCTCTCTCTCTCTCTCTCTCTCATCCTGCAGGATCGTCTATTTTTTGTCATGGAGTTTGTGAATGGTGGTGACCTGATGTTCCACATCCAGAGGTCGCGTCGTTTTGACGAGGGTCGGGCGCGCTTCTATGCTGCTGAGGTCATCTGTGCCCTCATATACCTGCACTCAAAAGGCATCATCTACAGGTGAACTATGAGTTCCACTATCCACTCACATACAAACACATCAGTTGATGCTTACAACTGCTGACATGCGCACACACCACTTTTTAATTCTTTATTTGGATTGACAAATGTACATTTATCATAGCAAAATCTCGATTTGGCATAAGATAGACCAAAAGGGATATAATGTACTCCATCACACGCATACTCCCTTGCTCTCTCTTCTTTATACACACTAACTCACATGCACGCACACGCACACACACACACACACACACACGCTCACAGTACTGCTGAGGTTCATTAAGAAGCACACACACAACTAACACACATGGAGAAATACTCACATTTACCATTGCTCACTCTTGTCCTGCTGTCACCTTAATGTGCTGGTGTACACTACCATTTGGAAGTCAATTGGAATTACATTTCAAATGATTGGAATACCCTCTGGCTTTTGATATCCAAGCTGATTTATTAATACTGTGTAGCATAGCTTGTCATTGACATAGCGTGTCATTTTTGACCCAGCAGTTCACAGTTATAGCTTTCTAGGAACTGCATTCTGCACGCTAACGAAGCTTCTATCACACGCGATGGCTAGCCGCCCCTCCAAATGCGTCCTCATAACCTGCTCAGGTTATATTACACGGTAAATGCACACAGGACACCTTTAGGTGCCAGTTGCATCTGATCCCAGCAGTTATATATGTGGCTACTTGTAACTTCAATCCCCTTGGCAAGAGCGCTCAGCTTCCACTCTCTCACTGGCATTCCCATAATGCCATTGGAGAGTCACATGACCACTTTCACTACTCAACTGTCGCCAAGTTGAGATCCACTAGGGCTTGGACATTCCAGCCTCCCGGGCCATGTCCAGACTGTCTGGAGAGGAGAGGAGAGGACGCTGGCCGAATCCCAACCTCCTCCCTTAATTTTAAGCCATAAACCCTCAGAGACTTAGCCAATTTACACCAGCAAATCACACTTGTTTAGTCTTTTAAGGGCATAGGGCTTATTGTGTGCACACACCAGGCCAACAGTTTGGATGTCTGATAGTATTGATTTATGTCTATGGGGGATATCAGCAGTCGATGTAACATTAATTTGTAATCAGCGACTGCGACTGGCTGGAGCAGCTGTCAGTCAGTGTTGTGGTCCCGCCCCTGATGTTATGCTCCATGTAGTAGTGCCAGATAACTTTATTGGGGTTTCTTTTTTTTTTGGGGGGGGGGGGGGGGGTGTCTATTGGGACTCAGCCATTGACTGCTGTGCTATTTGAGGTCCATAAGGGCTCATTTAAGCCCATGTGACATGGGGTGTATGGAAGATATGGGGGGGGTTATAGAGATTTATAGCTTGTTTGGAACCTGTTGGAGAGACAGCGGGTCATATGCTGAGCTGGTTGGTGTCCGCTGTTTTGTGCCATGGGAACAGCAGGTGTGGCAACACGCACCGAAGCCTGTTTGTTTTGGGATAGTGAAAACTGTGGGGGAATTGCTTACAGTTAATGTTTTTGTGTGTGTGTGTGTGTGTGTGTGTGTGTGTGTGTGTGTGTGTGTGTGTGTTTGTGTGTGTCGGTCACTGAGAAAGTAAATAAATGACTGAGAAAGAATGTGAAAGGGAGAGAGAGTGAAAGAGAAATAGAAGAAAGAACAAAACAAGAAGGAGCATAATGACACAAAGACAACATCATGTTTTGTACTGTAGAATGTAGGTACAGAGAAAAGGAGAGAGACAGAGAGGGGGAAAGAGAGAAAGAGAGAGAGAGATAAAGAATGGTAGAGTCCACCTCTGTGACTTTTTGAAAGCATGTTTGGTTGGAGCTACTGACCCTTGGGCAGCCGACACTGGAAAGGTCTGGATTGGAGCCAGCATTACGTAAGGTGTTTGTCCAATATCAATGGTGCGCGCGCGCACACGCACACACACACACACACACACACACACACACACACACACACACACACACACACACACACACACACACACACACACACATACACCCACACAGTAGACGAGGGGGCCAGGATTGGCACGATCCCATTGAAAGCATGCTTAGTCCCATTTATATTTACAGACTGTTTGAGCTCACCTCCCTCAGGCTTGAGTTGGATCCAACCAGGCAATACACTGCAGCCACATGAAGAAAGAATGACACAGAATACAGTACAGCGGCACAAAGACATCACATACTGAAACTAAACACCCATAAGTCTCAGTCTTGCTCCCACTGGTCATGGAATATCTTAGATATCATGAGCATTTTTTAAGTTTATTCCAGTCAATGCCCTTAATGGAATGCGATGTACGCTACTGGAACAAGTCATGGAATATCAGGGAATGTCATTCTCAATAATGCAGTTGTTATGAAGATGATATTTCCCATGTAGACATTTCCAAGATGTAGTTTCTTGGGTTAATGCATATACTCCCAGTACTGTATCTGTGTTTTCTTCTTCTCAGCAAAGGCAAGTATTGTTGATCATGTAATGTAAATGGCAGGGATTCCCCCAGTGCTTTATAGGTAAGGTGGCCACCTTGACCAGAACCACCTACCACCTTGACTACATTCCCTGAAAATATTTGGTATAACAATCAATATGAAAAGATGCTCTTCAAAAAAGTACATATAGGCTATGTATTTTTGTGACATACGGTATATCATATATCATATGAAACTGCACAACAGATTTCAATGAGTGAAAGTCAGGCAAAGGTTATGGAACTACATATCAGACTCTGCTCCATCAGACAGGAAAGAAGTAGTGTCTGCTGATGTGGATGGCTTTGCCGTAATTGAGTAACACTTGCACGTGCATGTAGTGTTTGTCCATTAAGCAGTAAACTCTATGCTGCCAGACATAGACCGTGATGGCGGTGACACACACATACGCACAGTACTGATGAGTCCAGTTAGATTGACTAACCTCTGCTAAATCACCCTGGTGACCCGTGATCCAAGATTAGATGGAGAGACGCAGTAATCTGTGCTAATCTGACGCTCTAAGCCACTTTTCATTTGGGAAGACTGGGAAGGCAAAGCGAAGTGTTGACTGGTTGAAGTGATGTATTCTGGGAAATGTCACTAGCGTCAAAGCACTCACTAGTGCATTTTGTGTAAGTCAAGTCAAGTCAAGTCACTTTTATTTATATAGCACATTTCACACAACATAGTTGATCCAAAGTGCTTTAAAAATAATGATAAAAATAACAATAAACTAATAATAATAAACTAATAATAATAATAATAATAATAATATGCAAATGGACAAATAAAACTAAGGTAATGTAAGGTCACTGGGCATCGTTCACTAATATCTTCTTAAGAATTTCCTTAAATTTGTTTTTGAAGGTCCCATTAAAAAACCTATATTGGTAAATACAAATCTTCTTAAAAACTGTGTAAATGTGATTTAAGAACAAATTTCTTTGTAAGAATGGTTGGTGAATGAGGCCCAATGACCTCTGGCTTTAAAGGTATGCTGATTAATCTGTGCCTCTGAGTCATATGGGCCACTAACGTTAAAGGGCAACTTCAGTCAATTTTAACAAGAGCTCTGTTGCTCAAGATCCTTGAGATTAGTCAAAACTGAAGACGCAAGACATTTTGGTCCAACCATATACTGTAGGTTTCCTTGAACAGAGAATAATCACTAGCCCAATGGGGCAGATTTTTAAACTGTGTTTTCAGCATCTAAACATGCTCCAAATATCACCCAGAAAGCTATGTGACCTCATCAGACACATTACAACACACCACTGTAGTGTTTATGACAGCAAAGGTCTAGCAAAGTGGTTAAGATAGTGTTTTTATGCAGTATTTACAAAACTGTTTTGTAAACAAACAATATTTGGCTGCTTGCATAAACAGTTTTAATCACTTTTTCAGCCATTTGTAGTCATACACAATACAGTTCTGTGTTGTAAGGTGTCTGTTGACGTTTCATAGTTTTTTGTGGTGACATTTGGAGTATGTTAAGATGTTAATAATACAGTTCAAAAGTCTGCCCCCATGGGCTAATTGTTAGTGATTATTCTCTGTTCAAGAAAACCTATACGGTTGGACCAAAATGTCTCGCGTCTTCAGTATTGGCTAATTTCAAGTAGCTTGAGCAATAGAGCTCTTGTTGAAATTGACTGAAGTTGCCCTTTAAAGGAACAAACCTGTAGACCAGCAATGACTTAAAGGTCACATCATGTCATTGGCACCTTTTCAGTGCTTTTGTGCACGTGTTTGGTTATCATGGATAGCTACCAACGTAAATACACCAAAGTAACCAAATCAAGAGACTGTTTGTTTATGCGCTGCTCCGGTCTGGAAAAGTGTGAGTCAGTGAGATGAGCGTGGGCCGTTGAGCTGCTCGTCTTTTAATGACGTCAAGAAGACAAAGCTTGTAAAAACAACTCAATTTCACCTGTTTGGACAGGTGACATTGAAAAAAACCCCTGCAAAGTTTGATTTTATCCCACCCTTTTCCAAAATGTCAATGACTCAATCAAGCAGTATACTGGTGTTCGGGAACAAGTTCTGGTATAGAAGTCTAGCAGCAGCTAGCAGTTAAAGTTAGCGGTTTAGTTTGACTGTGATTGACAGACTATTGGTAGGGTGCCTATAGACCAAAGATCCGCGACGAGACGGGCTGCGACGTTCTAAAAACCTGGACGTTCTAAAACTCCGAAACTGCGATTTGACATGTTAAATCTTTTGCGACGGCTTGCAACTGCCTGCAACAACCTGCGACGATTGATTCACACCGCCGCAACTACTCTCTAAAACTGTTTAATCTCGTCGCGGATCTTCAGTCTGAATTGGCCTTTATACAGTTGTTACATGTTGCTTTGAAGGAGGTGAGAAGCCATACTTCCTAAGCTGCAGTGTAGGACAACAGGGGCAGTAACTGGTGTCTGCTTCATGCTGTGCCAGAGAGCTGTGGTTTGTAGCCCACAAGCTTATGCCAGTATGCTGGATGGCAGTGCCCGTGGAAAGTGAAAAGTGCCACGTTGGCAGCGGTGCCCGGGCCAACCCAGCGCCAGTGCGGCCGTGAGATTTTGCAGGTTTACCACACAAGGCTCCTGAAGAAGAGTCCTAACAGTCATAACTCTTCTCTTCTTTCTCTCTCTCTCTCTTTCTCCTTTTACTCTCTCTCAAACACACACACACACACACACACACACACACACACACACACACACACACACACACACACACACACACACACACAATTACATGCCCATATACATGTTCATACATATTCCCTTACTTAGAGGAGAGTCCTCTGACAGTGTTCAACCTCTCACACACACACACAGACACACACACACACACACACACACACAGCCTCATTCACCCATGCTCATACATATTCTCAGACTTGCTGGGAAAAGGCACATTGGTGCGAGTGTTCTTGTGGGAGAGAGGAGGAAAGAGGAGCTTGTAAAAGAGAGAGAGAGAGTGAGCGAGGAAGGGAGGGAGAAGAGCATTCAGGGTGAATGGGGTCAGATGGACACCAGCATGAGCTAATACTACATCACACTTTCATTAGACACACAAACACACACACACACACACACACACACACACACACACACACACACACAGGGCTTTGTCTTCTACCACCATTTACCGTCAGCATTATTGATTCACTCATAAAGTATTCACTCTCTAACATTCTTTGCACATCACCAATGAAAACGTGTGTGTGTGTGTGTGTGTGTGTGTGTGTGTGTGTGTGTGTGTGTGTGTGTGTGTGTGTGTGTGTGTGTGTGTGTGTGTGTGTGTGTGTGTGTGTGTGTGTGTGTTCACATTTACCAGGAAATCTATGTTGTCTTTTGTATGTGGGTGTAAAGATTTAGTGTTTGACATCTTTCAAAACAGTCGATTCCCAGGTATTGTCTCCCTGAGGCATTGAGTCTTAATTGAGTCAGACGGCCACACAATGAGGGTGGAGGGGGCGTGATGGCGGACAGACAGACAGGCTTGGTAATGATCACTGGTGGTTTGTATGCCAGAGGTCAAATAAGTTTTACCCATGAGCCTCTGGTAGATCAACAAAGTCCCATCATGATAGCCTGATTGCTGGAACGCTTGTTGCTCTGCCCTCTGTCCATACTGGCACTAGTAGCTGTGCCTTACTGGAAGCTCCTCCCCCCCCACCACCACCACCACCACACACACACAAACACACACATACACCCGCCCTCCCTGGATCTGTCACCCGCAAACTTGGCACAGTGTCCGGTAGGAAGTTTTGAACTTGCTCACTCCACGCCTGGCTGCGATCCTGATCAGTCATTCTGCTCTGCGCCCTGCCAAACACATGTGGGTTTTTTCCATTATTTCAGACATTCTGTTTTCGTTTTTTTTCTCCCCTTTTTCTTTTTGAATTTTCTTTTTCTTGCTCCCTTTCTCACTCCTCCTCTCTTCTCTCGTTGTTTTGGGTGCGTGGGGATTGCTGCTCCAGTAGAAGCGAAGGACAACAGATCTGTGGTGCAGAAATTTTCCATTGGGCCTGGATCCAGTTCAAAACCCTCCCCTGACTGACAAAAGTGCTTGTCTTGTGACAGCAGAAACATCTAGCAAGTGCACAATAACTCCTAACACATGATAACCAGGAACCCCTCTCCCCCCATTCTCCTCTTCTGTCTGCACACCCTCACCCCACCCTCAACAACTACCCCCCCACCCCACCCCCAAACGCACACACACACACTCACATTTTGTCCTTGAATGTGACAGGCCTTCTGTATGCAACTTCAACGAAACAACATTGAAAAAAAAAAAAACACTCATCAATAAACATGCAAAATGTGGTTCAGAGGTGAGATGTTGATGATTCATTCAGCAGTGACAGTAGATTTTGGCACAGACTTTGCTGCACCTGCACAGACTAAATTCTGATGGCAGCTACTCATGACTGTAGGCAGACAAGGTGTGTCCAGGTATGGGTTGCGTCATCGTTCGCTCACCTGGGTGTGTGTTTGTGTGTGTGTGTTTCTGGCACAGGGACCTGAAGCTGGACAATGTCCTTCTGGACAAAGATGGACACTGCAAGCTGGCAGACTTTGGCATGTGCAAAGAGGGAGTGTTCGGGGTGGACACAACCAATACTTTCTGCGGGACGCCTGATTACATTGCCCCAGAGGTGAGCAGGAAGGCCTTTTAACATGTATCCTTGTGTGTGTGTGTGTGTGTTTGTGTGTGTGTGTGTGTGTGCGCACCACTTATCTTTGTTTGTTTGTGTGTATCTGTGAGTAAATTCAATGTCCATTTTTGTGTATACAGCGTGTTTGTGCGTGTGTGGTCTAACCATAATGCAATGCACATTAACTGTGTGTGTGTGTGTGTGTGTGTGTGTGTGTGTGTGTGTGTGTGTGTGTGTGTGTGTGTGTGTGTGTGTGTTTTGTGTGTATATCTCTTTATGCACTGGTTATCCACTGGAACATTATTCCAAGTGGGGATGTTTGTGGGGTTGCAAAATTCCTCCAAATGACAAAAGATTTACTTCTGTCTGTAATAAGACACATGTCTGTGTGTACGTGTGTGTCTGCATGTGTGTCAGCATGTGTGCATCCACGGCCTGTGCAAGCATGTGTGTGTGTGGTTGTACTGTAGGTTGCATGTTGTACTGTATGTAGGGGTCAAAATCAATTCTGTGGAATGTGATTCTTAGCCTGACATAGCCCGACCATAATACTGCTGTTCATCCGTATTCATGGTCTGGAGGTTCTTTAACCTGACGCGGTTATTCTGCGGGGGGGTTATTCTTTCTGGTTTGAAACGATTGGACAGCTCGTCTAATCAGCTTCGCTTATTGGTCGGTTGTCTCTCTACCGATGTAAACACGCCCATGAAGACCGTCCCCAGACCATGAATACGGATGAACATTCGTATTATGGGCGGGCTATGTCATAAATTAGCCATTCACCAGCCAAACAATAGTAAATCCATATTTTCTGTCAGAAATCCAGCAGCCACCTTAAAAATGATCAGATTTTAGCTGTTGGTTGGTGGTAATGTTGAGCCCTGGTTGTATGTCATGTCATGATGTCATGATGCATGGTCCCTGCTTTTGTGCAGAAATGGTCCACATAGTGTTGGCATGTTTGTGCATGTGGATCGATGAATGCAGGGAACTCCGTATCTCATGGCCTCAGTTATCCCTGTACTGTATATGAGCATGTTTAGGCTTATGCATGTTTGCCATACCTGCTTGTTTATATGTGGTTTGGGGGTGCATGTAAATGTTTGCATGGGTGTGTCTTTGGGTGTGTGTGTGTGTGTGTGTGTGTGTGTGTGTGTGTGTGTGTGTGTCCGTTCCAGATCATCGAGGAGAAGGCATACGGACACTCAGTGGACTGGTGGGCGCTGGGGGTGCTGCTGTACGAGATGCTGTCTGGGCACGCTCCGTTTGAGGCAGAGACGGAGGATGAGCTGTTTGAGTGCATACGGCGGGACACAGTGGTCTACTCCTCCTGGCTCAGCAGCGAGGCTGAGGACATCCTCAAAGGAGTGAGTAGTACACACACACACACACACACACACACACACACACACACACACACACACACACACACACACACACACACACACACACACACACACACACACAGCTCAGCTTGGTCATTCATGCATCCGTCAGGCTAAACACATCCAGCACAGAGCCATTGGTCTCTCCCTGGTTTTCATTTCCATTAGATGTTCAGATGTTTATGGTCATATACGTAAAGTAAAGTAAAACCATATGAAAACCACAAAATTATATTCTTACAGAGATAGATACACATTAAATAGACATTAAGTGTAATTAGAATCTCAAAGTTACATGCTCTTATTCAAAGAGAAGTAGTGCATATACATTTATAAAATTGCACTGGGCCCTCTTAAAATTTTGATATATTTTCCGCATGGTCAGCACAAATATTAAATATCCAAGACAATCCTATGCATCCTAAGCACTTCAGAACCTCTATCCCACTTATTCTTGGTCTACAACTCTAATCTGTTTAGACATTGGGAATGCAAAGAGTACACAAAGGAAATGTACATCTTTATAATGGCGTTCAGTAAGTCCCAGTTGTGCCATCCACAGGGCTAAGAATCAAAACAAGCAGTAAGGGGCATGTAAGGACAAACATCCCAAAGAGCTCCAGGCAATTTCTATCATTTGGAAATCTTACTTAGCACCTATTTAAAAGCCAACCTGTTAAGTTTGTTTTACTGCATTTTTTCTGACTGTGCTAACAGTGAGTAGTCAGCTTTGTGGAGAGTTGACACCATTGTTGCAAAGCCTGCTTGTTTGTTTTATTTGGCTGCTACCGATGCCATTTAAAAGATTTCAATCTTGATTTTACCAGATCTGTTTCATAGTTGTCCTTATATACAGAAGTTACACCTTCACCACATCAGACTATAACAGGGCTTAGAATTTTGTCTTGTTCCACATAGTTTCTAGTTTTTCTATCAGCAGCTTCCCCTTCACTTTTCAAGCACAAAACTGGTTCACTCAAATAAATGTCCACTTTTAAGAAATATTTGGAAGTTAAGAGGTATTGAGAGAAGTATTGGGTATTTACAGAAAGCACCTAAAGGCCTGAGGGAAAGCCTTTTTAAGGCAGTAGGAGTATCAGCTGAGGCCGCTCAAGCTCAAGCTGATACTGGTGTTATTTGGAGTTTCATGCACAGCAATGTGAGTATTACCATAAATGGTCCAAAATCCAACAGTGACACCAAGCTAATGGATGAGGGTTTACACCCAGAGTATCCAATTTTGTTTTTTATTCATTTTCCCCCTAATTAGGCAAAGCAAAAAAGATGGTATGTGTTGCTGATGGTTTGGACAAGAATCTCCTCTGCATAGCTGCAAATGCATCTATGGTGCAACATCCTGCATGTCACATGGGGGAAAGCCACAAGCAATGCTGATAAGAAACTGCTATACTGATTAAATCATTTAAACACACACACACACACAAACACATACAGACACAGACACACACACACACTCACAAACGCACACACAAACGCACAGAGACGCACACAGACACACATACACGCACACACACAGCAGTAGAAGCAAGTGAGAATTGTTGACTTCCCTAGTTTGGTGGTCACTGTGAAATTATCAAAACCAAATGATGTCATTTTGCCATCTTATTTAGACACTTCTGTGTCTGTCCCTATTCATGGTGAAGAAATGTGTTGAAGACATACACCGTCATCAAACAATTGAACAGGCGCAGTAAATGGAATTTACACATAGAAGTGAGACCCTCCTGCATTTCTACAACAGTTACAGGTTCACAATACAGAATACGCAGTTGAATACATTATGTGAATACAGTGTGTAGAAAATGCATTAGGAAGATACATAGTTACAAATACAGATAGATACATTGTAAATAAACAAGCACACAAACCATGGACCTTTCATGGTCACACTGGAAGATGGAATTATGTAACATGTCTGAGGCAGACGTATGCGCTAAGACACTTTAGGATTGGGCTGAGGAGGGGGTGGTGGGGTTGGTATGCTAGAGGCCTGTTCGCCATCACTTAGCTTCAGCTCCAATGGCAAGAGGCTGAACTCTCTGTGACCCCGACCCTCTCTAATCCAGCAAGACGTGAGACAGGCATACAGTATCAGTCTGGACAGCTGCTAAGAATGTAGGGCAGAGAGAGTGGGAGTAGGGGAGAGGGGGAGATAGAAAGAGAGAGAGAGATTGGAGAAAGACTGAGTGAGGTTGAAAAAGTGAAGTGGAGTTAGAGAAGATAAAAAGAGAGAGAGTATGTGATAGGGAATGCTTGGGAGAAAAGTAAGAGAGAGAAACAGCTTATTTGGAGGGAGAGAGAGAGAGAAGACTTTAACTGGCATGGACTCATGAATCATTCTTAATTAGGTTCTTGAATATTCAGGGTCTTAGGGCTTACATTGGGATTTAGACAGGGACACTTTACACAGACAATGAGGAACCACCAGACTAAGAGGCTGACTGCCAATGCTGCCTCTGACTTGGCAGATCCACATGGTGTGTGCTCATCATGTGGAGTCAGCCATTCTACACCCAAGTGAGGCCTGGACAGGGTCCAGATATAGTTACCCTAGATGCATGGAGTGCTGTACAACTAGCACTACAACTACAGCTGAGCCAACCATTATTAAATGATGCAATGTGGAAAACCACTATGGTCGAAGGGCAGAGGTATTGACCTTAGCACAAGGAACAGTTTGACAAGTGACTGAAGGATTGGACAGATGCAGGAAAGCTCTATCAACAATGTAGGGGGCCACTTGGACAGATATGTTTTTTTCCACATCCAGGCAGTCGAATTCAGTCATTACCCTGTGGAACGACACAACATGACTGTTGCTAAGAGTCTTGCATTGAATAGGAACGAGGCACAGGGTGATAAAATGTGAGGCCCCTAAAAATGCAAGGCACTCAAAGAGTTAAAAATAGATCACCTTTAGAGGTCGCAAACAATGGGTTGTTGCTTAGCTGTCCGTCATGGCTACTGTATAGTATGTCATTGCAAAAAAGATGTAAATGATGAGTTTCAACTTTGCATGTTTGTTGCTCAATGCTTAAGAATACTTGTATTTCTGGAGGTGAAAACCATGTTCTGTCTGAACAGCACCTACTGTAAGTTGGAGAAATAGTATCTCAGGTGCATAAGAAAGCAGTTAAATAGATACAGTATGTCTTTATTGTTCAAGAACAACATAAGAAGTAGGCACTTCAGGCAGAAATAGCTCTGTTTGGTTAGGCCATTTTTAGGGGCATATTTTAGTCCATGTTGAGATAAACATTTAATTGTTTTTATTTAGTGACAGATGTTTACCTTGGTAACCATCCCCGCTCCAAATATGAGTTAAAACAACTGTGGTCTGTCCAGATGGGCAATAAAATCTGCTGACACTCTTAATTGTGAAATCACCAAATTTTCAGGCTTCAGCATGTGTTGGTTCTCAGCTGCAGCTGGCACAACCAAGCAGTGCTGCCTGTCGTCACTAACTGCGTAAGCAGCAAGATCTGATTCAGCTTCTTGAGCACAGAATACCATCAAGCCGGCTCCGACGTGTCACCACTTCCCCATGACCTCTGTCCCTGAGGTGAATTAGCTTCCTGATTGTTGTCCTCGAGTCGTCCATGAGATGGGCTGACCTCCTTGACCCCTGCGACCTCATTAGGCTCATCCTGCCACAAAAGGAAGGGTCAACAATGGCAGGCCTAATGAGGTAGAGAGTGAATCTCCCAGCACAAGTCCCTTGCTTGTTCTTTTCTAGAGTAGGCAGGGCTGGCCGAGCTCCAGGGCCCTCTCATTGTATAGATGTTTTGTTTGCGACTGGAACTGGACAGCCATAAAGACTGGTTGGATTGAGAACAGTGGATTCCTTTACTGCTTTCTGTGTGATATAAGCAGGCGGTGTCTGCTTATTGATCATCCATTTTTCCCCAGTGGTGTAGGTAGGCACCGTGCCAAACAGGTGCTGTGCAAGTTTTGTTACGATTTCATTCCCTTATCTGTTGGATATGACCAACTTTTCATTTGGTACAAATTCCTCTGGTTCATTGTCATCTCAATGATCAATAAAAACACATAAAATTCTCGCTTAATCTGAGTGGATAGAATGCAAATCATTTAGCAAAATGTTGACCCTGTGTGTGTGTGTGTATGTGTGTAGCTCCTGACCAAGGACCCTGAGTGTCGTCTGGGCTGCATGGAGAGCGAAGGAGGGGAGGAGGCCATAAAATCGCACCGCTTCTTCTCCGGACTCGACTGGAATGCCCTGGACAAGCGAGAGCTCGAGCCCCCCTTCAAGCCCAGAATAGTGAGTCCAGCTGCTGCTGCAGTTCTCATACTACAAACCATCGCACACTCAAACACAAATTGATTTAGAGGCGTATTCCACTGAATGGGTGTAGACTTCTGCCCTGGGCAAATCGTTTATTTTGCAATGATTAGTTTCATGAGAATTGTGGTAGTAGTGAGTAATTCTGCTGACGGAGAGGGAAACCATCTGTGTGTTTTACAGTACCTATCACTAATGGGATAAATAAATGGGGTTGACACAGACAAAATAGCCTTTAAAGGATCAAAAGATGCAGTATACTACACTTACTAACCACTTTGTACCAGCAGTGTACTCAATGGACCTCTTTTAAGTCAACTCTGCACTTTAAAAAGCACCTGTAGTGTGTAAGTTGGTGCAGGCTGAGCAAGTTTTATTCACTGCCACAGTGTGAATCTATCCATACCTCTGTTGTTTGAGGTCACTGTGTGCTATCTGTATGAAAAAGAACCAGAAAATTTCACACAATATACACAGACTGAACTGATGGCTAATGTTAATTAAATGGGACATAGGAATAGTGGGTTTCTGTGCCACATTTGGTTAGTGTGGCAAATACATAAATGGTTGAATTGCTTGAAGAAGGTCAGTAGACCGAAACGTCGCAGTAAACCTTGCAAATGTGAACAGTGTGCGGAAGCTTTCTTTTCTTTAACGTTGGTGACCCAGGGGTTCCACTCCGACACACCTGACAAAAGGTGTGCAAGAATTCTACACTAACTGAAATACATAAATGAAAGAAACTTTCAGACATAACTTCTAGTAATTAACCACTTATTTACTCACAAATACTGCATGACAAATAAGAAAAATGATCTGAGTTCTTTGTTCAGACCTGCAGCCTACTATTTGATTCTCGATAGATTTCAGTTTGTCTTAAAGTGAATTCAATCCATTTTTATCGTTTACCTTTTCACCTTTTCATCTCTTCCTCCTCCCGTGTGTCTGCAGAAATCCCTGGAGGATGTGAGTAACTTTGATCCAGACTTCACCCAGGAGGAGCCCACGCTCACTCCCATTGAAGACGCCCCGTTCGCACTGGGATATCCAGAGTTTCAAGACTTCTCCTTCACGGCTCCACAACTACTGACTAGATAGCAAAGTGCTGCACAATGGAAAGTGTAGCTAAATAGACATGAATATGGACACACACACACACACACACACACACACACACACACACACACAGTATCACTCTGCTGCTCGAACAAGCATTTGCCTCTATTGCCATATTGCATAAAGTCATAGACAAAGCACACACACACACACACACACACACACACACACACACACACACACACAAACACACATACTCTTATGAGACCTCTGGTTGTTGCCAGCTATTCTTGGAACTGTTTGTCCATCAGAGACTTTGGGCAAGAAGCACATCAAACAGACCAGACTTTGGTCACATTTAGGGATATTACCATTTTGGCAGGAATGCTTCTGTTGCAGCACCAGGAATTGCATTATATTCCAAAACATCTGTGTGTGTGTGTGTGTGTGTGTGTGTGTGTGTGTGTGTGTGTGTGTGTGTGTGTGGTTGCAGAGAAAGAGTTAGAGAGAGTGTGTGTATGCAAGTGACTTGGTTTGACTGGAAAATGAGTGTCAACAAATGCTCATGACTGTCATCCCACAGATGACGGGAAAGATAAAAATGGATGAAGAGCGTCTTTGTGGACTTGAAATGAATTGTTCCATGTGTGATGACGACAAAGGAAACAGCCTTTTCTTTAATCATTCAGAATGGCTAGGTGCTAATGACTGTGTTGCGACAGAAGAATGAATTTTTCATGACAAACAAGCATGTACCTCCGTGTCGCACCATAACGAGCATCGACGCCTGAGGCTTGACTTGACAGTACTGTGAATGACACCTCTGTATTCAAACCATCTCCCTACCCACCTGCCATTGTTGTCTTTGCTTTGATAGCATCCCGCATGGCCCTTGTTTGCTTCTGTTTGTTTGTTTGTTTAGCAAGTCTGTCTGCTTTCTTATAGTCCATAAATAGTAAAGACTTGAATCAAATGGTATTTTCCCATACGACTTTCTAATTGAGCTCATTGGTTCAGCACCAAATGATTTGTGAAGATCTTTAGCAGTGCTGTTGTTACGGAGATGGAATGGCATGCCTGTGGCCTTGGTAAACAGCTCGCCTGTAGCCATATTGGGCCGATTAGATTGCAAAATCATGGGGTCTCTGATGGCACAAGTTTTTCATTTTGTTTCTTGTTTTCCCAGGCTTGAAAGCCTTAAATGTTTGTTTGCTGTATCGCTGACGGATTTCTCCTTGGGGTTTTGTTAAATTATTTCAGTACAAACGAGGCCTTAGAGAGGGGGCACAAAAAAGGGGAAAAGAAAGAGCATTTTTTTACATGACAATTGTCCTTTTAAAATATATCACATGCAATAAATAAGCTTGTTAAAATAAAACTGCTTTGTGTGTGTGTGTGTGTGTGTGTGTGTGTGTGTGTGTGTGTGTGTGTGTGTGTCTGTTTGAAGTAGTAAAAGAGAGTAATGAGCCCGTAAACACAGTAGATTGAAAATTAAGAATGGGCTACTCCCTCCATTTCCTGTTGAGTGTGGCAATACCGAATGATGAATAGCTTTGGCCATTGACCTACTTACAGTCACTACTAGTGTTTTTTTTCTCCCCTATCCTGCTCATCTTGCCTTGGAAGACAGCTGATGCCTCAGCCTGATAAGAATGCAGGAATTCCCATCAATGGCTGCCAGGCAGCACACAAAAAAGATGCAAAGTTTGAACTGGTGAAACGCAGCTTACTGTAACACAAGAAGATCCTGACTATTTCAACAGCTCTGTATGCAAACATAGTTATGATATTTAAAATAGGATTAAAATAAGATCTATAATTGTCTTTTTCAAAGGCTGAATCATTAGTGTGTTTGTGCGCATATCATTATACAGTACTGACTGTTTCAAAGGTTGACAAATCCACAATGTGTTTGTGTGTGTGTGTGTGTGTGTGTGTGTGTGTGTGTTACTGACTGATATACACCTCCACCCACCCCTTTGACTCTTGGTTTAACACCATATTTTATAGTGTAGTTATAAAACAGAACTGTGAATAATTTGAGAAATTTACATGGCAACTTGGTCCACTGGACTAAAACACTCTGACTATGATATCCTAAATCTCCTTTTACAGTGACACATGAACCTGGGCCCCTCGTCTAAACCTAACACATCTCTTTACACTCTATTGTCTTTACGACTCTGCCTCGCCTGTGCTATCTGCCAAGAAAAGGTGTGCTATTTATCCTGAGAGACACATTAACATACACATCAGGGCTCTAGCTGTACCCGACCTCTGTTTACCATAAGTGGTGTGGAAACAGACCAAGGGCCCCCCTCTGTCATATGTTAATGCACATGAGGAGAGGCTCGCTGGCTAAAAATAAGCCAGTACTTCTAACCAGAGGTCCTTTAACTGGGGGAACTGTACAATCCAGTCTGGGACAAACACAGAGAACAACAACAACACGTCCAGACAGGTTTGCTTTCACAGATGGAGGAAGAAAGATGAAACCACGAGTGAAAGTTTGTGAAGTGAAGTTTGGAACCATTTTTCTTGACAGAAAGATGTCTTGTGTGATGTGATCCTAGCCCTCTCATTTTTAACTCTCAAGAATAGAGGTCCCTATTCCCTAGGTCAGTTCAGTGAGGCCTCCGAAACCTCATGGAAGTTTAAAATGTGTAATAGTGAAGTGTGCATAAGCTGATTTTAAGTTTATATGGATCCAGTCACTAAAAAAAGAAACCAAAACAATAGAATTTCTCTCTCTCTTTCTGGTCTCATAGTGAGACCAATCCTCCACTGAGTTCCTCAAGAATTCAACTGAATTTTCTCAGGAAATGGATGGCAATGTTACAAGCATGGGTGGGGGGAAAAAAACATCCAGATTCAACCAGTTTCTACTGGGACCTGACTGACCATCAATGTATTACGACATTCACATTTCAAATACAGTTTATAACTGAGTCATTAGAAGCAAGCCAAAATGCAAACTGCATTGAAAAAGCACACTACAGTATGAACAACCAATGGTTTGAAAAAAAGTGTAAATTTGCCAAAAAAAATATTGGAAAACATATTTAACATAGGAGAGGTCATTAAAAATACTTGTGATGTTCCTCATACAACTGATGACCCCCTGCGCAAAGAGGTGCAGTAGCCTACATCCTGTGGAGACCCCAAAGAAGATCAGCCAATCAGTGAGGAAAGCAACATGTCTCCAGACCAGTTATTGATAATAGTAAAGGTCAACTAGGTACAGTTATTCAGCTGTGAGAGTCTCATTGCCTTTGTGACACCTAAAGTAATGAGCCGTAGAAAGCTCTTGTTTCTGAAATCTGAAACCATCCAGAAACACATTAATTAATGTCATGTAACTGCTGTACTGTAAGTCATAAAGTGATGCAAATTAAAGTACTGAAAGTACTGGACAAATCCCCATATTTAGACAAGGACTCTTATCTCTGTATAAGTGCTACGGAGATTTGAAAGACAAACAGACCAAGCTGGTGTTGATAGCCGCTGTGGGCATGCGGGCATATCAGACAAATCAGCACAAGAAATTGCCTATGGTGCATTACAGGTTGCGGCAGAAACGAAGAAGTCAAGATGAGCCACACCAACTAGAATTTCTGCGTCTGAGCACAAACAGACTCGCATGAATGGAGATAGTCATTCATATCTCATCCCTGATAATCTTCCATTTCAGATGTGTTGGCTATAATCTTCCATTTCAGATGTGAATGCCTTATGTGTGTGTGTGTGTGTGTGTGTGTGTGTGTGTGTGACCCATGTGATAATTTCTTTCTAGCACTCCTATGTAGCTTGATTGTTAATCCTCTTGTGTAAGTCGCTTTGGATAAAAGCGTCTGCTAAATGCATAAATGTAAATGTGTGTGTGTGTGTGTGTGAGAGAGAGAGAGAGAGAGAGAGAGAGAGAGAGAGAGAGAGAGAGAGAGAGAGAGAGCAGTGTTGATAATTCTTTGTAATGTCAAACAGCACGGTATAAGTGAAGTGGTAGTAGTGGAGTAGACAAGCCCTTTTACCATGGCTCAGCTGACACTAAATATCTTTGCTAAGGGCAAGGCCAGTACTTCTATAATTAAGACGACAATAATGTGAAACAATATGACGAGTGACTGTCTGTAGTGGCGACCTTTGATAGCTTAAAGGCTGCGTCTAAATGTAGTTGATGAAAAGATCACAGCCATACATCATCACTGAGTGGCTTGGGAAGAGTTGTTGACCCAAATGTCCCACCATTCTCGGGGGAAGGTAATCTCTCTCTCTCTATGTGTGTGTGTGTGTGTGTGTGTGTGTCTTCTAAGATCAGGTGAAAGCGAGCTCTCAGTGGAGAAGCAAATCCCATGAAGTCTTTTATTTGGCTTGTCTCAGGTTCCCGGCTCTCACAGGAAGGGAATGTGGGCTCGGCAGAGTCTCCGCAACAGAGCTTATGCTCACACTTGTCGGCTTCTTTTGTTAAACCCCCCTTTGGGAGAAATCTGGCTTTGAATCTACTTTCACAGAGATTAAATGAGGCTACAATCATTTCAGTCGTTTCTGCTGCTTTTAGAAAGCATAACCTCACAATCATTTTGGTTGCTTTAATGCACAAATAGTCAAGGTATGCTGTTAGAAAATCAATTGAGCAAAAGCGGCAAAAGTAATGAATGAATGAATGAATGAATCAGGTTATACAGTAGCTTGTCTTTATGTCTTATGTCTTCACATATTGACTTTCATTTGCTAAAGCCATTCATCTGTGGGCTTTGGTGAAAAGCACAGACCAGTGTGACTATCTGTCGTCTGTGAGGAAGCTAACAGCATTATAGGTCTGAGCTGTGCAGCTCTTCTTCCTGTATTCTTTCACTGCTGGCTGGTCTGTGCTCCCTACCAGCTCCCTCACAAGAAAACCCAGTGACCTTGGGAAGTGGCAAGCACTCGGCAGTAGCGCTGCATTCAACAACCTTTAATAAACTAGCATCGGGCTGTGGCTTCATTCACATTACACTCTGAAAGGCAGGACTGAAATGACGCCCCATAGGCAAACACCACATTAACACTTTGTGTGGCTGGTCACATGCAGCAAAGACTTTTGTTCTCTCACTGTACTACTGAAATCAGGGATTTTCTGAGATCTGAGATTTTCTGATTCTGAGATTATTTCAGTAGAAGATAAGAGAAGGGTTTTTGGTATAATTGAACTGAGACTGTGCTGTAGGCTACAGATAACAGAAACACATGGTAGGCTAAACTAATAGTGTAAATAACCAGTACTATCTAAAGGAACTTTTCAGATGGTAATAATTTTTCAAGTAGACCTACAACATAGGCTAAGCCTATGTTTATGTTATTAGGAGGAAGAGGGAAGTCGAAGGCATGGAATAGGCTTAACACTCAAAACAGGGAAACTTGGAAAAACAGGGAAGAGATGCAAAAAAAGATTTAAGAAATCTTACAGTCCATCACATAGACCAGGGGTCATTTGCGGTCCTACTCTCTTTTTCATGCAGCCAGCCATGAATAAAAATAATTAAGTGCAATGTAGCCCATTATTAAATTATTGTCATACTAGGCTACATTAGCTTACAGTATGTTCATCTAAAACGCAGTCGCTTTTTCCATTGAAACTGGTTAAAAACTATGCGTTTTATTTTACATTGGCCTTTGGCAGCATCTATTTTTCAGTGTGTGGCCCACAAACAGAAAAATTTGGCCACCCCTCACATAGACTGATGGCAGAAATATTTGGGAGGTTGGGGAAAATGTAGGCTATTAATTTGTCTTATAGCCAACTTCCTGCATAGATAACATGTCTTCCACTGAAATCCATGATCAGAAGACTCACCTGAATGTAAGGACAAGGAAGATACGCTGATCTCTTTTTCTTAGCCTATTGACATTGTGAGGACAAAGATAGAGGACCATACAATAAATCCAAGGTTTCATTAGGCAAGAGAAGATGCCTGCCTATATTTGAGCAAGATATAGGCAAGATTTAGTGGCTGCTGCCTGTGATAACAAGACAGAAAAGAGACCATCCAAAGTCCATCCTCCTTGCAACTCAGCAAATCAGATTAGCTCCTCTTTGGTAAAAATGGCACATAGCGTTGGTTATGGCAGGCCTGCACTCTCTCTCTCTCTCTCTCTCTCTCTCTCTCTCACACACACACACACACACACACACACACACACACACACACACACAGACAGACAGACAGACAGCACACACACAGACAGACAGACAGACACACACACACACACACACACACACACACACACAATTTTGATGTTGCAAAAACACTCCAAATCCATTATCAGAAATATACAAAAATATGTTGTCTGTACAAGGCAAATTGATTCAATATCAATTAAAAACATATCAAACCAAAACAATCTGCATTTGGCGGAATGAGTAAACTTTCTCTTCGTAGTGTGACGTAAGTAGCATATCCGTTGTCTGCAAGGCATGTGATTGCGCGCTCCCGATTAGCTCCGTCGGTAGCGAGCAATATTTCGCTCAGCGTAGTACAGTGTCTGTCTATTCAACTCACGGACAGAGACAACTCGGTATAGACGCAACTCTTTGTGCTGAAGATAAACACAGGGTCTTGGAAAACTAATGTTGTGACCTCCAGCTGGACGGAGGTTGGATTCTCTTGAAGAAGAAGACATCGATCGAGCATAAATTGTTAACAATATTTTGGATTCGTGGTCGATTTTTTTTCTAGGATATTCACATCAGATTCGCAATACAGCCACGTCCTGAACTAACGTTAACGTTAACGTTAATAACAGAGGTGTAGCTTTCCTCAGCTAACGTTAGGTTGTAGTTTCATCGCGGTGGTCTGGGAAAACCATACTCATAGATAGGTTTCACCCCGGCATGGATGTTGGTGTTGGTCCTGAAAAGAAAAGGTAAGTGCTTGTTTGAGTCTTATACTATTTGTGGCTGTAGGAGAATACGCTGCAGACTGTTGTTAGCATCCAGTTAGCTGGGATTTTAGCTACGTCGCCATTTTGAAGTCCGCTAATACTAGCCCAAACAGCCAACGTTACCTGGGAAGGTTTACGTTAATAGTTTGGTGAATGCAAATTTGTAACGGAAGGTTAACGTTAATTAAGTGAAAATATGAGGTCTCACTTGTTAATGATTCGACTGATGGCCTAAAGTTAGATAATAACTCTTTATCAACCCATTGTTGCACTAGAAGTTCTTGTGTGCTATCGTTAGCCTTTAGGCTATGGTTTTGTCATCAGACAGTAAAGGTTTGCACATTTTGTCATGTTGTCTGGCAGTTAATGTCACACTGGAGTAATAGTAAGGTTAATGTTACATTACTTTCAGCCTTATCATTGTTGTCAACCTTATCCGCGGACATCTCGCAAGTACTTTCTTTCTTGTGCACCCTTGTGCCTCGAAGCTGCTAAGTTTGGCCCCTGTCAACGTGGTACGTAACATGCCGCTTGACAGTCAGGCAAGTGGTCTGATGGAAAGTTCAGTGGCTTAAACTGTTATGTGTGGTATTTATTTATTTTTTTAAATATAAAATGGTTGTCGCTATATGCATGTTTTTTTCCCCGACCACAAGCAAATTATCACTGCCACAATAGGAGAGTATGATTGCAATAATTTAAGTCTGCCAGGTGACATTTGTCTGTAATGTTATCCCCATGTTGCAGAAATGTTCCATAAAGAGAATTTATGGACTTCTGTAGAGTAATCAGAAATTCTACATAGCAAACCACGACCACTGGTGCAAAACATTTTTTTTTGACAATATAGCCTAAAATAAGTCTTCTAAAGGTTAGGCTACTATTGATGGACCCTAAAAGGCCTTTATTGTGGCAGTCATTGATCATTTGACTCTTGGATGTGGACACATGGATTTTGCATAAACAAGACTATAGTCTGGCTAGTTGTTGGGTCTTGCTCTTTCTTTAGACTACCAGGCTAAATTGTCAGCAGCCCTGCTTCATTGCCCCCCCCCCCCCCTCCCCAATGATCAAAGGTTAACCATAAATACAGTAGCATCCTCAACAACAACAACATACACTTACAGTTTTGTGTTCATTTTAATCTCAAGTAAACAATTCACACTTACAAGGCTATCTAGGATGAGCATGTCAAGAGACATTATTTGTACTTAGCCAGAATTCAGCCTTAAGTCAGAATGGCTGTGGACAAAAATATCTCAGTTTGATGGATGAGCAATTGTTTGATAAGTTTATTTTTAAATTGGGGGGAGGTTAGGGGGACACTAAGACTTGGCTACTCCAGACATTGTGGCCCAAACCCCCTTGCTTCCTTAGCTATCTTCAAACTGACTCACTGCACTTCATTGACGTCAGAGGAACTTCCTGTCTTCGCATGTGGCAAGATATTCTACCCGAAAGTTGCTGGCACAGTCTATACAGCTTTTCTTCATTTGAAAGCATTTCCATCTCAAGTGTTTTTGCACCTTTGTCGTATTATTGGATGTTTAAGTCTGTACCCTAGTTGTGGTTAGATTTTATCTGATCGAGAAAAGAAAAAGAAAAAAAACCCATCACCCTTCATATTCCTGTCCTGTTGCTCAGCTTCTTGCAAATCACTGCTTCACACATAAACTCTGTACAGTCACATCCTAACAGTAAATAAAATGCTCTCAAGTTTGTGTAGGCAAGTTGTGAGGTGAGAAACACAATTTCTGTTTATTTGTGTTTAGCCTAAGTAGCCTACATGCTTGATAAGGCCTACAATGTGAACATGACATTAGACATAGTTGTGGCAAAATGCTCAGATAAAATATTGAGTAAAGTTCAAAGAGATGAAGCAATAGCCTAGTTGTAAATTATTTATGTGGAACTGTTTCAGGCAGGCAGTGCTTTTTCTAAAACAAATAAATATCTCGTAAATATCTTCTTCTTTTTTTTTTTTTTTTTGCAACATGTGTGAATGGAAGTCCTCAATCTGCCATGTTTTTTGTTTTGGAGTAATCTTTAGCTCCTGGGGCTGCCCAGCCATGATGAGCTTTTGATTATTTTCTCTTATGCGCGCGCACACACACACACACACACACACACACACACACACACACACACACACACACACACACACACACAAAGCGTGTGATCAACACACTGTTGGCTGCCGTGGTATTCATATGTTATATAATGCAGGCAGGCTCGGGCAGCCCGGGAGTGTGTCCTGGGAAACAGTCCAGCGGATTGGCCTTCGAAGTGGCGTCTCGTGTGACAGCCATGGGAAGGGGCGCGGGGGGGAGGGTGCTGTTACTGTGGTGGCTTAACTGAAATGACAGTAGTTGGGAGGGATCACATTCGATTGCCACACACGCATGTTGATTCCAAGTGGAAGCGGCAGGTTGGATTCAGATGTTTTAGCCTTGATCCTAGTGCTATGTTAATGGCAACCTTCTCAAAAATACAGATCTCTCTTTGTGACATGACTGTCAAACCAGCTTTCCTCCACCTCTTTTTCCCCTTTAAATATGGCTATCTGAAATCTTTATTTCAGGGGCTTGTAGCTAAATAATCGAGGGAAGTGGGATAAAGTACTGTAACAGAGGTCTTTCCATGTGGTCGAACTTGGGCTCACATCTGCGATCTTAAAGCGTCATTGGTATCAGGAATCAAGTGCACTTGCTGGTAGCCAGTCAACTGAAAAGCCCAGATTGACAGTCAAGTGACCAGCTGGCTTTAGTTTTGAGGTGTTGGGAGGGAGGTTTCGATACCAACATTCTGTACTAGGGATTGCCCTTGCTACAGTAGGCCTATGTTTCAGACAGCCGACCATTATGTCTAAAAACGGTAATGGATGTGTTACATTAACCTAGTTCACTTTTAATTGCTCAAAAATGGGTGTCTTTAATTTTCGATTGGTCCCTGGCACCATTGGTCACTGTTCTATTTGTACAGCTAGGCTTGCTGGCATCTGTGCCATGTGTTTTTGGAATCTGACCTAACCTCTCACACACACTTGCTTTTCATCACTCTTTACTGGTGTATTCAGGTGATGGCAAAAGGTTGAAAATAGGCCACTGCTGAAGGCTATAAAGATCGGAATCGTTATTTGGAAGTGTTGCCCATTGCATTGGGTGTGTTTAAGTAGCCATAGTTAGGGGAGATCTAAACCTATCATATCACCATCACAATCATCCAGAACTTATGATTAGACTACATTCTGATTTCATAATAGAGAAGTTCCTTTTTTAGTGCTGCTGTACTAGCATACAGCTGTTAAAGTCAACTCGAGGGCAATTGCAGCAAGACGGTTACAGGAATAAAGGATGAAGGAGGGACCGAAAGTGTTGATGTAGGTGCAATGATGAGTGACCTTCTTCACCCATATTGCCACTGCTTGGTTCACTTGCGTCATTTTGCGGTTGCTGAACATCCTTGCAGTTCCAAAATGCAGGCGCAGGTGCAGATTGACGAGGGTTAGGCCTAATAGCCCCACCGCCACAGTCTATTTGTGGATTAGGATTAACATCAACGGCACTGGAAATGGCTCTAAGGGCAGTAGCAGTTGTAATATTTAGATAATGGAAGCACCAATGCCACACAATAGTCAGTCCAACGTAAAATGTCCTTATTTGTAATCAGCTACTCTTTTAAAATTTCTAATGTCTAAAGTCTTACTGGAGTCTTATATTGAGCTGGAAATAAGTAAATTTGTGAATGCAGAGCATTCTCTCTGTGCTTAGTGTACCTTGATCTTGATTGCATCTCTGTGGAGGTTTCTCTGCTGGCTGTTCCTGACAGTACATGCCCATTTCCACCAGTGAAATTATAGTTTACCTCTGCATATTTTGCCCACTGTGTCGTCGATGTAAACATTGTGGATCTGAAAAAGCAGGTACCATACAAGTTTGCATTGTATAGCCTGGTTTATTTATATGCAATTAGAAACTCTTAAGGTGTGCTACCGTCTAGCCTACCCCTCTTACGAATTGACTGTTTTTGTAGGCTAGCACAATAATCTAGGCTAATTGTGTTCCCAATCCTACACATACTACTAGAGGTAGACCGATATATCGGCCGTTTTTGGACCATTTTTAACTTATCGGTCCCTATCGGTATCGGCCTCCCACATATCGCTTTTAGCCGATGTTTGTTTAAATGCACTAAATATCTTATTTCACTCAAACACACATTCAGATAGAATATTTTATCATCCTTGCACTTAATTACTTCAATTCGCATTTATGGCGGCCTATGTTGAATTCTCCCTATCTCTGTGCGAGACACCAGCCTACCAAAGGGGACTGCTTGTCTTTCCCTTCGTGCCATGCAAATGAACTCTATGGCCGATGTAACGCACATACCGTTTCATAATGCATAGTCTTAGAGTTGAGAAACATGAAAACTCATGAAAAAGAAAAATCATAGCCTATAGGTTACTCATTAGAAGTATTATGTTGGCTAATTTATGAGCATTGTAATCCCCCTCATTTAATCCTGTATCTCATGAATGAGATTGAGCAGGCAACTCAATGTGTTTCTTTTCATGGAATTTGGAAATATTTTTCCTTTTATATAAATCTGTCAAGTCCAGTCACAGGTTAAAAAAATTACAATATCGGCCATATATCGGTTATCGGCCACCCAGAGGCAATAAATATCGATATCGGTATCGGCCCCTAAAAAAACATATCGGTCGACCCCTACCTACTACTGGTGCTTTTTTCCCAGTGGGAAAAGAAATTGGTTTCTATACCAACTGATGCATTAGGCTATAGTTTAAATTGAGATGAGGGCTACTCGTAAAAGCAGGCCTTGGAAAAAGGGTAGGGCTAGTTACTGTTTATGACACCTCGTCACGTTTCCCCTTAATTGAGGGAGTAAATGCAGTGGCATATCAGTTTCCTGGTCAGACAATGCAAATGACTTGGACTTCTGGTAAAAAGCATTTGGTTGGCTAAACAATAGACATTAAAAGAACACATTTCCTTTTGTAGATTATTTGGAATTATTGTTAGTAGTATCCTCAAGAGGAAGCGGAGTGGTGTTTGTCTGGTTTTCACTTGAACTTGGTGACTTATGAGTCTCTACAATGTCTTGACTTGATTTGCATTGTGTTTTTATGAGCCATATTGGCGCAATGATGAAGCTCCCATGCTACCATCGTAAACAAATGGTAAAAGTTCAAAGCAGCCTATAAGAGCCTAGATAACTCCTCAGGCCATTCTTGATTTATGGAACTAAATCAAAGTTTGCTGAATGTCTTGGACTAGATCTTGACAAAAACGTTGTAGCAGAATTGGAAACTTCTGTGGCCCAAATTTGCCGGCTTAAACGTGAGGAGTCTTGCTGGAATTGGAACATAATTGCGGTTTTGTGGTGGGTGTTTAGTTGCACAGACATTTCATCAGCCATGCCTGCTCAGCCCTCTATCTCTGAAACTGCTGGTTTGCCATCTCAACCAACCTGTTGTAGGACAGTTTGTATTGTATTTTATTTTTTTGGCCAAAATGCCAAATGACTGCTAATACTGACAGGATGTTAAAAACCAAATTGCGCACACCAATTAGCAGTCACGTCAGTTGTTTAGAAGTGTTATACTTGGAAACAGCAATGTTGAGAAGTTGTGTTTAACTTGTGAAGAATGCACTTCCTTCTGAAGTCCCTGGGTAATAGACTGCTCACTAATGCATAGACCTGTTGCTTACTGGACATAGTGGTTAAAGTTGCAAGTCCCTCCTCAGAGCTATTAGCTCAGACTCAAGGCTTTGCAAACTAGGGCAGAAAGGCGTCAAAATTAACTTTTTAAAATGTCACAGAGCCACTGAGATAAATTGATGCCAGGCATTCGATAGTAGCCAGAAAACAATAGCCCATTTTCTGTCTCCATGTTCATTTACCTGCATTTGGCTGTAGTGTCAAAGTCAGTTAGCACATTTCATATGATACACATAGACACAATGTGCTGTGAATGATGAGGCCTTTAAATGAATAAAATACGCTGAACAAGAAGAAAATAAGATATTGATAATAATGGTAGAAAAAACAGAACAGAAATGACACAAAAAAGTGCTAATTTTGTGCCTTGCAACTCCAGAGTTGATTTATTGATTATAGTTGATCGTTGCTAGTTGATTAGTTTTATTTCGATCATTTTCTTTAGGCCTACTTATGGAATCAGCTGTTTGATCAGTAAAATGCCAGAAAATGCCCATAAGCCCAAGATTCCATGTGTCATCCAATCCCTTGTTGTGTCCACACGCAAGTAAAGCTGGTGGGATTGTAGTTCAGGAAGGGGGAAAAAAACTGATCAGTGTATGAATCCAAATATAGGAATATGGCTTTGCCCATTTCAAAATGGGGGCTGTTTTTTGTATTTGAAACCTGGCAGAATCAGTGAGTACCAAGCTGTCTGACTAAATCTCAAGTTGCCATTTTGCCTATTTTGGTCAGATTCTTAACAACTTGAGCAATTGAAGCGCTGAATTGCTATCCTCTGAAGTTGTTGTTTTTTAAAAGCACTTTTATAAAAGCACTTACTTAGCTGTAAGCTGTCACCAGACCACCTTTTGAATACAAATAGTTGTCTTGACTCATTTTTTTAAAATTTCCCAGTCTACCTGAAAGCTTCCACTGTCTTTTTGGCTGTCTGTTATTCCCATAATAATTTGAGGACATGTTGTCATTTAGCGCAAATAGGCACAAACAGTTGAATTGTGGTGGTGTCGTTCAGCACCTGTCAAACACAGGAAATGTCTCACACATCTTTATTTGGATGAGTTGACCTCTGTCAAAATTTTGTGACCATGTTAGTTTTACCAGAGAAGTACCACATTCTGAAGGTGTCATTTACACACACACACACACACACACACACACACACACACACACATGCAGACCATACTCACTCGCTCACTCACAAAGAGAGAACTCGCTGCCTAGTGGCAGAACGGGATCCATGTTATTTTTTGACACACAGGGAGTCAGAAACAGCATTAGCTGGCACGCGCTCCTTGCCGTTGGCAGCAGCCCAGCGAGTGAAAAGGAACGTCGTGCCACTCCCTCCGTCTGGAACCAATAGCATTGAGGTCACTCGTTACTCTGGCCCGTGGGCCGCAGCCAACAAGACTGCTATGTTATGTGTGTAATGAGAATGAACTGCCTGATTAAAAAGGAGAGAGAGAGTGAGAGAGAGAGAGATGGGGAGGAGGGGTGGGGACTCAGCTGACCTTGGCTGTGCAGGCTGTTGTAGCTCACAAGTTCTCTTGTTTTGCTTTCTTTGACCTCATGCCTTATTACTGTTTTTTTTTTTTTTTCTTCTGTTGAAATGATTAAAAGAAAGTCAATTTGTATTAATAGCATGTCTCTGTCCCTCTTCTCTCTTCCTCTCCCAGGGTGAGCTCCGAGCGCAGGAAGGAGAAGTCCCGCGATGCCGCTCGCTGCCGCCGGGGCAAGGAGTCGGAGGTGTTCTACGAGCTGGCCCACCAGCTCCCCCTGCCCCACAATGTGACCTCCCACCTGGACAAGGCCTCCATCATGAGGCTCACCATCAGCTACCTGCGCATGAGGAAGCTGCTGAATGCTGGTCAGTCCCCGAAATAGCACACACACACACACTCACTCACTCACTCACTCACTCACACACACACACACACACACACACACACACACACACACACACACACACACACACACACACACACACACACACACACACGTCCATAAATTCAAGCCTAAAGCCACCATCACACTTACAGCACAAGGGCTGAAAGGTCAAGGCCCGATTGTAGATATACCAGTAATAAAGCTCAAGTACCTCAAGGTACGGTCCTTAGACCTCTAATTAAAAGCATGCTCTGGCTCTGCTCTGTGTGTGTTCATTTTTGTTTATTTTAAGATAAGGTCTTGGCCTCCTGCAGATCAAAGAAGGTCCTTGATGTTGCAGAGGATTCTAGAGCTTAGAATTTAATCCATAAGAGAGAGGAGTTATATGGCTGTTAGCAGGGGCTAGACAAGATGCATTCATCTTCCACAGTTTGTGTGGAAACTCGAATTGGAGGGAATGAGGAGATTTTTTGTTTTAGGCTTTTCCAAAGAGTATTTCAGTGAGATACCAGCAGCAAATCTCAAAATCTTTGTGTTTGCTATTTAGTTCTCAGTTTCTCAACTATACTTCAAGGCTAGATCATGCCATCAACAAAGAAAACCACAGTGCACTCTCATCATTTCTGTAACCAGGTTGCATAGCTTAGCTTAGTCGTTGCTAGGTGCACAAACTTTGTCTGTGGACCTCACCGAAAGCCGAGTCTGGCAATGGCAGACGGTCTGACAGGAAGTGGGTTTTTTGGTGACGCGCTTGCATAGCCCATGTTTTGGTGTTGTGTGCTGTGTTATGGTTGCTCTGGTGATTTGCTGGCAACCCAGCAGCCCCTGTCCATCTCCCGCTGGGTGGAAGGCTGCAGAAAAATAAACAGCAGTTAAAAGGGGAACATCCTACTATTCATAAAGCTAGTCTTCTCTTTGTTTGTCCAAGGAGGGCCTCATTATGCATATAAACAACAGGCAGCTATTCTGATCCCTGGGTTTCACCCCCTCTTCTGACCTTGATACTCTTGAGGTTGAAACTAATACCCCGTCTCTGTTCTGGTCCGTGGTGGCGGTGGCACGAGGTAGAGGGGCGTAGGGTCATGTGTAGATCATGCAAGATCTTAGAAGGCCGCAGGGCCGAGCCGTCATTGTTGTTCCAAAATAAAACGTTGCTGTTTAAAATAAGATCATCATAGAGTAAGTAAGGGGAGTGTTTCCCAAAAGCAACTGTGCTTTCGGGAAATGCGCCCACTATTATACAATGTTTATTTTTATTTATTTATTTAGTTATTTAATTTTTATTTTTGTTTTTTTTTTTGAAGAGTGAAAGCTGAAAACATGACTATTTCCCATCCACGAATGACCATTTCCCGTTTGCCACTTGCAGATGTGTCGGAAGAGGAGTCCGAGTTGGACAGCCAGCTCAACGGCTTCTACCTGAAGGCTCTGGAGGGGTTTCTGATGGTGCTGTCTGAGGATGGAGACATGGTCTATCTCTCCGAGAACGTCAGCAAGAGCATGGGACTCACTCAGGTATATAATAAAGGGCTTCCTCTTTTGCACACTAGGCAAATAATGTCTGTTAATCTAGTGGTTTTGATACACAGATAAAGGCAACAATTCCCCGAACCAAGCACTATGTATAATTGTGTACTACACACAGTAATGAATGATGCAAAAGTACATTTAGACTACTTGTCCAAACAATTGGTGTTTGGCAACCATGGAGGCCACAAAAGCACTCTATAGTCATTGTACCACATTGTAGGCATTTCCCCTTGATGAAGACATTGATGTTTTACATATGATTGTTACATGTGGTGTTTAACCCCTTGCCTTTCTGTGTATTGCAGTTTGATCTGACGGGCCACAGCATCTTTGACTTTGCCCACCCCTGTGATCATGAGGAGATGAGGGAGATGCTGGTCCACAGGACAAGTGAGTCCAGCACCCCAGCTATTCTGTCCCAATGACATGAACGTCACCATTATACAGTCATGATGATTCAATGGCAGGTGTTTGCTAAAGTTTTTTTTTTTCTTTCTTTCTTTCTTTCTCTCTCTCTCCTTTCTTTCTTTCTACCTTCTCTCTCTCTCTCTCTCTCTCTCTCAGGCAACAAGAAGGGGAAGGAGCAGAACACCGAGCGGAGCTTCTTCCTGCGCATGAAGTGCACCCTCACCAGCAGAGGCCGCACCGTCAACATCAAGTCTGCCACCTGGAAGGTGAGCAAAACAACCCCTCAGTCTGGGTGCCAGACAGACAGACAGACAGACAGACTTTGCAGGGTATTAGTTTTGCTCCGTCTGCTCTGGCCAATACGTCGGGGCCAGACGTGTTCAAGGAGAAATCTGGGTCAATCAATACTTTGTTGTTGCAGGTCACCAATTGTCTGTTGGGAAAAGACTGCGAAAATTTGAAACAAGAGCGAGTCTATTATTTCAAAAATTTCCTTCAGTGTGATTGGTGACTATGAAAAACAGGGATATGAATGAATGAAGTTTGGATTTCTCCCTTATTGTACAGCCTTACAAAATAGTTTTGTCACATATTGTCACATATGTCTTAGCCAGGTATGTTGTCATAGGTTATTGAGCTTAAGCTTAGCTTTTTGAAGCCACATTTTTACAACTCCGGTCTCAATTGAACAGATTTCCCAAGTCAAAATCTCAGAAGCCAAGTGCATGGACTTATTTGCTCTGGAGAAAGTTCAATTAGAGAATTAGTGAGCCATGCTAATAATCAAGTCCAAATGGTTCCCAGATGAGCATCCTTAAGGCTAATTCACACCACCCCAACAAATACCATCACACAGTTAACACCCTCAACACCTAACATCTAGTTGTCCAGAGGGTTTGAATTGGTGTGTTAAAACCATTAAGATGCATTTTATTCAGCCCAACACTCAACACCTAACCGCCACCCGTAGAATTCTGGGAATGTTGTGGTGTTTGTCAGGACTGGCTAAGCGCTCAGCATTCCAGACCAAAATCTGACGAAGCCCAAACTGACGAATGTATGAGCATTCCAAAGTTTCTGGCAGCAGAAGTGAATCTGTTACCATAGGTCTTCATATACATCGATGTCAATGGAAATAAATGTGTTTTATAAATAAGTTAAAATTATTCACCCTGTTCATGACAACGATGAGGTGACTGGATTCTTTTTAACCGCAACCCCTTCTTGGCTCTGGGCCAGACAAGCACCTGAGCGTAAAGGTGGGGATAATCCTCTTGGGTGCCAGGGGCCAAAGGATCTCCCAACGCAGCTCGGTGGATAGAATGGGACAGAGAGGGGTGGGGTGGGGGGATTGAAGGAGAGGGGATGGAACATTCACTAGGCAGGATTATCTTGGTTTAATCTCGGGCGCAGACCTGTGATGACGGCGTCAGCGCTCCCTCTCCCTCAATCTCTGTATCTGTTCCTTCTATCTGTCCATCACTCTCCCTTGTTCTCTCTCTCTCTCTCTCTCTCTCTCTCTCTCTCTCTCTCTCTCTCTCTCTCTCTCCATCTCTCTCTCTCTGTCTTGCACTCCATCACCTCCATGGAAACTCTTGTTTACTCGAGACTCCTGGAGCCTGTGTTGCCCCCATTGATCCCCAGAAGACCCACACCAGTGTGTTTGAACAGACGGCATGTCGACATGTGGAAGGCATTCCCTCACTTACTTCTTCAAACAAATTACGGACAGACCCCCACCCACCCACCTACCCACCCCCATTCCTTTTTTCCAACAAGAAAGAATCTCCCCCCATCCACTCTTTAGTGAAAACTCCATCCTGTCTTTCAGGCAGAGATCAGAAGATCTCTGAGATGGGTGTAGTAGGAGGATGCAGGAGGTCGGGTGGGGTTGAGGGGGTCGGAGAGACGGGAACCCAGCGGTGAGTTCCTCTAGACACCCGGGGGTGGGGGGGTTGGGGAGGATCTTCACAAAGTTCCTGACCTGAATTGTTTTCAGTCATAATAAGAGGAACCGAGCTGGACCACCTCCGAGAGTGTTGAGATTCCATGCCTGTGGCAGCATCCTCCAGTGTCCGGGCCAGCCAGGCGTGCTATTGTTTCACCCACCACCCACAGGGACCTCTAACGCCTTAATTGCTTTACATCATGCAGACACTCTCATTAGATTGCATGGCTGCTCTTGGCCCAGGTTGAGACACCATCTGTGAATCTCATAATAACTACACTGATTTGTGTACTTAAGAAGCCTAAATTGAAAATAGTTTGAAGGAGTATGAAAGTTTTTTTTAATATGAGGCTGGTGCTGAGTAAAATATGTGTGATACGAGTGCCCGATACGAATATTACACTGACCACACGGTATTCATCTATCATTTAGAGATTGGCTGTTTTTCTTGTGAAATATAAGTAGGGTTTTTCCTGTAATAAACAGCGCAAGTGTTCCCATAAGCATGGGAACTGGCCATGACTTTGGAGTCAGCCATGGAGTAAGATCTGCGCAGAGATGTTTTGAGGTCAATGATGTTATGGCTATTGTGGTGACCTTTGACCCTCTGGGTCTTCTTCTTTTCTGTCTACCGCAGGTGCTGCACTGCATGGGTCATGTGCGCGTGCAGGAGCGCGAGGAGGTGCCCGGCGAGTGCGGCTACAAGGAGCCGCCGCTCACCTACCTGGTGCTGATCTGCGAGCCCATCCCCCACCCGTCCAACATCGAGGTGCCGCTGGACAGCAAGACCTTCCTCAGCCGCCACACCATGGACATGAAGTTCTCCTACTGCGATGAGAGGTGGGTTTGTTACAACACCCCACCCCATGCACCTTTTAAAAAGTCTAAAAATGTACCTTTTTTATTTATATAAAGCAACACTATGGATTTTTTGACTACACACCTAAAAGGCATACACAACCTTTTGTAGTCTGATTGGCACTGTTAGAAGATACTGATTGGTGTCTGTTGACAATATAGTCAGCAATATCATGCTATAAGGGTTTTCTTCGAAACACAGAATTCCACACAGAATTGCACAAGTACAGTATATCCAGGATGGCTGGTAGGCAGGATACTTGACTGAAAGTCATGTAAATTAATTTGGAGTTGGTACCAAAAGGAATAGTTAGAAATAGTTTACGTAGTTGCTTTAAGACTTACAATTGAAATGTAGGAGGGAACTGACGTGTAATTTCATATGAATTTCTTGTTAATCGTTTTATCTCTCTTGCGTCTCCCACAGTGACCACTTGCCCAATCTTTTTTTGAATGTCTTTACTGAAGCAAAGCCTTTGGCTCATGCAACCAGTCATGCAGAAGACTGCATTTGTCACTTTTTTTTTTTTTTTTGCTA
Organism: Sardinella longiceps; assembly: GCA_027497455.2. Taxonomy (NCBI): domain Eukaryota; kingdom Metazoa; phylum Chordata; class Actinopteri; order Clupeiformes; family Clupeidae; genus Sardinella; species Sardinella longiceps. The sequence goes on from JAODXP020000025.1 coordinate 12,992,462, forward strand.
CCGATTGGATTACATGTAAAGGCGTGCATGGGGTGCAATCAGTCTTATTGCAGTGGTATTATTTTGTCCTTTCAATTTTCATCACATTTGTATTTGTAAAAATGTGCAGACGAGCTTGGCCTCCTGTCTACGGTACATAAAAGTCTCAAAGGCTTTTTATAGTGTCAGTCAGGCATGCCTCTAGACATGTAGTCCAGGTTGGGGAAACTTCAGAGGAAGTGGGTCGCCTGTCTATCACCTGCCCTCATCTCTCTCTAGTCATACTCTCCTGCTGGGTGGAAAAAGCAGATAACTGGTGCGTCGGTGCTTTGGAGAGTCCCACTGCAGGGCTGGTTTTTTTTTGTTTGTTTTGTTTTGTTTGTTTGTTTTTCCAGCAATCAGAGATGAATAGAAAAGAAGCCTTTGCCAATGCATTCAGCTTCCTTGTCTCTGTGTTTGTCTCCGCTGGGCAAGCTATCTCTCTCTCTCTCTCTCTCTCTCTCTCTCTCTCTCTCTCTCTCTCTCTGTCTCCTACATAGAGTAAGACAGCTAAAGAATTACAGAGGAGAAAGGAATGTGGTTAGTCCTGTGTGGCTCGCCAACGGTAGCTTGGCGCCTCCTAGAGGCTGGATGCAAGTCTGCTTCCTCACTCAAAACAACTCACAGCCAGGAAGCGGCCATCTTGAGTCATTTCCTGTCTCTGTTGTTTGGTTGCAGCTGCATTCCCTAATTAGGTCCCTTGCAGTTGTAGGCGCGCGCGCACACACACACACACACACACACACACACACACACACACACACACACACACACACACACACACACACACCCACCCACGCTCTCGGGGCTCATTGTGAAAGTTTATCTAACAAACTGTCCTGTGCACTCCTTAGGATCACAGAGCTGATGGGCTATGAGCCAGACGACCTGCTCAACAAATCAGTGTACGAGTACTACCACGCCCTGGACTCTGACCACCTCACCAAGACACACCACAACTGTAAGCACTTTAGCACACACAGCCACGAGCGAAAACTCCACAGATTGTGCTATCTCTTGAGTCACTATCGGCATATGATTTGCCTATGTTTGCCTTTAATACCTTGAGGCTTTGAAGCTAATTTATGGAATGATAAATATGCTGTTTATGAACATGAAAAGTAATCATTAAAAACAACAGCACATTATAAACAGGCCATCTCAGATGATTATTATGAAATTCACTAGGCTACTCACAGAACAATGTGAAAGATACCAACATCCTGTAAAGGGTTACATGAAGGATGTGATTCAGTAGGATCGAAAGCGTTCTAATGTAGTCATTGGTGTTAATAATATAGTCCTATAATATATTCCCTTTTCCTATTGTTTTTGCCTACAGTGTTTGCTAAGGGCCAGGCCACCACTGGTCAGTACCGTATGTTGGCCAAGCAGGGTGGCTTTGTGTGGGTGGAGACCCAGGCCACAGTCATCTACAACCCCAAGAACTCCCAGCCGCAGTGCATCGTGTGTGTCAACTATGTGTTGAGGTAGGCCCCTCCATCCCCAGCAATCACACCCACAACTGATGTTATATTTGCTATCAATAGGTTTGAGGGGAAAATTTTCATTTTATTTAAATTTTATTTGTTAGTTGCATTTCTATATTTGCAGCTTACGTAGCATTGTTGGTTGTTTATGTGTGTATGTAATAGTAATTTGAATGCTGCATCATTGTTTTTCTCATTAAGTTGATGTTTAGTGGAAGACCACAGTAAAGCATAAATAGCCTACTGTATGTGGCAAGCCCTGATCAAATATGTCAGCTGGGATGGATAGATGGATTGATAGATACTTAATTAGTTTTCTTCAGGATAAATCATTTGCTGGAGGAATTTGTGTATTGAAGCGTCTGAGGATAGTATACAACATTCCAAGTTTGTGCTTTGCAATATGTATGAAGATCTCTATTATAATGCAATCTCTCTCTCTCTCTCTCTCTCTCTCTCTCTCTCTCTCTCTCTCTCTCTCTCTCTCTCTCTCTCTCTCTCTCTCTCTCTCTCTCTCTCTCTCTCTGCCCCACACAGTGGCATTGTGGAGGGCGATATGCTCCTGTCCCTCCAGCAGACGGTCAGCGAGCCCAAGAAGGAGGTGCTGGAGGAGGAGAAGGCGAAGGTTGTGGAGGAGTTTGTGGTGGAGGAGCAGGAGGAGGAGATCAGCGAGGAAGAGGAGGACAAGGAGAAGGAGAAGGAGAGTGCGGCGGCCGAACTGAACATCACCAAGCTCTTCATCAGCCACAACGAGGCCAGCGACTCGGACAGCCTCTACGAGCAGCTCAAGGCCTCCGGCTCTGACCTTAGCCTGCTGGCGCCCGCCGCTGGAGACACCATCATCTCGTTGGACTTCACCGGACCTGGTAAAAACAGACAGACAGACACACGCACACAGACAGACACACGCACACAGACAGACACACGCACACAGACAGACAGCACACAGACAGACACACGCACACAGACAGACACACGCACACAGACAGACACGCACACAGACACACATGTTCAGTTAAACTCTTAAAGTGACTTCATTGTTTGATTGCCTTCTTCTCTGCCTGTAGACTCCGAGCTGCAGCTTCTGAAGGAGGTGCCCCTGTACAACGATGTGATGCTGCCCTCCACCAGCGAGAAGCAGTCCCTCCTCTCCCCAGTTGCCTCCATGGAGTCCTCACCGCCACTGGCCAGCTCCCTGACCCCCGACCCTGCGGCCATGGCAACCAGCTCCAGCCCTGAGACCAGCTCTCCAGAGGTATTTACTATGATGCTTCACATCGCATTCACTTAGGATATTTCATTAGGATACAACGTATTGAATAGATTTTGCCACTATTTGCAAGTGTTGCTTGCCGTTAGGTGTTTAAGGAGCTTCCTTATATATTGGAACTTTTTTGGACATTTTATTAGATGTCTTGTCTACAGTAACGTCCATCTGGTTTAGTTGCTGACTCCCGATGATTGGAACAAGTAGGATTCTTTAACTTTGTTTATGTTGCTTATGTTTGCGCAGCCCAGTAGCCCCATGGATTACTGTTTTCAAGTGGACTCGGACATCGGGACTGAGTTCAGCATGGATATGGTGGAGAAGCTCTTTGCCATCGACACCGAAGCAAAAGCCCCCTTCAGCACCCAGGTACACTTTACTTAACTTTACTTTCTTTACTTTACTCACACAACTTTTTTGTTCTTTACTCTACTCTGCTCTACTCTACTCTACTCTCTGGTTATTGAGTCCTTCTTATTGACTTATTGATTAAAGTCACTTAGTAATTATCTATATAGATAGATATCGATAATACCTCCACTGCCATTATGTTTATTGGTCAAATATTGCATGATATCACTGTGACCGGTCATTGTGGTCTAACCGTATTTTACCACACTGTAAGATGCACACCCTTGTAAAATGTTTTATGATGTTAATGCTTCTTCCATCTTTTAATAGTAATTCTTTAACTCTATTAGCTATTATGGCTTCCACTGTGTTAACACTGAGATGATTATCAGTGAAGATACTAGAGTGTTTACTATAGAACTCTTTTGAAATGGTTGTGAAAACAAAGTTTGTTGAGTTGAATTGAATTGAATTGAATTGTAGCTTAATTGAGATGGTCTCCTTGTTGCCTTCTTAGGACATGTGTGACCTGGACCTGGAGATGCGGGCCCCCTACATCCCGATGGACGACGACTTCCAGCTCCGCATCCCATCTCCCCTGGAGCCGCTCCCCATCAGCAACCTCCCCATGACTACCATGAGCTCCATATTCCAGCCCCTGCCCACCGACACCTCCTCTTCTTCCTCCTCTTCATCGCCCTCCTCCTCCCCTGCCCGCTCCTCCTCCTCTGCCGTCCCCTCTCCTAATGTGGTGGTGAGCAAACAGGAGCCCCTCTCCCGCGTCCCCTCACCTCTGCACTCGCTGGTGGAGGGCCGGAGCACCCCCAACTCCCCGCTGCGCACAACGCAGCCCCGAGACTCCTCTTCCACGGATGTGCAGCCGCGGAGCCTCTTTGAACAGCTCGAGGCCAGCAGACAAGCCAAGAGGTAACTCGCACAATACAGCTGGCAGTCAACTGCGCCTAATGGCACTTGTAACAATATTGTGTAACCGTATATTGTTCTTTTGTACTGTCATAGTCTCCTCTCATTGATCACTGATTGTCCTGTGTGTGTGTGTGTGTTCCAGGATGTCTGCGGTGGACCAGTCGCTATCTCCAAAGATGCTGGCTCTGCAGAACAACCAGCGCAAGCGGAAGCTAGAGGAGACCACCACCCTGGGACAAGCAGTCGGACTGGTATGTCTCTCTCTCTCTCTCTCACTACGTGTAAACTCACCCATTGTCTCCGTCCTACTCTCAAAAATCTAATCTGCTGATATCTTATTAAAGGGGAGGTCTGGTGTGATAAGGACCGAAAGTATATTGCAACACCATAAAAAGTTTGAATGTTTGCCAGTGCCAGAATTTGATACATTTGTGCAGGCGAAGACCGCTTGCTACTTGTAGCTACCTAGTTGTAGCTGCCTCCCCTTTAACTTTACTTGCCCCTTTAATGTGCGTCCCAGAGCTGAGAGGTTTTGAAACTGTGTTTTAACAACGGTGTCTTGTCTTGACTCCCAGGGTGCTTTTCTGCAGAGTATGGACAACGCCTTAGCGACGGAGCCTGGCAAAAGGGCCAAAGTGCTCGAGGTGAAGAGCTCCTCGATGCTCGGCGGGAACAAGACCATTCTCATTCTGCCCTCCGGTGAGCGCAACTTCAACAACCTCACAACAGTTTACATAGCAAATGAAGTTGCACTTTTTAAATTCAGCGACCACCTAATGCAGTTTTTCAAAAAGGAAAGTCATAGTTCTGCACATTTGTGCATAATTTGTTAAGTTGGTGGGTATTAAGTCCAGCATGTACTGTACACACTCAAGCACAGAGCAGACCTGGCCTATCTCTGGGAAGGTTTGTTTGAAGCTTTGATGTGATCTTTTCTCTAACGGTTTCTGTCTCTCTCTCTCTCTGTCCCTCTGTCGATCTATCACTCTCAGATGTTGCGAGTCGTCTGTTGAGCAGCTCGTTGGAGACGGGCGTGGCGACAGGCCTGCCCCAGTTGACGCGTTACGACTGCGAGGTCAACGCCCCCATCCAGGAGCGCCACCACCTGCTCCAGGGAGAGGAGTTACTGCGGGCGCTCGACCAAGTCATTTGATCACCCTCCTGCCACCCCCCCCCCCCTCTCTCTCTCTCTCCCTCTTTCTCTCTCTTCTACGCCTGGCAATACAGGAAACTTTCACCCCCCCCCCCCACTTCCCCATCCCCATCCCCATCCCCATCCCCATCCCCAATACCTTAGCCACAGAGAGCTGACCCATATACCCCCACTCCTCCTCCTTATCATCTTTCTATTTATATTTTCTATACGCAGCTCATCTTACATGCCTGACAAATGACTCTCTGTAACTTTTCAGAACACCCCCCCCCCCCCCCCCCAACCCAACTCCTCTCCTACTCATTCTTGACAACCCATCTCTCCCATATCCCAAGAAACCCCCTCCCCATCCCACCCCTTCCCCATATATACACACACACACACACACACACACACACACACACACACACACACTCTTTCTCATACGCACACTTCAGAGATGCGGAGAACACTAACCCAGAGGGGAGTAGAATGTAGAGGGCTCGCTTGCCTCCTGATTGTGGATCTCCAAAGGGTTAGGGATGTAAGTGTGTGTATATACGTGTGTGTGTGTGTGTGTGTGTGTGTGTGTGTGTGCGCGTGTGCATAAGTGTTAATGGCGTTGCACAGTGGCATCCAACATAACCAGTGGCAAGGTTTATTTTGTGTTGAAAACATAAAGGCCTTAAAAAGCAAATTGAAAATACACACTTCCAGAACGCACACGTCTCACACGCTAACCACCTCCCCAAAGATGTCCGTAACTCCCCCACCCCCCACCCCTTTCCAGACAAAAAACATACCCTTTGTTCTCAAACAGTGTGTTGCTACAGTCGCACAATGATCTATTTTCTTAAAGAAAGAAAAAAAGACAAAACAATGGATACCAGCAGTTCATGCAATATACAAAAAAAACCTTTGTAATGGATGATTACTTTTAATGAAAGATTTGAACAATTTATTTTATTTTTTTCTCTCTCCGTCTCCTGTTTTCCTATTTAGGTGTTCATGTTTTTAAGTGTTCATCTGTAGCAGTTTAATGTAAGAGTTTTTTTTATGTAATCCAACATGCTACTGTATGATAAAAAAAAAAGAGAGAAAAAAAAGACATTCTTACCATGTTGTTCTCAATTCATAATCCTCCATCATTGCAGTCAAGTTCACACAGAAAGGAGCTGACTGTTCACAGATTCAGTGGTAGAATTAAGTTTGAAAAGTTATTAAGTTTGAGCAATGTTGACTGTTAAAGGGAAATCAAGGCCCTCGAACCACTGAGGGAAAAGCCGACACCCCTTTTCTCGCGGTGAGTTAGGCAGTGAGTCGTAGACCCATTTTGGCGATAGTTAATCATTTTGGTTGTCAAACTTTCCCAAATCTATCTGTAATAGTTGTCTAGAAGGCTTGTTTTGTTTTTGAAATCATGCTTTATTAGGAGACATTGTAACAAGTTTGTTGATGTTTTAAACTTTGTCAGCGTATATGAATATATCTATCAATAGTGCAAAAACAAGGCAATTCCGCTACCCTTTCTATCATCATATTCAGTACTTTCGGGCAGAAAAATGCATGGATCAAGTTTTTATTTCCTACCATGTGCTCAACAAGATTGTCTTGTAACAATGTTAGCATTGTTAACAGCAGCATTTTCCAGATCATTTTGTCTTTCCATATTTTAGAAGAGCTGTTTTCCTCTGTGATGCGTCATATTGTAAACATTTGTTTTATTTCATCTCTGCACCTGTATTCTCTTAACACTAAATGTATCGTTTATTGCATCATCAGTAAAGGACAATTGTGGACCAGACTTGTTTTTTGTGTGATTATTTTTTTTTTTTTCCACTAATGTGCCTACTTATTTTCTTGAGGGCAAATAAATGTTCTTTTCTTTGTGTCATGATTTTAAAAAATCCTTATGATTTTAAAGAAATAAATTGATTAAAAATTAAAAATATGTCTTTTGAGCATCATAGGACTGGGTAAAATGAACTATTCTCAGGTGATTCTTTCAGCCTGGGTCATTTCTGTATCATGCATTGTTAATGACACAATGTGCGTATTTTGATAGATTGTTGTTGATGTGGATAGACTTGAAAATTACAGCTAAATGTTATATATTAATATTCTCTGCATACCAGCTTATTAAAAACATTCCTCTCCTGTCAACAATACATGATTTCTTGCTGAAAATAGAGATTGCTCACACGTGACAAATTGGGCAGAAACGCCTTCAAAACAGCTAAGAATTATGGGTATGTCAGGTAAATCAGAGCCATAGAGAGTGTTTCTATACCGCTCTGAGGTAAATTACCTTGTGCCGGCATAGCTGACAACTACTGCTATGAATCAAAACTCACATACAGGTGCCGGTCATAAAATTAGAATATCATGAAAAAGTTGATTTATTTCAGGAATTCTATTGAAAAAATTAAATTAGTGTTTTGTATACATCCATTCCACATGGATGGATGGATTTCAAGTGTTTATTTCTTTTAATTTGATGATTATAATGGAAAAATAGTGGAAAAACCCAAATTCAGTATCTCAGAAAATTAGAATATCATTTAAGACCAATACAAAAACAGCATTTTTAGAAAGATTTAGTCAACTGAAAAGTGTCATCATGAAAAGTATGATTATGTACAGCACTCAGTACGTAGTTGGAGCTCCTTTTACCTAAATTACTGCAGCAATGTGGCATGGCATGGAGTCGATCAGTCAGTGGCACTGCTCAGGTGGTACGAGAGCCCTGGTTGCTCTGATAATGGACTTCAGCTCTTCTGCATTGTTGGTTTTGGTTTCTCACATCTTCCTCTTCACAATACCCCATAGATTTTCTATAGGCTTATGGTCAGGTGAGTTTGTGGGCCAGTTAAGAACAGGGAAACCATGGTCCTTAAACCTGGTGCTGGTAGCTTTGGCACTGTGTGCAGGCACCAGGTCTTGTTGGAAAATGAAATCTCCATCTCCATAAAGATGGCCAGCAGCAGGAAGCATGAAATGATCTAACACTTCCTGGTAGACAGCTGTATTCACCTTGGAACCGCTCAGAACAGTGGACCCACACCAGCAGATGACATGGCACCCCAAACCATCTCTGACTGACTGTGTGGACCACGAGCACCATGGATTCTGTGCCTCTCCTCTCTTCCTCCAGAAGATGCGAGACACCAAACCCAGTCAGAGATGGTTTGGGGTGCCATGTCATCTGCTGGTGTGGGTGTTTTCTGAGGTCCAAGGTCAACTGTTTCTGAGGTCTGTGTTTTAGAAGCTCCCAGTTTAACCCAGTAGTCTACCAGGAAGTGATGGAGCATTTCATGTTCTGCTGCTGGCCAACTTTATGAGACGCAGATTTCACTTTGCAAGAGGACCTGGCACATGCACACAGTGCCAAAACGATCAGTACCTGGTTTAAGGACCATGGTATCCCTGTTCTTAACTGGCCCACAAACTCATCTGACCATGAGCCCATAGAAAATCTATGGGGTATTGTGAAGAGGAAGATGTGAGACACCAAAACCAACAATGCAGAAGAGCTGAAGTCCATTATCAGAGCAACCAGGGCTCTCGTACCACCTGAGCAGTGCCACTGACTGATCGAATCCATGCCATGCCACATTGCTGCAGTAATTTAGGTAAAAGGAGCTCCAACTACGTACTGAGTGCTGTACATAATCATACTTTTCATGATCACACTTTTCAGTTGACTAAATCTTTCGAAAAATGCTGTTTTTGTATTGGTCTTAAGTGATATTCTAATTTTCTGAGATACTGAATTTGAGTTTTTCCACTATTTTTTCATTATATCATAAAATTAAAAGAAATAAACACTTGAAATACATGTGTCTGTCTGGAATGGATGCATATATAATGCATGTTTCATTTTTTAAATCAAATTACTGAATTAAATCAACTTTTTCATGATATTCTAATTTTATGACCAGCACCTGTATATGAAGGATAGAACTGTTTTTCAGGCCGCGAAAAGGAGCGTGAGTTTCCGACTGTAGGCCTAATAGGCCTATAGTACAAGGTGGTAAAGACGACACTTGAACTCGTCGCGCAGATTTATTTTAAGGAGAGGATTTTGTTTATCATTGGCATTGGCAACCATAGGCCCTTCTGCATTTATCATATAGCTTCATTACGCTATTGCAAACTGAGGAATTCAAGATTTTATAGGCTGAGTAAGTGAAATATATGAAAGAAAATACACAATTACTCGCTGTAACGTCTTCAAAACTAATGTTTATGGTCAGTATATGGCATTTTCTCTGCCCTATGTCTGTGTGCAGCGCAACAAATATGCTTGCCCGCCTTTTCATCCCAAAATGCACATGGGCAATAGGTCACATGAGCAATCTCTATTGGCACACCAGTGTAGCATCCCCTATTAATTTTTTTCCTGTAGCATCATGAGTTGATTTCTGACATGACCGTGTTTCACAGCTGGAAACAATTAGGCTTTTTCTCTACACCTAAAATTGCAACAGGTGATCCAGCAACAAGACTATCTGCTTTCTGGATAGATCTCTACAGGAGTCTGTTACAATGCCAGATAAGGGTAAGATGGTGTTAAGAGCCAAAAATTGTCTTATTTAAAGGGACCATATTATGCTTTTTCCAAGCTAACTTTTTTAGCTCTAATGTTCAGAACAGGCTGTTTCTCATGGGCGTGTGCACCAGGTAACTGGACACCTGCAGGCAACGCATTGTAGCCTATGACAGACCACCCCTAATTCGTCAATTGATCATTTTCATTGTTCTCAGCTCTGCCAATATTGTGGGACCCCACCCACCTTAGGCCCTACCCTGTGACATAGTTAGAAAAATTCTATGCAGGTGGTTTAGCATACAGCAGCTGAACAGCTACTAACAGTGTAAATTGTCTATTTTAACAATTGAGGCTTTTTATCCAACTTCAAGTGTGTGTAGAGGCAGTATAGACCCAAGAAACACATTCAAAAGCCATAAAAAGTGATTTTTCATAATGTGGGACCTTTAAAGAAAAAACGCTTTGATCGTCCTAATCATGTTTTATAGTTAAGAGTTCAGATCACTACGACGCACCTCTGAAAGAGGATCTCGAGGAACTGTTGGCTCGTTTCCAGCAGACACAAAGTGTCCGATATGAACACTTCTCTGCAATCTGGAGGGACATGAAATTCTCAACTATTCACTAGTAAGTCGGCCTTTCAAGGTGAACAAGACTATTCATGTAATCAATGTAAAGATGTAACCAGTGGTAAAACGGCTTCCTTATCCTAACTTTCGTAACTGTTCATCTGTCATATGCATTTATCTACAGTGGCCTTTATGTCGACAATGAGAAGAGACAATTCTCTAGGTCAGCTTTCACAGCAGCTTATGCTTATCTCCTGCCTCCTTACACCTTCCAGATGAGAGTAGGAGGACTCTACCTGCTCTATGGCCTATATACCACTCAGCTGGCTTGGCCTCGAGAAAAGGTCTTTGCCCTTACACACACTATCCGTGTATATTGCATTGATTTTTAGAGCAGAAGTTTTTGCCAGAGACTTGCAGTGTATCAACATGCATTTTAGGTTAAGTGCGTGCGTGTGTGCGTGCGTGTGTGTGTGTGTGTGTTTAGCATGCCTCTGTGTGTACTGTAGGCTTTACGATATCTGAAACTTTGATATTGTTACAGTAATGATTATTGTTTTCTCTGCAGGTCACTTTGGACAAAAGCATCTGCCAAGTGCCATAACCATAACCCTTACTGTCCTTGAATATTGTTAGCACGTTTTATTTCTGCAGATAATACCACGCCTAATGCTTATTTTTCGTATTTTAAATCCTTAACTTGAGCATGTCTAGTGTTAAAATTACTTTTTATTTATTTATTTATTTATTTTTATTTTTATGTGTGTTCAGATCTGTGTTGCACTGAAGGATTGGGATGCCATTCAGAAGTTTATCCAGAATGCATGGGAGGGACAACACTTGGATGTGATCTACATATATTGGCAACTCTCTTCCTTGAAGGCATTCTCATACAGTGCTTTCCCTATTCACGTACGCTTTGACTTCTAACTCTTATCTCAACATGAACCTTTCCCCCAGGATTGTAAATGCTTCCAACATCGTTCTGATTAGATAAACGAAAAGTACCAGTATGCTGTAATATTGTGACATGACGCCATCTTTTAATATTGATCTTATTTGCTTCTGTATTTTAGAGTGTGGTAGCCACTACCCATTATAAAGAGAACCACACTGATGACAAACAAAACAGCATTTTGTTGTGCTAATCCAGAAATGTGATGTGGTATTAAACAACAACACTGAAATGTAGTAGATTTGTTTGTTCTTCTGATTCTGTTGACCTCCAGCTCAATGGGCCTGAAAAGAAGCGGTCCATCTTAAAGTATCGAGAGCAAGACTTGCCCACTGAACGTCCGGAGCGAGTAAAGACCTTTGTCTTCTCCAACACCACTAGGGTGAGGTCCAATCCTTTTTCTATTCCCCCCCTGATTGAACCACATTGGGAGGGCCTACTGCTTGTGTCCAACACACATCTGTTAGCAGCGCTCTCCCATAGTGAAGACCTCCATTAGCTAAATTAGATTCGCTTGTTGGAAGGATTCTGATCCATTATGTGACCCTTCTAGGGAACCAGCTGCAGAAATATTTATTTAGAATAGAGGCTTACTATACCAATATAACTATACTGTTCTACTTTTATTGTGGGTGTTGGTTTGAATGCAGGAGCTGAAGAATATACAGGAGCGCTATGAGAAAATGAAGGTCACCCTGTCCTTGACCTCCACTGTGAGTGCGACACGGCGAGACCTCACCCAGCTGATGCTGGACTTCGCTGAGGAGCCGGAGAAAGGGGAGCTGTCTAAAAATGTGAGCTGTGGCCAGCTGGGATTCAAAATGGTGTAATTTTGAGATAAATCATGCTTTTCTTTTTCACCCTGTAGCTTCTTCTTGTTTTTGCTTGCATTGCACTTCTGTCCATGGAAAAAAGCGCCCATCGTTCATCTCTAAATAACTATCTGATGCTGTGTCTTTCCTGTTTTTAAGGCCAGTGAGGATGATGCTGATTCTGCTAAAGTCTCAGACAGGGAAGAAGTGAGTCAGACCCCCTGAATGCCACTACTTCTTTAGAGCACTACAAACTACTTATATTTTTTTTCAAAGCTCAACTCGCCTACAGGGCAGGCCATAGTTATGTTATAGTTAGATAATTGTGTAATCCATTTCTTAGAAAAGAAGTGTGTATAACAGCTATCGCAGTTTATATTTTATAATGACACTCATGTTGGGAGTAGCATCCTTTAAGTTTGAATTATAAGTTAATCCATTTGGGCTGGAATCCCAAATGTAGGCCTTTAAAATCTTAATTCATTTTATGATCACAAAGCTAGAATCCGCATCAGAATAAAACTGTAAAACTGTTCCTTTTGCATCTTTCTTCTCTTCTTAGTCTTCAAAGCGAGCACTACTGTTGGCTTCCATCAAGTCCAAGTCCTATGGACTCGTCACAGAGGTAAGGGACTATTTAAAGCACCATCTGAAAACTTGTGTGGACTACTGGTGACTGATTTATTTCTGCATTAATGGTAGTAATGCCTTTAGAGCCATTTTGTCAACAAGCGGTTGTGGTTGACTAGCTGTAATTGTTGTTCTCTCCTATAGGCATCCAAGTCCCGTCGCCATCGCCAGGTAGAGTGCGAGGTGACGAGCACCACGCCTGACCCCTACACCGGATCATTGTTTTCCAAGAAGAAACGGCCCGTGTCCTTGAGAACGCGCATCTGCCGAACTCTTGGGGAAGGTAAGACTGCTACTGCTACTGCTAGCTCACTCTTTCTGCTAGATGGACAAGTGTGTGATCTTTGAATATTTCAACCCAATCAGTTCCAGAGGAGAGTGATGACAATAAACAACACTGGCTCCTGTGTGCGGCTGAAAACGACCGGTCATGTGGTAAGCAATTCCTCCTTTTCACCTTCAACAGTAGATATCTGAAGTATCCCAGTGGGATGTGTATAATGTTTCAGTATAGAAATGTGTGCTTTAAATCTATGTCTTCATACCTTTGTGATTTCAGTCAAAAGAAAACAGAAGAACAGGTTCAGTTGGACTTCCGCCTGACTTCCGAAACCATTCGGAGTGAGCTTTGTATCGAAACAGTTATGTGAAACCATATTTATTTCAAGTTATTATTAATCTGGTGATGTTATCATTAGAGCACTTTAAAATGTTCCCTTATTTTAGTTTTAATAAAGTTTTGTTTGTGCTGCACTGCACACCTCAAATGGTGTTTTTTATAGCTCTGGAGGAGCTCAAAGGATTGATTGATGTACATCACTTAAATCACCTTTTGTAGGAGATTTAACCCTCCTCATCTGCACACATCATGCACCCAGGTGTTTCAAAGCATCCCTATTCATGATATCTCCTCCATTTCACCAGTAGAGCTAAGGTTAGGCTAAGGTTATTCCTCAATATATATACAGGTGCCGGTCATAAAATTAGAATATCATGAAAAAGTTGATTTATTTCAGTAAATCTATTGAAAAAATTAAACTAGTGTTATGTATACATCCATACCACATATATGGATGTATTTCAAGTGTTTATTTCTTTTAATTTGATGATTATAATGGAAAAATAATGGAAAAACCCAAATTCAGTATCTCAGAAAATTAGAATATCACTTAAGACCAATACAAAAACAGCATTTTTAGAAAGATTTAGTCAACTGAAAAGTGTCATCATGAAAAGTATGATTATGTACAGCACTCAGTACGTAGTTGGAGCTCCTTTTACGTAAATTACAGCAACAGTGTGGCATTGCATGGAGGCCATCATTCAGTGGCACTGCTCAGGTGGTACGAGAGCCCTGGTTGCTTTGATAGTTGCCTTCAGCTCTTCTGCATTGTTGGTTCTGGTGTCTCACATCTTCCTCTTCACAATACATCATAGATTTTCTATGGCTTATGGTCAGGTGAGTTTGTGGGCCAGTAAAAAGCAGGGATACCATGGTCCTTAAACCAGGTAGGTACTGATCGTTTTGGCACTGTGTGCATGTGCCAGGTCCTCTTGCAATATTAAATCTGCATTTCATAAAGTTGACCAACAGCAGAACATGAAATGCTCTAGCACTTCCTGGTAGACTGCTGGGTTAAACTGGGAGCTCCTAAAACACAGACCTCAGAACCAGTTGATCTTGGACCTCAGAAAACACCCACACCAGCAGATGACATGGCACCCCAAACCATCACTGACTATGTTTGGAGTCTCGCATCTTCTGGAGGAAGAGAGGAGAGGCACAAAATCCATGGTGCTCGTGGTCCACACAGTCAGTGAGTGATGCTTTGGGGGGCCATGTCCTCTGCTGGTGTGGGTCCACTGTTTTCTGAGCAGTTCCAAGGTGAATGCAGCTCTCTACCAGGAAGTGTTAGATCATTTCATGCTTTCTGCTGCTGGCAAACGTTATGGAGAAGCAGATTTCAATTTCCAACAAGACCTGGTGCCTGCACACAATGCCAAAGCTACCAGTACCTGGTTTAAAGACCATGGTATCCCTGTTCTTAACTGGTCCACAAACCCACCTGACCATAAGCCATAGAAAATCTATGTGGTATTGTGAAGAGGAAGATGTGAGACACCAGAGTAAACAATGCAGAAGAGCTGAAGTCCATTGTCAGAGCAACCAGGGCTCTCGTACCACCTGAGCAGTGCCACTGAATGATGGCCTCCATGCAATGCCACACTGTTGCTGTAATTTACGTAAAAGGAGCTCCAACTACGTACTGAGTGCTGTACATAATCATACTTTTCATGATGACACTTTTCAGTTGACTAAATCTTTCTAAAAATGCTGTTTTTGTATCGGTCTTAAGTGATATTCTAATTTTCTGAGATACTGAATTTGGGTTTTTCCATTATTTTTCCATTATAATCATCAAATTAAAAGAAACAAACACTTGAAATACATCCATCTATGTGGTATGGATGTATACATAACGCTAGTTTAATTTTTTTAATAGAATAACTGAAATAAATCAACTTTTTCATGATATTCTAATTTTATGACCGGCACCTGTACACGGGATGCCAGCAAACATAACTCACGTGATCTCTGCTGGTGGCATCCTAGGACCACTGTAGGCTACCAGGCCAAACATGCTTATGCCTAGCACTCAAGATCACGTAATCTAATTGTGTGAAGATTTAAAATTGGGTTTGGTGTGACCTCATACATCATTACTCTAAAATCTTTGTTTTGCAGATGTCATTACACAAGACCACAGATGAATAGGCTCACATATGAAACTATCTAAATCACAGCTCATTCGCATGCGTTAAAACGTCCAATTGCCAGCCTTTACCTCTATGCTGTTTATACATTTAGTAATTGATTGATCAAGCATTTACAGTTGGGTTTCTTGAAGATCCTTTTATTTTCTTAGAATGTATTAGCCCACTGAGCACTGTGAGAGGAGCATTGCTCCCTAGGGTGAGTAGTGCAGAACGAGGGGCTTGCTAAAGACACCATCAAGCTGCTTTTGCGCTTGGGAGTCAGGAAGGAAGGGCGTCCGACTGGTGGGGCAGGAAGCTGTGTGTGTGTGTGTGTGTGAGAGAGAAAGAGAAAGGGGAGGGAGGCATGTTTTGGTGTAACAAGATTAAAGAAAGGGTGTTTACCACAATTGCTGGGTTTCAATGTCTTCTCAACCCTATAAATCCCATGACAAATTCAGTTCATGCAAGTTAAAGTATGTGATGGTTTAGGGTTTAGTGGTTACATTGGTATTTAGCCATCACTACTACATGTACATTACTGAAGGTACAAGTTTCCAATTTTTCTGATAACCCAACCAGTCTGACACCTCTTATAAATAAAGAGTAGCTTCATATAAGCACCAGCAGATGGCAGTGTTACTGTGTCCACTGATTGTCTTCCATGTTCTGCCATATAAACTGCCATATAAACTTCCTGCAGTAACTGTTTCATGCAATAATTGTCCTAAATTTGGTGGTTGTCCTATTGATTCTACCTCACTGCTTTCATAAATGTCGAAATCTATAAATATAATCGCAGCATTTACCTGCTATGAAGACTTAGCCTACCTTTTCATGTGTCTGAACCTATTTTAATCACTTCCAATTATCTGGGGGCCCTGATTTGGAGAAGGCCTTCAGAGAAGAGGAAGAGAGCTTGACACTTTGACACACTAGCAGATCTCAAAGTGTCATTTATTACACAAGGTCAAAGTATTCAAAGAGACATGGATTTAAAAACCCACGTTGAGTAGGAAATATCATATCTAAATCAACCGAAATTACAACAAACACACAAAGAAAAATTAGGACCAGACTCTGCCTTTTCTGGTGACTGGCCACTACTGTCACCACTACATAACACAGCATCATGTACACGTCATGCACCATAGGTTCAACCTTTTGTCCAGATACTAGCTACCACATAATGGGGTCTGTGAGTTGTACTCTGAGAGATAACATGAGTCTATTGCTCCTTGGTCATGAGAATCATGCTGTTGGCATTTTCTCTTGAAATCCTGATACTACTAATACTACTGTAGGTGTTGTGTTGTGACCAAGTCCCCTGGACTCCATATGACCTGGCTTATTGCTGCCACTAGGCCCTCTATGCATAATGAGTGGTATTCACCCAGGTGCTTAAGTCCAAAAAAGTGCTTAGCTCCATGCATTTCAGCCTGCACTAAGCACTCTTTTGGACTTGAGCACTAGGCAGAATGCCGGCCAATGTGAACTCAAATGAATGTAGGCCTGCCTGACTCTGCATAGTTGTAAAAATGGCACGCAGCCAAACAAAATATTAGATTGAATTCCCCCCATCATCCCCAAGCGTCTTGGTCGGGCGGGTTCACTTTCTCCCTTTCCCTTACTCACCCCTACAAACATGCCTTGCATCACCATTGGTTTCATTAATGAGCCATTCAGCCTTTGATCTTGGCTTCTCCCTCAATTCTCCGCTGCATGGTGGTGGTGAACCTTTGAATGTTTGATTTCTTTGATCACAGTAAGGCCAGGCAGCAATCCTCCTCCTTCACCACCACAACCACCTCCTCCATCACAACCACCATCTCCTCCTCCTCCCCCTACTCCTGCTTAAAGTGCCTGTCAACTGGCACTCCAGCCCTTCTCTAGGTCCCTGCATTGATCTGTGGCTCTCTGGCCCCCATCCTCTCTCTCTCACTCTGTGTGTGTGTGTGTGTGTGTGTGTGTGTGTGTGTGTGTGTGTGTGTGTGTGGATGTGAAGTGTAGGGTGGAGGGAATTCAAATCCCTACAGCAATGTGGGTTTCTGTCTTTTTCATTTTTTTTTAACTTATTTATTTTCTGGAAGTCCGAGCTTAATGAGGCCAAATGGCATTAAGATTCGGAGGAGAGGAGAAATGTGAGGAAGCCCTTTGCAAAAGGTTATGGGATGGAATTACAGATAGAATTCCATGATCAAAGGGTGGTGACATTTTATTCTATCCAAATGGATGAATCCTAGGAGCAAATGTTACTCATTGGAGGCTCTAGCTAAGAATTCTTATTGGAAAAATTAAATACCTGGGATTAATGCGCAATGTGATTTGTGTCTATCCATTTGAATGAAGAACAAAGCTCAATGGGTATATTAGTTTTTCACAGGCTATAAATTATGTAAAATAATCAATTTAAGAGCTATTCTTTTTACAACAAATGTTTCTCCATGGTCATAGCAAGCTTTGGACCTACTTTAGTCATTCTGTTCTTCCCACAGGAAATATGCTTAGTATGCTCTCCAGAGAAACAAATCCATTGATACAGACATACAGTGAACATAAATGCCAGCAGCCTTAGATTCCTAGACAGCTTTTGACAAGTTACTAGCATAGCAATATTTGCATGGAGTGGAAAAGTGGTAGCTTATTAGTTTGCAGTATTCAAGGATTATTTAACATTATTTCAAATCCATTTTTGATTGTAAGTAATTTTTCCTATTTCAAAAATGTTTAGATTTAATGTCCCCCCTGAATTCACAGGGTTAGACCACCTGCCAATATGGCTCCCGATGAACTCAATTGTGAACTCTTAAGTCATAATAAAGATCATGACCAAACATGAACTCAATAGCGAACTCTTAGTCATGATACAGATCATGACCAAACAAACCTTCATAAAAAAGGTGATTACGTCACTATAAATTGGTCTATGGAATGTGTCTTGAGACAATTAAGTATTGCTTACTGTTGATATTATATTGGATAATTTTGGAATTGTGCCATTATAATAATAATATCAGAGGGTTCCAGCGGAGCAGTCATTATGAAAGATCTTTGATAATTATAATAAAATGATACAACAGCCATGTTATCTGAATGACCTTGGAATGAGTTATGTTACAGTTTTCCTGCTTTCTGCAATGTCAAGTTAACCTCCGGAGATCATTTACATCAGCCTATCAACTTTATATTAATGTCTCTCCGGTGGAGAGTGGAGGATTTCATGTAGGCCTATCTTGCCCATATTACTGAACAACTGACATGGACCAGGCATACAGATACACTTGTTAGGAAGGCCAATCAGCATATTTTTCATCCCAGATGATGACTTGAACTTCTACAGGGCTTCTTTTGAAAGAATTTAACAGATTTATCATCATCAGGATAATAGGTCCAGAGCCAAGAAAACAATCAAAGACTCCAGCCATCCTATCCTTAGCTTTTTCTCTGTGTTGGGGGAGCTGGGAAGCATTACTGGAGCCTGAAAGTCAAAACAGAGATCGAGGAAAAGTTTGTATCCTCCTCAATCTATTCGTATTGTAGCGTTCAGGAACCTTGGTGGCCGAGGGCAAATGTGCGGGCCTCTGGGGGCACTGGAGTTTTGTTAAGTTTAGTTGTTGGGGGGATTTTCTCTCTCTCTGAGTTCCGGGCCAGAAGCGGGCCACATGCAGAGTTGCGGGCCACACCGTGTGGACAAATAAATCCAGTAAAACCAACCTCCTGAGCTTTCAAAAATTTGAAAGAGGACCTCAAAACATTATAGCTTTATATACTTTATAAGACTTATTAAGTCTTTTGTATTTATCATTATCATTATTATTATTATTACTATTATTATTATTATAGTCAGTAAACCAAGCATTTCGCTAGACTGTACTATGTGGAATTGTATAGGCCAATGAGGAAATTAAAATTTGGTTTGTTTTGATTTGATGCCCAGGTGAATGACCCCTTGGCTGCCATGCAATGAAACCTAAATATTGTTTAGGCCTAGAACCAGAGACAATGCCTTAGAAGGACTTTGCTAGAACTCTTGAATTTGTTGAATCTGGCAGCTTAAAGTCTACATTACTGAAGGAGTAGCCTATTAGGCCTAGACTTCGTGCTCAGAAACAGTCCTCATGTGCACAGTCTTAAGGCCTAGGCCACTATAGCTGATCAAAGCAGTAATTCCTCATTAGGCAATGCCATGCTTCATTTTATAAACCCCTCCAAATGGACCAGTGACCGGGTTGAGAAATAACTAGGCTAGTCTACCATGATTTCTGTGTCTCACAGAGTAGGGGACCTAGTCCTCTACGTCATCGCTCTTGCGCGCGCTCGTGCTTCAGTCAGATCATTCTGCACGGGCAATGGTCGCGCACAGTTGAAAGATTTGGAATGACAAGCATAATTCTCCGTTCCGCAGAACAGTCGGGTGCAACCTTCTCCACGTAGGTTATCAATGTGCCGGTGAAGATTAGGCCGACGAGAGTCTCCTTAAATAGTAAACGGTATTCATTTGGGAAATCAGTACCGCTAGCCAGGAGATTTTTATGCGCGCATGTAAGTCCGTTAGCCAGCTAACATTAGCTTCGCGAGCTAGTCGTATGCTCCAAGGCAGAGCAGTGGGAGCATAGACGCCCCACTCTCGCATCCTCATTAGACACGACGTTGCGTCTGTAATCACATGCGATTTTCTTTAGTTTTCACTTACAACCATGGCGACTGACCTTATAAAGGACTTTGTTCGCCTTTGCCTGAACCTTCAGGACCCGCATCATGTGGCGAGATTTCAGAAGCTTTGCGGAGTCAGAGGGACCTTCCCAAGAAAATCTGCCAGGAAAGAAGATAGTGAATTTGAGACCTCTCCCAACGGGGCTTGTGTCAAGCAATGTACTCCAAAGAGCACGGACGATCTTCGCCAGAGAAAAGACACAAGTTCGGAAACTTGTAAACAGGAAGAGTGCTCAAATGGTTTGCTCAACGGGGCTGCGATGCCCGAAGAGAAAAATGCACTATCCGAAAGCCTTTCGAAAGCTGACAGCGAACAAGGGGGGTCGAAGGGAACTGTCAAGCCACTTCGCAAAAACTCTCTGACCGGTGATGTCGGACAGGAGTTTATCATTGAGAACAAGTTCCTCTTCTATCTGTTCACTTTTGGAACAGAACTGGGCAATGAGATGTTTTTTATCGTGTTCTTTCCCTTTCTCATGTGGAACGTCGATGCCTATGTCAGCCGGCAGATTATCGTGGTGTGGGTGCTGGTGTTGTTTCTCGGGCAGTCCACCAAAGACCTCATCCGCTGGACACGTCCAGCTTCACCGCCAGTGGTCAAAGTCGAGGTCTTCTACAATTCGGAATACAGCATGCCATCGACCCACGCTATGACTGGGACTGCACTGCCCTTCTCACTGTTCATGCTTACTTATGGTCGCTGGCAGGTAAGCAGCACGCATGCATCGGCTACATATGCCTCTCAGAGCCAAAAAGATAAACAATCGCACACGGAAGCAAGCAGTCTTATTACCGTATAGTCTGCCAGGGATTATGGAAATCCATCTGATGTTAGCTATGGTTTGTTATCCAGATTTTGAGATAAACTCACAGAGAGATAGCTAGTAGTTTCAAATCCCTTCTGTCATCACTACACAGTCATTGACGAGAGGTATTATAGAACATTTTAAAATCATTCTTTGTGGTGCTTCAACTATTCAAAGCACTTGAACTGTGCAGTTTTCCTCTTGGCTGTAATAAATCGTGATCATGCCTGGTCGCAAGGATGCCAGGGGGTTCCTCACTGAAAATTATATTCACACGTGCTGAGAAAATAGATCTGCAACGTAATTTCCCCCTTTGTCACCTGACTATGTCATCCCTGCAACTTGGAAACCTTTCACTACTAAAATGAGGAAACATGCAAAAATGTACAATTTTGTTGTTCCTTCTTAAAGTGCTGGTCTCAGAATAATATAAATTTTGAGTAATGATAATCAATAATTGAACACTATTCCTTGCAACTCAGTGATTTCTGTCCCTGAAAACCCTACAGGAAAAGGAGGTTCTTCTATCTGTGACACCACCATTAGGCATGACCCATCTCACACCACACAACCTGAAAGTCCACACATAAATGCTCTTGTGTTTACAAAAGCATCATTATCCCATATATACTAGCCAGTTTGAATTAGACCACTTTATCTTAGTAGACCATAGCCATTGCTTTTTCTGACACAGTATAGCCGTAGAGGTTTTGGCTTCATTCCAACGAATGAACTCCATAACCTTTAAACCCCTAACCCTCAAACCCCCTGAACTGGCAACTGGAGTCAGCCAATCATGAAGTGCAGTGTAGTAGCCTAGTTGATTACAAAGTCAAAGTTTTTAGTTTATTCTACAATAGAATTGTACATTTTTGCAGTCAAGTAGTAGTGTAAACTTTGTTTCTTCTTTTTGTTTCTCAATGTAGATCATATTTCAACCTGAAAAATGCTTCAGTGTGCAAACTCTGAAGCTTTGCAAATGAAAAGCTATTGATATTGTTATCACAAGCTGCTCTCAACCTCTATACAATCTCAACCTCTAGGCTATAGGCTGAGGTTAAAATATTACAAAATTTGGAAAGGCCTCTCTCTCATAGGTGGATGCACTGAAACATTCCACATTTCTCAGGCTCAGCTATCCTTATCAGATATCCTGAGCTTTTTCTTGGCAGAGTCACTGATAAACAACACTGTCATCCTTATCTGGTTAGATTGGAATAGCATGTCATCATCATTATGAAGTAGCCTATGCAGTGTAGTATTCCTTTTAAACAGACACAGTCACTGACCACAGAGTTACATGCAAGGAATATTATATTTTTAAATGGAATATTGACAATATTTGGTTTGTGTGAGTCATGTCAACTCCTAAATCTGTTTGACATCAATCAATTTGGTCGGATTTTGTCAGATATCGTCAGTATTCAATTGAAAACCAGAATGAACTGAATGACACTGAATTTCACAGGTAGTGTCCAGAGTTCTTCAGTTTCAGTATAGCTTGGCCATTAACTTTGTGTTGTAACACTGTTAAGTCACAGTACAGAAACCAGTTCAGTGTCAGATTGTCTTGTTAGTTTGGTATTACATGCTTATTACCAGGTTCTTAGTTAAAAATACAACAATAGACACTTACAAAATTCTCTCAGAATCCAAAATAATTTTAAACACAGTCCTAACTCTAGGCCTGTCTCAGTGATGTTTGCAAAATTTTCACTATGCAAATTCTTCATTTGTTAATGCCTCCCTCTGTTTGAGGTAGCCATGGGTGAAAAGGTTGGCCTACATGCCATGTGCTGCCTTGTGTGCTTGACTAGGCCTAATACCCAGTTTGAGACCACATGGGGCTACAAGATCTTGTGAACCCAGTGCCTCTTCTTCCCCCTCTAATCTGTAAACTCTTGTCTCTTTGGAGATGAGGTGAAACGCACTAACGGTGTGATCAGGTGATAGGCTAACACACAGTTCTCTGTTATCTCAAAGTTGCAGGAGGTTCCCTGCTTTAGTTCAACAAAGTTCACAATAAAGCGGGTGTGAGGTCTCTTGAGAGTCTCCTGAGTAGCCTAGTGTGTGCAGCCACACCCCTGGCCTCTGTGATTGGTTGACAGTTGCTCTGGCCATGTGGGTATTGAGGTGTCATGCACATGGAGATATGCCGGCATGGATGATTGGGGATGATAAAGCACATGGTCAGGTCAGTGTGCTCAGGTAACCCTGCTTTGGTTGGCCTGTTATATTGGGGTCTCTCTCTCTCTCTCTCTCTCTCTCTCTCTCTCTCTCTCTCTCTCTCTCTCTCGCTCTTGTGTCTTTGTAGACTGTCAGAAAGTAATATACAGTAAAGTGCAACTGTTATAATTTTCAGTGCTTTGGTTCTCTTAGCATAGTCCGGATCTATTTTCCAGATTAGTGGAAGAATACCGTTGTTGGCCAGTGTGTGCTTGGTGTTGCATTACAATACAGTCACTGGCTAGCTCCTTCCTTGGTGGTGTACATATTTTCCTATGGTTGAACATAGTAGTGCATTTACTCCACTCTGGGCCCCGCAAGCTCCCTTTCACCGTCTGCCGTATCAGGAAGCCAGAAACAATGACTGCCGCTTAGCTTTCCGCCTTCCCGGTGCTCTCTGGCCATAGCTGCAGACTAGCCGTATCCTGATGCTGATCATAAGGCCAAAAACACACGGCTCAGAAGCTAAGCTAACCTAAGCTAAGTTTGAGAGCCGGGCCAAGGGCCAGGGCTTTATTGAAAACCGCAACTCGTGTTCTCCGTCCCAGTCTAGTAGAACCTGGACTGCACAAGGTTAGACCCCCCCCAACACACACACACACACACACACACACACACACATACATGATACATGTTCCGGTAATACAGGTTCACGGAAAATCAGTTTCATGTGCATGTCGCATCTGTGTGTGCGTAACCCCAATCTGTTCCAGAATGTTCCTTGGCTGCTCGCTGGCCACATGAGATTTACGCTCCTGGTTGCGTTTAGCAGAGCTTGCCACTGACCCCAGGGCAGCAGATGGTGAAGGAAATGACTGCAGTAGACACCCACGCTTTACATCATCCACCCCCAACCATCCTTAATACGACCAATCAACCAACCCACACAGCACACAGACACAAAATACACACACACACACACACACACACACACACACACACACACACACACAGACATACTCAACCCTCAAAACACATTGGCTCAACACCAATTCACACACCATGTTATACACACAAAAAACAAAAAACAAATAGTCTCACACATACACACAAAAAACCCTTTATAACCCTTACTTCGCTGAAGCCGTTCAGTGGTGTGGTCAGGGAGTGTGTGTGTGTGTGTGAGTGAGAGACTATGTCTGTGTGTGTGTGTTTGTGTGTGTTGGGGGGGGGGGTATGAGGCTCATCACACATCCATTGCTTCAGAGACCTGAGCAGACGTCCATGAAGCCAAGTGGTTTCCAGCAGCCACACCCAGGGGTTGATGGGTAGCAGTAGGTCTGCAGCTGCAGGCGTGTGACATGAAGGGACCACATCTGAGAGCCTCGACTGGCTGGCCATGTGCTCCATACCCAAATGACCTCACCAAGCACGGCAGCAAACCTGATGGGGCGGCCTCGGTGTGCGTGTCTCTGTGTGTGTGTGTGTGAGTGTGTGTGTGTGTGTGTGTCCGTCCGTGTGTGTGTGTGCCTACCTAAATGATCTCATGAAAACACCTTATGAACAGACAGCTGTGCCTCTTTGTGTGTGTGTGTGTGTGTGTGTGTGTGTGTGTGTGTGTGTGCATGTGCATGTGTGTGTGACCTATCTAAATGACCTCACCAAAGTCAGCAGTGAACGGACAGCCCTTGTGTATGTATGCATGTCTACCCAAATTACATCAGCAAACATTGCAGCCGGCACAGACTATAGACATCTGACCCTGTCCCTACTGAAAGAAACAGAGAGAGGGTTTGTGAGTTGACATAGCTGTCGTGACCTGACAGTCCTTTGAGTGTGTGTGTGTGTGTGTGTGTGTGTGTGTGTGTGTGTGTGTGTGTGAGACAGAGAGTGTGTGTGTGTCTCTGTCTGTGTGGGTGTATGCGTGTGGATGGCTTTATATGTTAATCCACACAAAACAAAGCTGCCTTTCTCCCTCCCTCTACCCGCCAACTAGCATGGGCCGAGACAAGGCTATAGAGTGAGCCTCCCTCTCTCTCCTCCTCCTCTCTCTCTCTCTCTCTCTCTCTCTCTCTCTCTCTCTCTCTCTCTCTCTCTCTCTCTCTCATTCTCTCTGTCTCTTGCTCCCTTTCACTTTCTCTCCCTCTCTCTCTCTCCCCATTGTGGTCAGACAGAGAAGGGAAGTTATGCTAGAGCTGTGTATACTTTGCGTGACAGAGAGAGAGGGCGAGTGTGGGTGGTAAATCCCTATGTGTTTCAGTCAGGGAGGCCAACCCTGCTTGCCCACAGGCCAAGTCCAACCTGTGTGTGTGTGTGTGTGTGTGTGAGGGTGGTCTTCCGTGAATTACAGGCCATTTCCTGTGTCCAAGGGTAAGGCTGCTGTTGGAGCGGCATGAGGAGAGTGTGTCTGTGTGAGGCAGATACCCTGGCCTATTAATGTGTGTGTGTGCGGGTGGGTGTGTGTGTGTACAAGTGTCTTGGTCTGCCAAATCAATGATGATCCTATGTGCTGCCAAATTACATCATCCGACGTGTGTGGTGACCTGGTTAAAGGGCCAATGGGCTTATGCCAAGTAATGGCAAACCAATCAATGAATGACATGAGGATGGCAGCTGGTACTGTTTTGGCTATGGTCCGAGCCAGAGCAGGGTCCTAACTGACCCAAAGACACTTAAAGGTAAAGTGTGCAATTCTATTGAGGGATTTGGGATGTTTGAGCTCAAATTATACCCTAACCTCACATGCTCTTGAAATAGCATACTGTTGAAGCGAGCAAGAGTTGTCTACCCCTCTGTCTGAGCCAAGTTTGCAGAGCCACTAAGAGTGTCTTTTTTTTTCTTTTTCTTTTTTTTTCACTATGCCCAACAGAGTTTTAAGAAATGATTATCGTAGTTAATCAGTTGGTCAGTTATTTTCTCAATAAGTCAATTTGCGTAGTTGTTGACACACAATATGTCAAAAACTCGCTGCTCAACAAAATTTCCGAAAGCCCTTAAAGAAATGCGTTACAGCCCTTGAAGTATTGGGGAAGGAGTAGATAAGAACTGCGTGACCAAAAAGTATTTAGGGATAAACTATAATGTACTAACTACTTAAGTATGCTGGAATAACACAAATGATATGAAAGCAGTCGGAGTTAAAAAAGAGTCAGAGCAAGCATTTTACTGTGTCATGATGGCAAAATCAGCATAGCTGCAAAGTAGGTAAGATTAAGTCATAATCCTAAAATGTTAAGTACTTTCCTCAAAAACAATGACACAAAGTGATTAGTTGATTGCCAAATAATTGTCAAGTTAATAGTCAACAACTAATTACTTAATTGCTCCAGCTGTAATGTACATGTACACACTCTCACACACATAACGAAAAGTCTCACACACATCACGAGATGAGATGGTTTTAGAGAGTAGTTGCGGCGGTGTGAATCAATAGTCGCAGGTTGTAGCAAGCAGTTGCAAGCCGTCACAAAAGATTTGACATGTCAAGTCACAGTTTCTGAGTTTTAGAACGTTGCAGGTTCTTAGAACTGATCAGACCAGTCCACTGAATTTCAAAGAAGTGTATTAACTTAGAATTGTGGCCTGTGCCTTTCACTACAACTGATCCTGAACCATCAGCTACTTTTTTTGCCTTTTCCCTTGATGTGTATTCTCACTATGGACATCTCACTCTTAGGCAACAGTGCACCTTTGCCAGGGAGATTTGTTTAGCCTTGCAGTGATCACACAAAGAAGGCTGGTTCTGCAGCTTGAAAGCAAAAGGCCA